>OZ022263.1:81167148-81509648 GCA_963978885.1 Nemotelus pantherinus | reverse complement strand
TATATGTGTAGACCAGACTAGACTAGAACTACAGAGATAGTCTCATCGAATATTTCATCAAGCAATCCTATATACGTACAGCTGCTGCTTGGTCATAAAGATTCCTAATTGAAAATCGTATAATAATCGTCTATAGCAATGTCTTAGTTACACGTTGGAAACCCTGTTCAAGAAAGGGCCAAAAGGCATTACAAAGGGAAGCAAAGTTCTTATAACAAACATGCAACTTCCCAATTTGTTCTGAACGGCAGCTTTGTGCTGTTCTGTCTTCTGCTTTTTAAGGACATATTGTAAATAATATAATTAAACATACTGTATGTTAAAAATTCCTGAAATAAACTACAATGGGGAATATTACAACTTAAAATTTTTTTCACTCGAACCTGATTTCGTATATTCGCAAAATCTGTTTTGTAATCAATTTGCCGTTAGTTCAAACTGTTTTTAAACTCTTTTAAAAACAGTTGCTTTTTGAAACAAACATTTCTTTTTCATTTTTGAAAACAACGAAAACCTCCATCGCAATTATAAAAGAGATATTGTTCATTTTATTGAAGAATGTAGATGGATATATTTGTTGTGTCATAATGCAAAATTCTTGCATGGAACCAATATAGCGATTCAACTTCATTTGAAAGATTCAAATAAGATTGGCAGACTAGGAAATTTTCCACTTCTTTAAAAATTATTCACAAGTTTTTTTGTTAGCAAAATAGTTACAATTATTCAAAGAAATCAGTTTTCTAAAGCAACCCTTGTCAAATATTTTCATTACTCACATAACTTTCAAAATTTTCCTAGCATTACAAGAAACTGCGTGGAACTACCCTCAGTTGTCGGTTATCCTAATGGCATATTAATTATATCTTCAAGCAATCTAAATTCACCTCGAGACTGATTCGTTTCTAACTTTTCAATTTCACGATTCATACGTACACCGGTCTACAACTATTCGCATATAGTTCCATAATAATTTCAACCTCATTTGATGTAGAGTTCAACAGAAAAGCATCCTATCTACCCAAAAACGAACTAACCGACCAACCGGTAGGACGAACCGCCAAAATATGCAATTCATATAACGTCCTGGAATATCAATTTAATGGTCTTGTAAAGCAGAACAATTCACGTATGGCGTATGGTCTTGTTCGGTCGTGATATTATCGCGGGTAGTAATGGTGACGTTGGTGCCTTGCTGGATTAAATTCAGCAAATAATAATAACTTGTTTGCATAAGGCCATATGCAGGCTTCGTATCGAACCACACTGGTAAATCCTTTTTTGTTGCGAACCTGAACATTTTGGAAGCAATCGTTGGTTCAAGTACAATAACAATGTCATCTCGGCATCATAACTAGGGCACGGCATATCAGCTGTGTTAAAGGATGAAAGAATGGATATACTATGTGAGTACAATGCATGAAAAATACGTTGCTCGTTTGAATGGGTTAAGGCCTATTACAGGATAATTTTTTTAGTTCAATAGTGACTGGTCATCTATCGTTCGGACATTTTAGATATACTGCATAAGTTTGTGAGTGCTCTAACTATTACGGGACAATCGGGAGCTTCACGTTTCAATCTAAGCATTCAATTTTAAATAAATAATCAACAGCTCTTATATATTATTACTCGTCTACACCGAACCTTAAGTCATTTTCCAGAAAAGCGCTATGCACACCACTCACACTTCACGGATTTTGAGCTCCAGAGACTCAAAAAAAACCCTTTTACAAATTTTCCTTTTGCGAAGCATACACTTTTTTCTCTCATGTCGGTTCACTTTCGGGTCATATCGTCAGCAGCATTTAAGGCATCCTTTGTTACCACTGATATGCTTCCATGTGAATAAATTTACGCATGGCATAATTTTATGCTTTAATGCATCAGCTGTTTGCTCGTCAGTTTTGAAACTTGTTACAAAAACGAAGATACATATAGCGGTACAGCCCAAAGCCAGCCGAGACTTCAACCGCGTAAAATAGACTACATCGAGCTATTTGTAGCCACCCAGCTTAGTCGGCATATGTAGAGTAGCAATGAAATGACAGGGTCGTCTTACTCAATTTCATAATAGAAGGCACGATATTACCGATGTCCTGGGACACCTTGTTAAAAGGCTGACTGACATATTTCGTTCATCGGTGCAGTCAAACGGAAGGATAAGCTACAAAAGAAATAAAGACCAAATCGCGTCGGCCAACAACAGTTTAATAATGGCCCCCATCAGGATTTTCAGAGAAAGTGGAAGGTAGCAAGGGTTCTTATTATTGTCGTTATCCCCGGTGACAAGAGAAGAGTTCCAGGCTCAGAAATGGCTTTTTCGGGTTGTGGTTTAATTTGTTAGTTTTTTGGATTAAGGAAGAATGAAATTTGAATAGAATCTAATCCTCCGTAGATTTTTGAGGAGTGTGTTGAAACTAATAGCCAGGACATGGGACTATCACGGAGAAGGGTAACGTAATTCTGCCGTTCGTCGGATCAAGCGTTTCGAAAAGGATACTGACAGGAGGTAGAGGAGTACAATTAACTCAGCTTGGCTGAATTGAAAGGGTTAATTGTAAAATAAATATTAGAACAATTGTTACGATAGGTGCAAAAGCAGACAAGGACCTTTGGTGCTTTGGTTGATGTTTATGTAGGTTTGAAGTGTTTGCAATAGCAGCTAGACAAAGCGGGATTTAATACGTAGCTCTGTTTGCAGGAGGGTGGCCGAGTTTAATTGGTTGATTGGATAATTGTTTCATATGAAAAAGCAAAATATCCATAAAGATCAAACAATTGTTTTGTAGCTTGACTTTAATTAATGCAACTATTAACAGCGAAAATGATACAATGAGCGAAAAATAAACAAAATGCTCTGAGGGCTTATTTGTGTAGCTAAAAGAATTTCAAAGCGTTGGTATTGGATGTGAAGTTTTTAAACAGTGTATTTCCAAGCTTTGGGTGCATACAGCTCAAGCAAAGAAATCTTTCAATGATATCACAGCCTTTATTGTCGTGGCTTACACAAACATCGGGCCTTAAGTTGCTCAAGAAGAATGTTTTAAACAGTCAGCCATTGGTCAAGCAATGAAAGCAAAAGAAAAGTGTTGCGCAAATGGAATGAGAATAATAAATTTTACTAATAGGTGTTTTCATTTTTCTACAGTCACAAAACCAGGTTCAAATCAACAAATATGTCGAAACATATCTACTTTAGATGTTAAAACATATCCACGCGCAGCACATTTAGTTCGATATGTCCGTTCATTATCAATGACACAGTGCTAAAATGACGCCGAAGTGTGAACTTCTAGTATGACTTTTTATAAATTTTTAAAAGTCATAAAAGTGCTTTGCACACATGAACGAACGGCAATGCTTAGCTTGGGTCAAATATTTTTCAAGCAGTTATCAGCAACAGGATAACATCAAAATTTTTGTATAGGGCTGGTGAAGCAGAGATTCCGGGCGTATCGGCTTATTTTCTTTATGGCTGACATCACACTCTACTGAGCTTGGCTTATATCACTCGTATACTTCATAGTTGTTTAGGTGGCCAAATCGACAAGAACTAAGATCAGGATAAGGCAATAATTGAGTGGTCTTGATAGCTGTGAGTAGAGCAATGGCTGCTGGCTTGTGTGGTCCCTGGTTAGGGGCCTGTCTTAACCTGGCTTCGAAAAATTTGTGATTATCAGTCTTTATCAATTTAATAAAAATTATTTATCAATTTAATAAAAATGATGAGGATGTCAAACTCTTCCACAGCCATTTCAAGTTTAACCCTGGCTGCGTTATCGTAGGCGGATTTGAAGTTGGTTAACAGATCGAAAAAATTCAGGCTGAATTTTAGATTCTCTATCTACTGCCACATAGAGAAAAATTGATCAGTTGCTGATTTTACTTATTTTTATTCATTTTTATTTTTTATGTCCCATATTTTTAACGCAAGTTGATGAGTCATATTATGAGCTGAAGTCGACTACGTGCTGCTTATACAGCCCTGTTGAGCATAAACGCTCTATCTGCATTTTTACTATTACATTTTTACATATTGATATACATGTATATATATAAATATATATATATATATATATATATGTATATATATATATATATATATATATATATATATATATATATATATATATATATATATATATATATATATATATATATATATTGAAAAAATATTATGTGACTACTTCTGGAAACGCACTAGTGATATTTTAAATATACCTATTATTCTGAAAACAAACAATTTTTGCCAAAAATCAGTTTGCGAAATGAATTTTAAACGAGTTTTAAATGTGAATTTGATAATGTTTTGGAAGTTTTCAACCCTAAGGGTGCGCTAAGTGCCTAAAAAAAGATCGAAAAAAATTTAACATTTTCGAATTGCAATAACTTTTGACTATCAAAGCTATCAAACCTTTTGAAGCTTATATTGATATAAAGAAGTTATAAACTCACGTTGTATTTTATGATCATGTTGGCAACCATGTAGCTATGGCAGGCAGTGAAAGAGAAAACATTCAAATCATCGAATCTCTTAAAAAACTGTCACTTTTTAGAAAAAGCCAACTCACATATAAATCTTATGCTTTGTCTACAAAGCCAAAGTAAATCTTTTGAAATTTCACATCGGGCAAGAACGGTAATCCTTCCCCAATTCACTTACTTATATTTTTAGCATTAGAAACTTCTGTTCCCGAGAACTCACGGCCCGATAATCAATTCACGGAATGAATTGGTTTTGAGTAGGACCAGATCTGATAGAAGCAATTTTGAAATGTGTGCCAATCTGTGCCAGTAGTGCCATCTTGAAAAAATACTCAGACAAAAAAAAAAATATTTTTTACCTTATGATTTTTGATTCGGTTACCAGATTATAATGAAATTCACACAAAAGCGGAACCTTACTCTAAGCCACGTTTGGTAGAAATTTGGTTGAAAATTTAGGCTGAAGCTGCCAGCTATGGTAATTTTCATGTTTTGAATTTTGAAAATTCGCTCGTGCAAATAAAGCTTTTTGCACTATAGCTTCCAGTGTAGTCATGAAATCGGATCGAAATTCATTTGGTTAAAGGACCTTACTGTAGGCATTATTCAGTAGGAAGATAGTTAAAAAACCATGATAGGGTTGCCAGCTATTTTCGCTATATTTTTAGTAAGCGATTTTATCATATAGTTTTTAAATGGTATTGATCTTGTAGTGACAATTAACAACAAATATAGGGATTTGGAAAATTTGAAAACTTTTGCCCTAGATTTTTCGTACCCCTAGCACTTCCAACGCAGTCATCGGATTGAAACGAAATTCACAGAGAAGCTTGACTTTAACGTGAGGCAGATGTGATATACTTTTGGCTATGATGCTGGTAAAGGGTGTTCAGCACATTAAGTATTCATATAGCGAATATTTACAATGAGAATAAGTAAAATTTTCCAAGTTCTTGAAATTTTTCGGATGGCGACCCCAAACACTGTTCTATCCCTTTAATTTTCAATAAAATCATGTGATGAAAACGAGATACATGCAGTAGCTTGATTTTGACAAGATGCAGTTGAGTTAGGCTTTTAGTTGCAATTCTGGTAAAGTGCTGCAAAAACTGAGTATTTTCTTCATTAGTGTTACAAAAGATGCTGTTTTCCAAGTTTGGTAAGATAAGTAATCGATAATAAGTAAAAAAAACAAGTGTTTGACTTTCCTTCATTTTGAAATTCATGGAAGTGGCAGCCCTCGAAACCTTTCCGCCCTATTAGTTTAAATGGATTGCTTAGACCAAAGCGCTAAATTGCCCTCGAACCGTGTTGGAGTACGCGTGAGCAAAAATACGCAGTAAAAATCTGCACGATACCTCTACTGTTCATCGAACATAAGTAATTATAGCGTTTATGTTGCGCTAGAGTTTTTTCATTTTTGAGTTAACACTGAATTCGAATACTACATACTCTATTACATCATTCTACAAAATATGAAAAGCCTATCTTTTGTGGAAGTATGTATGTTCAAATCAATATTTAAAAATTCATCTCCGTGTATCTCCAGCACAAATCAAAACACAAATCATTGAGTATCTCGAAAAGCTACTAAAATGTGAATAGAAGATGCTAAGGACGGTAGCATAGCTGTTAGACAATTTTACCGATAGATGTCTGGCTGAAAGATGGCTTCTCGTCTACTTTCGGTAGGTTTTTAATTATTTTTCTTCAATTTTTTGCCCCCGCTACTGTGAGAGGACGAACAATGATCAAAATTAAGGAAAAATTCAGAAAAACGTACTAAAAGTGCTCGAGAACACAACAAACTGTAGATAAACAAACCAACAAACAAACAAATAAAAAACATCTTCGAAAACAATCACACAACCGCAAAAAGCAAAATTCCAGCCATACATCAGTCGGTAAAATTGTCTGACAGCTATGGGAAACACGTAGTCGAGTTTTACCATATTATACTCGTATCATCTGCTGCCCTCACAAACAATTGGTTCGATTGATATTTGGTTTTTGAACTCAGGAATCACTTGTATGATTTTTTGATGTTGAAATCTGATCAGCCATCAGCTATCGAGGCTTTTAGCTGATTACATTCTTCATTACTGATGACTCATCAAAGTATTGGACCCAGCGTTTCAATTTTTCAGCGGTAAGAAAATCATCAATTAATTTTTTTCGATTGCAGGTTAGGCAGCAAAGTTTTATCTCACCGTGCTAACTTCTTTGTTTCGAAATCCAGACCTGATGTGGTAGCTCTTAACACTGCTCGAAATTGCGATTGAGATATTTTTCTTCTGACTGAAAACAATTTCAGATTTTTGTGATCTAAAACCAGCCTTTGATCCGAGTCGATATTGGCTCTGCGATGCAGGCTACAAACATTTAACAGGCTACTGAAGTGGTGGCGATCTATAAACTTGAGGCGGCTTTTGCTGTGACTGATACCACCTGTAAGCATCCAGATTACTTTTTGTAAAAAAGTATAATACGTATTTGCTGGCAAGTTTTTAACATGCTGGAAAATGGCATGATTTGCTATGATTCCGAAATGAAACCCCAATCAATCGTTGATGTGCAAATCTCTTTGCATGTTTGATGCGGCGGCAAAACTACTGGCTTCCCCATTGAAGCCAAAACAACTGGCAGCAATGCAAAGGGCTGGTGGCGTTTTGAAGAATCAACATGGGTTCTATAGTGGCCACTCAACAATAAGTGCACTAAACATGCCAAGGTTCTAATGGCGCTGGATTCTTGAACGGAATTATTAGATAGATGACTACCTGTTATTCATGGTCCAAGATTATCTAAAATATTGTTATTTTATATATGAGATGAGCCAGAGAAATATCCGCAAAAATATTCGGGTCATATGCACCCATTCTTAGGCCAGAGTTGTGAAATGACACATAGGACGCTTTCCTGCGCCTTGAAACGCCAGAAGATGTGTACCTGGCAAATGACGCTGATGACGTAGCAGCTGTCATTGCCTAAAAAAATATCCACTTTTCTCAGCTTAAATTAAATTAAGGCATGAACGCTGAATAAAAAACCATGGTCTCCAGCTGGAGATCACGAAAAATGAAGAATGAAGGATGCCAACAGTCATATTCATTAAAGTCTGCTTCGAAGTAGTCAAGACAAAAAATCTGCTAAGCATGTCTTCATTCGAAGCTCAATTACGGGGAGCAGATCCAAAAAGCATGCGATAGGGCATTGGGGGCAGTAATCTCTCTGAGCAGACTCATTAAGAGCATTCGTAATCCTAGTGTGAGTAAATCCAAACTACTTATAGGGGCTGCTCATTCAATGATGCTGTATGGTGCGAGGATATAGGCCACCGCCCTAAAATTTGAAAAGTATCGAATTCTTATGAAGAGCATCCAGCGCAGAGAAGCGTCACGATCAACAAGTAGTTACCGCATGGAATCAGGAAAGGTTGTGCTGGTCTTAGCAGGGTAATCGCAGTTTACTTATTAGCAAACGAATGTAGGGAAGTGTTCCTGAACAACTCAGAAGTGGGAAGAGAGGTTCTCAGAAGTGGGAAGGATCACGAGTGCAAAAACTTGAGCTTTGGCAGGAACGCTGATCTACGATCACAATGGGTACATGGAAGATTAGACCGATCCGGGCCATGAAACCTTGGCTAAGTCGTGACCACGGGGAAAAAAAAGATCTACTTGAGTCAATTTCTACAAGGTCATGGCTACTTTAGGAAATCTCTTCATAGAATGTGGAAATTCAAAACTTAATATTATAAATACTGCATCAAGGAAATTGACCATACATTACTCACCTTTTTTAGGTGCTCCGCTTCAGAAGAGAAAACATTCGCTCTTCTTCACTATCGGCCCTGCAACGCCGGAAGTGATTGTGAATGCAAGGTTTCATTCAAAAGGCGGTTGGTTGCGAGTTTTACTACATTATTGCAGTACAGTATTGTTAGTACAGTATTGCGGCTGAAATAAGAATAAGGGTTGCTTCTTAGACTCATTCTGTCAAGCGCTGTAGTCGTTGGTAGGTGCTTGAAAGGGTAGAAGTAATGCAAAAACGGTAACGGCTTGGACTCTAGTGGTCAGTGGGTGATTTTGTTTAATGAGTAAGAATCTCACATAATCCCGCATCTATTGCAGGAAACCTCTTGAAGGTATTTCGACAACCGTTCACAAAGCTCTTCCAACGACCAAATTTTGAAACACTGCTCACTAGATGATCTGCAATCTATTGACGTTAAGTTTTGCATGCAATATAATGCAGCAAAAATGCTGCTTGTAAGTAGTATTCTTCACGATTACACTCCTGGAGTAACTCCTGAATTCTATAGCTTCATTCTTTGCCTTTACTTGTCAACTTTCCTTTGTATTTTTGGTAAATTCATGAAACCATCTGTTGAATTTGATTTCAATAGCTTCTATTGAATCTCTTACGGACATTTTTCAGTAGAAACATCTACTTTTTGTTCTTGTTCGAAACTAAACTATCTTCACAACATCAACAGCAAAATTATTGTATATGTTTCTCTATTCCTTTTTTGGTTATTTTACCTGATTCTTGCCGCTTTTTCTTCCCCATCAGTTTATTCATCCTCATCACAACTCCCACAAAATAGACTTTCACAATATTAATTAACATTGACTTTCACAAAATTAGTTAATATACACGGTTCCACTGTATAGCCCCAATTTTGTTACGCTGATGTTTTCTAATTTTTAACCTTAGTATTTGATTTTCAACATCATGTGATGTTATTTATACGAACTTCTCGAAAGTTTTTGCCTCTGTGACTATTACATGGTACTCAATGAACTTGAAGGGTTCGACATATTTAATAACTTTTTTTCCTGGTTGTTATGTCTAAATCCATTCCGCAGAGTTACCATAAAAACTTCAACTTTTTCTCCTATATTTCACACATTCTGATTTTCTTAAGGATATATTATTGGTTATTTAATTTTTTTCTTGTATGTTCACGACCTTCCTATTGTTTTCAACTCCCCCTACCTTCTTTGTACGGCTGAGGTGATAATATGCAAGCAAATTTAATCTGCAACCGATTAGCAGCATAAACTGATATTTTTGCCTTCAAATATTGGTTCTCAAACGATTTCTTGCCTCTAAACATTTTAAAGTGTCAGCAGATGCCATTTATTTATTGAAATGCTCCGGAAATGCAAGATAATCTCTTTTTATATGCCTTTGTTGTGCTTGCTGGAATAGAAAATGCTCTAAGGCTCAAAGTTTTTTGCATTCTATTTTTAAATGAATGAATTTCAAAAAATTGAAATGAAAAATATTGAATTTCATCCAACCTGCGTTTGAGTTTTTTTGCTATAAGTTTGAAATATAACTTAATTTTTTCTTTTTTTTTCAACTTTTTTATTTGGAATTTGATTGTATCTGCAGTGAAATAAGTAAAGAATAGTTTAAGATAATCAAAGCAGTATATCCTGACAGAATCATAGCATTTATTACCGTGTTGAACCAAATTTAAAAAAAAATTTGGATAACCGTCGAGAATTTAGGTATTGATCAACTTTTGAAAGTAAAAAAAGAGCACTGCTTATGATTGCCGAGAATTAAAACAATCGGTTAGACAAGCCTATTATCAAAGTATATAAGTAAAATATCGGGCATTTTACTAAAAAACATATTTCGGATGTCATCTCCGTTCACAAGCTTTCGTTTAAATCTGCAAAGCACATGTGCCCAAAAATCAATTGCAATAGATATAGTTTACTACTAAAAACGAGGCTCAATTTTTTTTTAGAAGTAGTAAATAATTCGTAACAAATTAAGGATTTATATAGAAATAGAACCGACAAATTCAATGTCAACATAAGACTTAGGCTAAAAGTAATTGTGGAACCAAAATCTTCTGGTTAGCTTTTGTCACAAAACGGCAACCCCGACTCATCCTGAAGAACCAGAGTAGGAGAGGAGTTCTGATAGACGTTTCAACACGAACAGGCGTTATATGCGACTAATTAATGAATATAATCCTTTATAATTAGTGAATAGAATAAATATTGTTCTGTCCTATTAACACTATGTTGAAACCGAAGAATAAGTAACAAAAGCTTCAACGATACCTTAAAAATTATTGACAAGAAAAAAAATCCTAAAAACGATTAGTGATCTTAAAATTGTTGCTGAAATCAAATAAAAATACCTGTGAAAACAGAAAAATATTGCAATTCTATAGCAGCGGGCTGATTTGTATGACGATATATTATAAAACGTATTCAGGACAAAAAACTGAAATTGAATATTCTTCTATGGAGTCAAAATGAGGACTCATAATTCATCTCGTAGCTGAGAGATCCATATCTTGATTAATATTTTCTTCAAAAAAAAGGGCGCTAGATTAAAAATATTGGCTAAGTTGCAGTTTCGCAAGTTTCAAAGAAAGATTAAAATGTTCGAAAATCGACTAAAGCAGCAGAAATAAAGGCATCTCTGTTTTCTCAAACTTGCACAACCCAAAAGTGGCTTAAACGTGTTGTTTGAAGAAAGTAAAACTAGGCTCAACCATGTGTGGAAAAAAGGTCTCTAAAACTAGATCTGTTTGGCTTTGGGCCATTATTAAGAATGCACTTTTATCTTGGACTACGACTGCAAAAATTCAATCGACTAATATTTTTTATCTTTCAACGCTTATTAGGAAGCCCTTGGGTTCGACGGCCCATTTTGACCGCTTTGAACTTTTAGTTCTCCTAATTCTTTCTGACTGTAAAAACTTATTTCCAACCCTCCAATCATAAGCATAATCGGAGCTTTACTACTATCAACCACTGCTGCACTTATTTGTTGATGCATGCATGGCACAGCAAGCATATCGGGATTTCAACTTACGACTACTATAGCCAAAACCCCTTGATTCCTTTTCAAATCGACGTCCTGAAACACACTACTGGGAAAACATCAATCATCTGAAGAGCTGGCTCCTAAATCAATGTCATATTTGGCCCCGTTCACAAATCTTACATTCACATATTCCCTGAACCGGTGATGTGACGTGGCTACGTGAGAGGTTGAATGCAGCAATGAGCACTGTCATGACTACACCCAACTGCGTGAAAATTTTGCCTGCGAAATTTCAAACTCGCTTGTCATGTACACGTATGTTCCATGCATGCTAAGATGAAATCCCAGTTGAAAGGCATCGTCGATTTCGTAGCCGTCAGTAACAGCAGTAACGCCATCAGCGTCAGAAACTCGGGTACGACAGAAGCCCCAGGCTTGAGAATCGTACGTTTCGGGGTAAGTACTTGTTCTAGGACCGAATACATATTGGAAAAGAAAGCTATCCTGATCCTCACTATCCATCTATCAAGTCAACAATCTATTGGTCTTTCCAATTTCGACATGAGCTTGAATCCTTTTCGGGCATCCAAGTCCTAAGTTATTTGAGTAGCATCTACAATATTTGGCTCTGGAAAAGGATTTAGGAGCCGAAACGGATTGAAAGGATTTAAAGGGGTGTTCTATTTTACGGTAAGTCAACGCACATTTTAATGGGTTTGACCCGGAAAAATTCTTTGTTTGCTGGAAAGATTAAAAAGAGTCAAGAGCTGGTGCTTCTTTGGCTAGGTCGCTAAGGGACAGTTTTTGTGAAGTAGGGGGTTCAATATTTTATTGTTGAAAGACAGCTTCAATTTCTTTTAGATTGATTAATATTAAACAGGCAAATTAAAAAATAGCGAATTTTAGAGACTTTTGACATTGTGATGTCCTATTTAACAAATTTTTGTCCACAATAGTTTGTATAAACTATCAGCATTCAAGAGTTCAAATCAGTTTTCTTCGCTTTTAAGATTCGAATCGCACTAAATTTCTTCACCTCATTGATAGTTCAAATACCATTTTCACACCTATCACTCACAGCCAACCATTAAATCATTTCAACTTCAATTCACCACTCGTTGGCCCCATTCAGATCCTTCTTTCAAATAATGGATAAAAACTACCTCAGATATCTTAACCACATAGCTTATATGTGTCAATGTTTGTAATGCAAGGTTTCAGATATATGTTCATCGTTGCATCGTTCTTTTATCCAACACTGCCGTCTGTCTGCCTTTCAAACCCAAAATCCTTTTCAAGTTCGATAAGATGTGGTATTCAAGAGAAGTGAGAGAAAAGATGCAAATTCGATCACGCTTCGTACTAAAGCAAAAAGTAGTAACTTCCTGCACGTCACTTGGAAAGAAGAACGATAGAAACGCGTACGGAAATAAAATTTAGTGTGCATTTGGCACCCGCTTTTGGTAGAAAAAGAAAACGAAAACGAATCGAAGGACTTTTATGTGGTGGACGGGTAGCTATACGTAAATCTTGGTCGATATGATTGTGCCGCATAAGAGGAGTTTACCATCTTCTTAGCGAAATTATACAATATACAAAAGTGTTGCTCAATAGCCCAGTATACAACGTGGACTGATTTAGGGATTGAGATTGAAACAATGGAAAGTAAATGGGTTGTTCAAAGTTTTCGATTCCACCGTTTCAGTCTAAATCCGCTTTGAAATCTCTTTCAAGTCCCGTTCTATACTGGGCTAATATGTCGCCTCATAACGTCCGATATGGACGAATAAATACAATGTAAGATATTAGGCGGAGAGAGTGTGATATCGATAGCAGGGTGCACATATGGTTGTATTTATAAATTGCAAAAAAACCGTCCTAGTATAATTTCAAAATACTTCACATATGAATTCATGGTGCTTTCAACATTTTCATTTGAACATCAAATCACATCCGATTGATTTGTTTGTCAACAGATTGTTTCGCTACAAGCTCAATGTCAGCTTTCAAACTATTAACATAAAATTTTTTTATAAATAAGTTCAGTTAAGGGGTTAGGGGTAGTCAGAGACATGAAAAAATGAGAATTTTCAATAATTTTTTTTTGCCGGTAAATCATTTAATTTTATAAAAGTAATAATATGGCAACATTACATAATGTTTCGACTTGACCTCACGAAAATTTGAAGAAAAAAAAATTAATAATTTTAAAGTTATGGCTGTTTGTGTTGATTCAGTTCCAACAGAAATTCCTTGCGGTGGCCATCATAAATCCTTGGAGATTCATCTTAAATCAATCGGACGAAAAAAAATAGTTTTATTAATAGATAATCTAGTGCCTGATCGAAGATTTTTTTGAAAAAAAAATAAGACACAATGGCGGCCTCATGAAATTTTTCTCCAGATTTTCGGGAAAAAAACAACAACTAATTGTTTATAAGAAATCGAAATAAAAGTTCTTCGATCAGGCACTAGTTTTTTCTGTTTTCCAAAAGCTGTATAAATTTCATTGAAATCTACTGAGCGGTTTTCGAGATACAGTGGTCACCAGTTCAAAAAACATAGTTGTGAGAAAAACGCATTTAGAGTTTTACACTCGATTTATGCAGCGTAATACGAATTATTTAATTTAAACACTTATACTACCAAAAAATTGTTAATATATATAGTTAGGTATTTATAGATTTAGGTATAGATAAGTTGTAATTCATTCATGACAATCGAACCCGAGAAATCGGTTGCTTGCAGCTGCTGCTAACTACCTGCTCTCGAGCGTTCTGGAGCGCCCGAGAGCCCTTGGTTAACTGTCGAGTAACTCGAAAAGTATTTGTCGGATTCACTTCAAAATTTGAGAGAATATTTTTAAGATATTATACTTTAAGAAACTGCAAAAATGCAAAAATAGATTTTTTTAAAATTCGGACTACCCCTAACCCCTTAATGAAGGAACAAAGCATTGTAACTCTAAATATTTTTTAGTTTTCAATAGAGGAAAATTCTTTTTCAATCCATCACAATTTTTAACTGCTCCGATTTTTTTTAGAAGTATACTTTATTTATATTTTATAAGGGATTTGCTAATTTTTTTCTTTAATTTTTATTTATTTAGTCTTGAACTACTCTCAATGAAATTCAAAACACATTTATAAAAGATGCATGCCTGAAATTTAAGAAATCAGTTGAAAAACAACAAGTTTTGGAAATTTTTCGATTGGAAGCTCCATATTTTTTTCCATTTCTGCAACGTCTAATGCAGCTACCGAATAAAAACGGGAATCAAAGGAAGTGTTGGTTTTTAACATCTGGCATGCATTCAAAAGCTACACAATTATTCTACTTTTCTTCGAAAACCAGTTTTTCTAGCGGATCGTCTGCGATAAAGTGGTTACTTATGTTCGAAGAACATAGTTCATACGATATTGTCTGTTTCGCTAGAACCATCAAAAAAAACTAGCGTATCAGAACCGCTAGAAAACTAATTTTCGAAGAAATTGTCTTTGAGTGACAAAAAAATGTGGAAAGACGTAATACACTTTTTTGTAGAATCATATCAACCATTCCTTATCCAAAGCAACAAAACTCAACTATAACACAAATGATGAAAATGTTCAGTGGAGGCAACACTTTCCCAACGAAGCAGCAATAAGTTTACCTTAACAAGCTCATACTTAAATCAACTTATCCTTTGAATTTCGTTCTCATCGGATGATTTCATCGAAAGTTTCAGCGGTTAAACGTTGTTTGAGGCTGCCATCCAACAAATGTTCAAAGTTCGGAAAATTTAAAATTGGTTTCTTATTTTTATCGCAAATGCTTTGCATATGAGTATGTAATTTCAAGCATCTGTTGGTGCAATATTTACGAAAATGGCTAATGCTGGTTACCCTGTGTCAGCAGCAGAGCAAAATATATACCAAATCTGCTTCACGTTAAGTTAAACCCAACCAGGAAATTTCGTTTCGATCGAATCACTGCGTTGAAAGGTATACGGGTGAAAAGAATTTTAGGGTTATCACCCTCAAAACTTTTCAAATTTTTAAAGCTTTAATATTTGTTGTTAATTTTCATTACAAGATCATTCCCATTTGTAAATCTAATGACATAATCGCTCAGTAGAGAAATTCCACAAAATTACAAAAATAGACATAGCTAGCAGCCCTTTCATGATTTGTGTACTAAATTCCTAGGACATTTAATTCACATTAAGATCCATTTACTGCATGAACTTCGTTTTGATTTCTGCACTGGACCGGAAGTTATAGGGAATTTGTGTTGAACAAATTATGTTGAACAAATTTGCAAGATTTCTGAGACAAAAATCACCATAGCTGGCAGCTCTATTCTAATTTTTAACACCAAATGTTATCTAAAGTAAGATCCAAGTACTGTGTGAATTTTGCTAAAATGTGATGGCTGAATCGGAAGTTATAGGCAAAAACCGGTTTTTTTTTCTCAGTGATTTTTCAAGATGGTACCACTGCCGCAGAGTTGCCCGCATTTCAAAATCAATTCTGTCAGACCTGGTCCTAGGTAATACAAACATGTTCTGCAAATTTCATTATGATCGGATCATCGGGTCGTCAGTTCTCATGAACAGAACTTTCGAGTGCTGAAAATAGAGGTAATTTGGTGATGGGTTGCCGTTCTTGTACAAATCGGAATTTTGACATGATGGACATAGATCAAAATTTATCAATGATTTGAATTTTTTCTCAAAAATTAAAAATTTTTGAGGAGGGTCAATGATTTGAAGGATTGTTTTTCAGGAGCCTGCCGTAGCTACAGGGTTACGCGCACTATCTTGAAAATCCATGTGTGCTAAATTTAGATCAACATCAATACGCTCTGCAATTTTCACGATGATCAAATGTTTTTGTCAGAAGTAATGACAAATCAAAATTTGAAAAAATAAATCCTTCCTAACTTTTAACAAAAGTTCCAATTTTTTAACATAAGCAAGCTTAGAACATAATGAGCTTTCTTTCCGTAACATTTGTTTTTACAAAAATTTACTCTGCTTGGAAATATAGGAGTACCTCAAAACTCACTAAAACGTTCGCTGCCGCCAAAATTTTTCGCATATCTGAATTCTAGCAAATTATGAACCTACCTACTACATACATCTACGTTCTCCGGAAATTTCAGTTCAATCGGATCAGCCACTCCAGAGATTATCTCCCTTAATCATTTTGCTGATATATATATATATATATATATATATATATACATATATATATATATATATATATATATATATATATATATATATATATATATATATATATATATATAAAGAAATATTAATTTTTGGCGAAACGAGTTTAATACTAATTTTCTTCGAAAATTAGTAAAAAGTGATTATGCTCAACCTTTTTTATGATAGAAGCCTAGCGTTTCGTTAAAATATATTTCGAATTTTAATTAAAAAACTATTAAGATGAAACTATTTAAGCTTAGAGAAGTCAGGGAAAACATTTTGAATAATTTGCTTTCACATTCAGAAAATGTTTGATTTTAGTGAAGAAAGGTTAGCGTTGCTGAATTAATTAAATCCTCAATGGATTTCTGTTATGGACATGAACCCGTTATACTTTTGAGAAAGAAATGTAGCGTAGTTTTCAAAATAGGTTTTAGTCTTTTAATACTACTCAATTCAGATACTTTTTTTTATTGTTCACGTTCTCAAAAAAGTCTATAAATTTAAACCCCTATTATAAATGAGCTTTTAAGATTCATTATTTAATAAGTGACATTTTTAAATCAAATAAGGTCTCATAGCAGTAGGCACTCATATCGAAAACATTGAATCTAATTCTAACCTAATTTTTCAAGAGTTACAGATGGATTTAATGTTGTACGAACACAATTACAAAATCCACAATTATACATCCACAATCCACAAACACTTTGCACTTCGACAAACACCAAAATAAACATATTAAAGTAGACTAACATAGCTGAAATTTTTGACATTTGTAGAAAGTAAGTTTCGTCAGTATTTTGATCTTGTGTAAATAACATTAAAATATATTTTATAAAATTAACATTTTCTTCTTATTTATTTTTAGAAGCAATATTATATGCTTCTAAAATATAATATTATAAACTACACTTATTTCCTGGATTGCAATAATACTATGATTGCTATCCTGTGAGTTTTATTATCTTTATGTGACTTTTTTTTCTGGTGTAGAGGGCAAAAAAACATCTGCTCATCAGATCCCCGGGTGACCCACGCTGAGCGAAAGAGGTACCCTTCATTGCGCTCTTGTGCTAGTAGATCGATCGAGATTATTCTTGATACCACCATGACTGTTGGGTAACTTCAGACGATTCGCAGGGTACTCATGCACTGGACACTATGGATGCGCTTCCGGAGCTTCCTAGTTTGGAGCGCATCTTCGCAAATTTCGGTTCCATAGAGCAAAATAGAATTGGTCGTTTCTTCGTTTGCGAAAGCGGATATTTTAATTTTCATCATCATCATCATCGGTGCTACAACCGGGGTCCGGTGTTCGCCTCCGTTAACCATTTTTTTCTATTGGCCCCGATGTCATCCAATTGGGCACCGCAAGACTCCAAGCATCCTGGTCAACACCATCACTCCGGCGCAGGTAAGGTCTCCCACTCTATTGTCTGCCGAAAATTCTGCAGCAAAGGGTTTTCCGAGCATAATTTTCTTCACGCTTTTGACCAAAGTGTCCTGCCCACCGGAGTCTACCGAAGTCTATCTTCGTAATTGTGTCTCTTTCTAGGTATATAGCATACAACTCATGGTTGTAACATCTCCTGAATCGCCCTTTTTCACGTATGGGGCTTCTCGAATGCGATTAAGATGTCAGAGTGCCTTTTGCTGAGCACCCAAGTCTCGGATCCATATGTGAGTATTGGCAGGACCATGGTCTTGCACAGCAGGAGCTTTGATGTTCGGGTGAGATTTGGCACTACCTCAAATTCATGCTCAACTACCCAGAAGGTTTGATCAACTCTAGGTGTTCTTCCATAAGGGGCTGCCAACATGTAAATCGTCTTTCCTTCATTTATGTGCAGCACCAATTTTTGTGCCACTTGCTCGATCTGGATGGAATATTCTCGTACAGCTAGTTCTGATCTTCCAATTATGTCTATATCCTCTGCATAAGCCAGTATCTGACAGGACTTGGTGACGATGGTCCCTCTCGTTGACGTGGCAGAGTCTCGGATTACTTTCTCTAACGCCAGGTTGAAGAGAAAGCAGACCACACCATCTCCTTGTCGTAGCTTCTTTAAGATGTTGAACGATCTAGATAGCAATCCGGCTATTTTAACTTGGCTTGCTACATTGATCATGGTCTACCGACACAATTTTGTCAACTTGTTTGGGATACCGAATTCTCGCATGGCTTTATACAGTGATACCTTGACTGTACTATCAAAGGCGGCGTTAAAGTCTATAAACAGGTGTTACAGTGGAGTGTTGAATTTGATACATCTTTCTATCGCCTGCCTGAGAGTAAAGATCTGATCAATTGTTGATTTGCCTGTGATGGAGCCACATTGATATTGTCCGATGATGGTTTCAACATGTGGAGCTATCAATTCTTGCAGGATACAAAGGAGTATCTTTTAGGAGGTACTCAAGAATGTTATACCCTATAGCTGCTGCACATTGTTATATATCCTTTCTTATGTATGGGGCATAATATACCTTTGCGTCAGTCTTCTGCTCCGATGCGTGCAATATAATTTCATAAATATTTAATCAGCTCAGCAGGTATGCAGAAGGCTTCAGGTGCTTTGTTAAATTTTAACCGACTTATGGCTCTTTGTACTTCTTCTGTGCTTGGTGATGGCCGCATAAAGTGTTCTTCTTGCATTGGTGGAGCCTTCAATTCTTTGTTGAGCTGACCGTGTTGCAATTCACTAAAATGCACTTCCCATCGCTCTTGAATGCCTTCAGAATCAGTGATCAGATTACCCTCTATGTTCTTTCAGTATGTGCAGGGTGGTGAGTTCTGCGTCATGTTTTTGGACTATTTGGTAGAATTTCCTTCCCTGGTGCGGACTTCGCTCTCTTACTCTTTCTATTTCACAGATAAGTTGATTTTCTCAAAATGCTTTCTTCTGTCTGTGAAGTCTCTTCTCTGTTCTTTTGAGCTCTTTATAAACTCTCCTCACGTGAACGCGTTCCATGAGATTGCTGCATTCAGTCGCTAATTCACATTCACCATCAAACCAGTCGCTGCGATTTTCGCAACTACTGCCTAATATGGCGTCAGCAGTAAGAATGAAAGTATTCTTAAGGCGTGCTTATTTCTCATCTACGCCCGGCATTCTGGCCCCAGGACTTACTCTGCCTCCATCGAACACTTCGAAGGCGAGTCCTAACGCAAGACCATTGCGGCTTGTTGCGGCTTCGGTATAACCTCTGCGGAAATCATTTTACGGGAGAGATAATCGGTCCCTCGCCAACCTTACTTGGAAGGGAAGAAGTGATGTAATTTTTGTACCACAGTATACTTCCTTTTTTATGGAAGTATTTTAATTAATTTAGATAACCAAGCGACGGTAGTCGACTAAGTTCGGGCTGAGTTATTCAAAATACCGCAGAAGTGGCAAATAACCATCATATGCTCTATATGGTGGATTTGTGCTACGTCTGTAGTATTATGAATAGCTAGCCGAAACTATGTCGATTTGAGTCTCTTAATTATTCTTTTGTAGAGCAAAGTGAATCTTCTTCTATAAAACAGTAAAGTAAATCAATTGTTCTGCAGCGGATTTAATTATTGTCATCATCCCCAGCCAGACCTCACCAACCGGATTCACTGTGTTGTTTTATAGGATGGGTGGTTGCTTCGTCTCAAAAGCTTTTGAAAAATTTTCAGCTACTGATGCTGTTTACAGCTTTTTAATATTAGCTTCCGAAGAGGACTGGTCTTCTTCACATACTTCTTTGACATATGAAACCGATATTCGGATTTTGCCAAAAGGTAGTACGAATCACTATTTGCTCCTTAAAATGTACGAACTTTAAGCATGAAAAGTCCATCCCCACTGAATTAGGAAAAAATCAAGTCAACTTGATTGAAAGTATTGCTATCTGGTGATGCCCATGTTCTTTGTGAATGTGTCGATGCGGGAAGTCTTGCGAACACAGATATAAGAGAAATGGATATGAAATTACCTATTCGTGTGCCCATATGTGATGCAACAATTTTAATACATACGCAATGCTATTTTTGCACTCAATGAAAGTTCAATGCACCTATACCACCCGCTCTCACCACCGCGAAAACCAAAACCTCAAAGAAACTCGATCTTTAATTCAAAAAATGCGGCGATGTGCCGATCGAAATGAGGATGTGACCGGAAAAATCTGGTAACAAACACCACATTTACATGTCTTTGAAGCGAATCGACAAACATTACTTTGAATACTTAGAAAAAAAAAGACACCCAGACATCTGTAAATTAACTTCACACTAATAAGTGAAAGGTAGAAAATTGTGAAATTTCTCACGTCTGATTTTCAATCCATTATAACTATGAAGTCGAGCTAATGAATATGGTGCGACTAATGCAAAGTCTATCAGGCATCGATCGTCGTCATTAGTTTAATCTTTAAGACTGTGCGCTCCAGTTGTTTCCCGGTGTATTTTTTTATTCCCGACTTTAGCACTGAAGGCAATAAGGGCAATAAGTCGAATAATTTTATTTGAGGGCAATAAGTCCAATAATCTTTCCAGGTGGTTATAGAATTTGTCTTTCGTTTTCTCGTCTTTTGTGCATCCTTCGTTTCCTTTTCTTCGATCAGGACGTGGACTTTTGTCAGCCATATTTTAAAAAATTTGGCTTTGATACGGATCGCACATCATTCTTCGCTTACTGCTTTAAAGTCGATCACGTGTGTTTTGAACTCCCTATCCATAATGAATACTTCTCCAAATTCAGGTTCCTCCAGGCTTCTCACTTTTGAATATTGTATGCGGTCTCATGTTTTGCAGCCTCGATGCCAATTAGTTTCATTTCCTGAATTGCCAGCCCATTCAGTTTGGACTTGCATAAATGTAATAATGCCAAAGCGGACATACTATAGATAGCGCAGAAAGAGCGGTTTTGTGCGTTATTTCTCCGATGACAGAGAAGGGTAGGTTACCATCAGCTGGCACTTAAAAAGAGCCAAAATAAAATAAGTTCACTTTGTCCGATGCAAAAGTGAGAGAAGCATATCTCAAATGACAGGTGAAAATGTATCCGTGTAGCTGATAGGTGAGAATGTGTTCGCGGCCGTATGATCCCATCAGCAAAAAGTAAACGCAGCGAGCATTTGCTGCCTACATAAGAAATCGACCGTTGTGGGTTGCATAAAAGTGTCGGAGATATTCTTTTTAGTTGCCAAATGGTATCGAAAGTAGTATTCCGCGTTGACACCTTCATTGCTTCTCTTACCATTTTAATACTCAGAATAGGTTTTCAGAAAATCAATATTGCGTAAATGCCATTCGTTAAAATTATTTTTTGGCAAAACACAAGTACACAATGAAAAACGTATCTGATCGTAGAAGCGCTGCTTAGCGGGGTACTTTCTGTTTTTTTTTTTTAACTTTTGACTTGGATATTGCTATCCATTTCTCACGATATGTGGGGAAATATCCCAAATTGCATCGCAAATCAAATTCTTTCCGCGCTATTTAGTCCGTACGCTTTGGTAATGCGTTAACAGCGCCAAACTTATTAAGCGATCTGAGACTCCAAAATCCAAATGCGTAGTCCATATTTCGTTTGCAAAGTCGTTTCCGGTGGCTCAGTCCTATTTGATGTCTTTCCTGAAGCTCCGAAACGGTTTAAAATTTTTGCGAAATTACGTGAACCATACAATTCATGAGCAAACTGATAAATTTCTATCTTAAAGATCTGTCAGTAATCATTGCATATTCTATTCTCACCTCCGAAAAAAAAATTATTTAAAGTTTATCATGATATCAGAAAGGCTTTGATTTTTGTTCAATTTTTGGAATATAATTTGTCCGATTCTGAATTTACAAACTTTTAATGTCTTTAGCAGTGACGGCTCGTCAGGGGCGGCAAGGTCGGCCCGGCCGTACCAAGAAAATTATCATTAGTAGGAAATTATTATGAAAAATAAGAAGAATGAATAATTGATTTTAAACCCTTAGCTACTACATATAGCTTCCTCTTAACTATATTTACCTCATTCAATCTTTAGTTTGCCATAAGCTGCGTATACAGTACTGGACTACAACAGAAATAAGGTCGAAGCGGTAGTATGTAAACGGATAAATACCCCGTTTGCGTTGGACTGTTTTGATCTCAATCACATTTAAATCTTAGTTAATATTTTATTTTATTTTATTTATTCACCAAACAAGGTACAAAATCAGATATAAAATAACAAATTAAAAATAAAATGGAAAAGTCAAGTCAAGTAAAAACAAACAAGTTACATAAGTAACAAACAAATGAAAAAAGTAACAAATAGATTAATAAATAACAATCAATAAATAAAAACATTGACATATAAGCTATGGCTTAAGGTTTAGGGGTATGGATGGCATGCAAAAGAGAGGATTTGAAGGATGATTTGGAAATCGTAGGGGAATATAGATAACTTATGCTGT
The DNA here is from genome assembly GCA_963978885.1 of Nemotelus pantherinus. Classification (NCBI taxonomy): domain Eukaryota; kingdom Metazoa; phylum Arthropoda; class Insecta; order Diptera; family Stratiomyidae; genus Nemotelus; species Nemotelus pantherinus. The sequence goes on along the minus strand of OZ022263.1, from coordinate 81,486,738 downwards.
TGAATATTCTGCAGCATCTATTTATTGGCTCATTTGCTGCATATATCGTCGAATGTGAACATTCTTTTAGGAAACGATTGGATCTGGTGTTCCTCACAGGGATATTTATCGAAATTTTACTATTCAGGAATTCTACATCAATAGCGCCTCTAATGACGTCGAATGTGAAGCAGGCCGATATCATTATTCTTCTGGAGGCTAGTGTTGATAGATTTAAATGACCCAGTCGAAACTCATAAGGGGGTAGGCTATTAAAATCATAAGGGTTGTACAGTTCTCTCAAGGCGAAAAGTAAAAATTGTTTTTGTATTGACTCGAGTCTGTCACTGTGGGTTTCAAAAGCGGGATTCCAGCTAATGCAAGCGTATTCGAGAATAGGACGTACAAGTGAAGTGTATAAGGATCTTGTGACCCACAGACTACGGAATTCTTTGGCACGTCTTTTGATGAAACCTAGCTGTTTGTTCGCACGAGAAAGCATTTGATCAAAGTGTAAGGTGAAGCGGAGTTTTTCATCTAAGATGACACCGAGGTCAGCAATGTTATCAACTCGGGTTAGCATATTATTGCCGAGAAAGTAAGTATTGTGTGTGACCGTGCATTTCCTGGAAAAACTAATAACTTGGCATTTGCTGATATTGAGAGAGAGAGCTTGTTTATATTGCACCACTGATCAAGTGAATCAAGCTTGGATTGGAGAAAGGGGGCATCCGATTTCGATTCAATAGTCTGATAAAGTTTGAGATTGTCTGCATAGAGTAAATGAGGTATGTCTGCTAGGACGTCAGATAAGTCGGAAATAAATATATTAAAAAGAAGTGGGCCAAGATGGCTACCTTGGGGTACACCAGAGGTAGCACTAACGTTTTTCGATAAAAATCCTTGAAATTTTACACATTGTGTTCGATCGCGAAGGTAGGTCAGCCAGCTGAGTAGAGACCCGGCAATACCGAATTTCTGAAGCTTTAGAATCAAGGTAGAATGGTCAACTCTGTCAAACGCCTTACTGAAGTCAGTGTAGACTGCGTCAATTTGGTATCCTTTTTCCATTTTGCATAGAACGTCAGAGATTAGAATTGTCAAATTCGTGGTAGTTGAGCGACCTTTTCTAAAGCCATGTTGTTGCTCGTTCAAACGGGAATCAACAAGCGGAGAAAGTTTATCGTATACCACTTTTTCGAAAAGTTTCGGAATCGAAGACAAAATGGCAATGCCCCTATAATTTTGGATACAGCGTCGATCACCATTTTTGAATATGGGTGTGACATATGAAAGCTTCCAACAGAATGGGAAAATTCCCGACGAAAGTGATCTATTAAAGAAAATATGCAAGGAATCTAAAAGCTGCTCTACACACTTGCACAAGAAGATCGGAGGAAGAAGATCAGGCCCAGGACCTTTGTTGCAGTCGAGATCCAAAATAGCTTTACGTATTTCATCACGGAAAATTTCTAAATGGTTCACAAAAGCTATTGAAGCTGAATCAGCGGAGGAAAGGAGTGAGTTTGATGGGTCTGGTGCATCGAAAATTTCTTGGAAACTATCAGCGAATAGGTCACATATCTCTTTAGGAGAGGAAGACGTTATATTATTAAGAAACATGGACGATGGATAGCCAGTAGTTTTTCGCTTCACATTAACAAAATCAAAGAATTTTTTCGGGTTGCGGACTATATTTTCGCCGGTTGTTCTAATGTAAGTGTCATAAGCCTCATGAGGCTTTGCTAAAAATTGCTTAGCAACTTCATTATATTCTTCCTGAATAGCAGGACTAACATCGGTATTTTCTTTAATAAGCTTATAAAGTTTGTTCCTACGATTTCGCATATGCCTAAGGTCCCTATCAAGCCATGGCTCAGACAATTTATTCTTTTTTTTTATCTTTGGAACATATCTTTCAACGGCGTCAAATATTTTATTGTAAAAAGACGAAATGGCTGTCTCGAGATCTTGTGTTGAAAGAGTAGTTGACCAATCAGTAGTATCAAGAACATGTTTAATGCTTTCATAATCAGCATTACGGAAGTCAAATACAATTGAGTTATTGTAAGTTTTTAAGCAGGTGGAATCTGGAGTGGAAAGTTCGACTGACAGTGCTGTATGGTGTAAACTGTTGCAAAAAAGATTCTCTGCGTCACTAGTTGGACTAACCACTACTTCGTCTTAAGCATTTGTGAAAACAAGATCTAACCAATTACCATTTTGGTTAGGAGTTTGGGAAACCTGCTGCAAATCATTACCATAAAAGGCACTCGCAAGATTGAAATCGTTGGTGTCTACAAGGTTTACGGGGAGAAGGTAAGAGTCATTTTCATCCGGAACAAAGCAAAGATTCGGACGATTGAAATCACCCAAAACTATTATTTTATCTTTTTCGCTAAGTGATGTCGCTCGTGAAGATATTGTGTCACAAAAATTGCTGTAGATGGATTCGTCAGATCCAGGGGGGATGTAGACAACAGCGATGTAAATTGAATTGTTATTATTTGAGATCCGAGCAATTATACATTGGAAAAAAACATTTGGGGTGATATCTACAAGCTCACTTGAAAATGTGTTGCTAACAGCAAGTAAGACACCACCTCCTCCTAAATTGCGCGAAAATTATATTGTTATTATTTGAGATCCGAACAATTATACATTGGAAGAAAACATTTGGGGTGGTATCTACAAGCTCACTTGAAAATGTGTTGCTAACAGCAAGTAAGACACCACTTCCTCGCGACGGACCCGTAGAACAATAATCACGGTCGCTTCTGTAAATAGTCCAACTACTATCAAGGATCTCCTCATTCTTGTGAGAGGCATTAAGCCAAGTTTCGGTGATGGCGAGTAAATTAAAATGGCACGATTTGGCGTCAATATACTCGGCTATGGAGAGCAAATCATCAATAAAATGTATCGTTCATACGACGGCCGGTCAACAGTCCTGATCTAAATCATTTCATTCAAGCATATGTACATACATATGAGTACAATGCATCATCCACCCAGCAAAACGGCGGCCGCATCGTACCCAGCGAACATGTCTAGCAAGTGCAAGCGACAACCGGGCGAAGCGACGGCTGAAATCGCGGCCGAAGAAAATTGGCCGTATCCAAGCACAGTCTAGGGCACTCAAAACTTTTCAGATAGCCTCCATTCGAGACTTCGTTTAAATACCAGCTATTTATTTGGGTGTTTCGTATAGAATTTTACACCCCGCGTATGGATGAGACAATGCAAGAGACTCGGCGGCCAGCCGCATTCAGGTGGAAAATAAAAAAACTAAGCAAAATGTAAGAAAAAATGGCTAGGGAATACATTTTTTTTAATCGGATCGTACTGGGATGAAAGTCAAGTACGTTTTTACTCATAGTAGAAAGCATTTCTTTTGATAGTAGAACGGTGGTGGTCTTATGTGATATATAAGTGATTTAATTGGTTCTGTATTTTGTTTAAAAGAGTGTAGTTTTCGTAGTTGTTTTTAGGTAAATAGTAAGTTTGAATTGCTAGATAAAAATTTGAATTAAAATAACTTTGAATATATTTAAAATTGCGACGTGTGCAATGGAGATGGGTACGGAAAGTATTACAGAATGTGTGAGTAGAAAGAGTGATTTAATAAATCATCTTATAGCAAATAAGTTTAATCGCATGTTATATCAAGATAAACATTTTCTTAAAACTTTACGCATTCCACGGCCGAAAATGGGAAATTTAGTCCAGAAAAACTGAACATTGCAGGATATTCGCCGCCCTCTAAATAAGAATCAAATTTAGAAAGAACATGCCCATTCGGCTTTGAAACATAAATTACTCGGTAAATTCGGTATCAGTAAAAAAAATCAAAATGTGCGAGAAAATCGGAAAATGATGAGGTATTTGATAAATATTATAATGTTTCGATCAATGCAGGAAATGGCATTTAGAGAAAATGATGAGATAGCAGAATCCAACAACTAGCGAAATGTTAAAGAATTAGGTAAATTCGTTTCAAACTTAGATTCTGATTTTAATAGATTTATAAACACAACGGTTTTTACAGGATTTTCAAAGACGATTTCAATGAATTGATTGACGCAATAATTAAAATTTTAAGTAATAAAATAAGCAGTCAAACTAACAGTGCAAATTGCTTTTATTGGGAAGTAGATGAAACTACTGATATTAGTTGTTTTTCTCAACTGTCCGTTATATTCCAATTTGACTGTAAGGACGAAATAACCGAACGGGTATTTCTTTTCTTGAATATCAGTAATAGTCGCCGTGCAAATTACATTTTGAATATTTGGATTGAACAATTGGGGCAATTCAATATTGATGAAAAAAATTAATTGGTCAGACTTTAGACGGAGCCCTGATTATGGCTGGTGAAGTAAGCGAATCGCAATCCAAAATTAAATCGATTGCTCATCAAGAATTGTTTATACATTGTTATGCACGCAAGATGAATTAAGTGCTTCAAGATTAATGATTTGTGCACGTATTATTTATTTTAATTTTTTTATAAAAGGTATATTTCTAATCGATATACTTAAGTAATAGTTATGAGTAACAATACCCTATTTTGTACAATTCTTTCTATCTCTTCAACCATCCCTTTGATCATAGTTCGTACTTGGCATGATTTTTCTACTGCTCTTTATTGTTTTCATTTTTACCAATCATACCAATACCCACTAGTCCATTCCTTTCCTTTCTTAGCAAGAGTGCTGTAGACCTCCTCGTGGTTCTTGCTGGACGATTAAATTTTTTTTTAAGATAAGATACTTATTGTTCGTAAAGAAATTTCTTAGCACCAAGTGCCAAAAAATTAAGTTGACAAATTAGAACTTTCTTTTCGGCCGACCCAAATATTTATGCCACGAGCCGTCACTGGTCTTTAGAGACAAATAACTGTGAGAGAAATTTTCATATTGCTTGCTGACTTTATTGATATTTTTTTTACCGTATAAGAGTTTTATGGTATCATTTTCTAGAGTCAAATATAAAAAGCAGTAGGTCTTTATATACATTTTTTGAAATGCATTCTTGCCAAGTGTCTTTATTTTATTTACCAAAATTTTTTCAGAAATAATTGTTCATATTTGTAAAATCTGCCTTGTGAAATTCTCTGAAAAATAAAAAAAAAACAAACCAAAATATTTTCCATCAACCTGGCCGCGTTATAGCTATTCAATCAACACTTGAACCTTCTGATGACATAAATTAAAGCCTTCCAGCTGACCGCCAGGACTTGAATTATGAGATCTTCTTATAAGGGGAATTGCTCATAAAATTGAAATACTGCCGGTAACTAGAAACTTCGCAATCATTTTTTGTTTCTGATGAAAAACGGCCGTTGCTTTGATCAAAAATATGTTAAATTATTTCAGTGGGAACAAATTTTTTAGATTGCATGCACTCAACAACACTCTATGAAAAAACTCCTCTAAAAACCTTATCATATTTATCTTTTTCAACCCATGTTATAGATATTTTTGGAAAAACGTGATATTCCATTTCCATTCGATTAAAAAAATTACTCAATATTACCTCCCTTCACGCAACCACAAATATTTCAAAGCCAATTCAAATTTTCAGCAAATATTACCCGACTGCAAAATCCTATGAAAAGAAAATAAGCACTTTAGCCGATTTTCCAAGAGCAATGCTTACGTATATGTATCATATATCCGTGGCCCGCCGTCATCCTTTACGATTTGTTTCACCTATAATTCATAACTGATGTGTTTTTTTATTCGATGAAAATGTCTCGGAAGAAATCCGACCGTACTCCTTGAACGTACAAACGAACCAGAATATCTGACTTCAAAATCTATACCTGTTAGCCATTATCATATTTTTTCTCTACGCATGTATACTTGGTACCAATTTGAGAATGCCTTCATATCATATGGGTACCTTACTGTGCCATCGATATAGCCCATTTCAAATCTCCACCCATTCCTCAATTATTAAACCGGAATATGTGAATGTAAATGGGGGGATGTATGTATCAACCATAACCGCGAAACAGCATTCACAATCGTAGATTTATTAGCATCCGGATTGAGAGCCTATTGGATTTTGTACGTTCAGGAATATGTACGAGTATTGAGTACTTGCCAGAATATGTTATGACAGATAAGAATTTTGGTACGTATTGAAGATGATGTTCTGTGGGGCCGTAAGAGGAAATGTAAGGGTGAATGACGATGAGCAAAGAATCTTTTTATGGCTTATGCATTCTTTTTTTTTGTGAGGCCAAAAAAGTAGCTACGCTTTTATAGACATCTTTGTAAATTAAAATAAATATTACTGGATATTGTTTGGTAGATTTTATTGAGCTATGTGGCTAACATGGAATATATCCTTTCCAATCAAAAAATGTAAGTTGCTCTCTTTTCTTTCAGCAAATTAATAGAGATACTTTGTGGGACATAAATTGCTTTCTTGGCAATTTATGCATAAAAGAAATTTCGAATTTGTTTCGAATTTCGATGAAAACGAGCAAATATTGTATTAGTTTTTTAAAAAAATCATTGTTGGTTGAAAGTTGAAACTACAATATCCTAGTGTTCAGTTGGAGAAAGTTACCGAAAAGAAGTTCAAGACCAGATATTAAAATAAACAACAGATCAAGTGGGCTGGCGTGCTGCAATAAAAATTGTGAAGCAAGTGCTGTTTAATGCAATATAACATAGACAAAGAAAATCAAACAGGTGTATTGCATTACTCTTTTTTTAATAACCATTTTATAAAACACCACTTAAATTTTTGGTGGAAATGATCCCATTTACTTTCTTGGTCGAAAAAGTCTCTCAACTAAGGCTCATTAAAGTGGCTTGACATTAAGACAAAAGAAGACATTAAGGCCAATGACACACACGGCGGTTCGACCGAAGCGTTTCCTGAGAGGAAAAATTAGTCGACATAGTCGTGCATTACTTTAGCATTGTGATGACACACACCACGGTTTGGGCAGTCTCCCAGTTTTGGAACCGAGTCGATAGGCGAGAGAAATGACCCACTGACTCGGTTCTTCGATCGTTTTCTGATTTTCTCACGGCTGCGAAATCCTATCGAGCTAAAAATTTTAGGGCGCATTGATGAATGCATGGAATAAGCGCTTCTGAAAAACTCTGCCTGTCACCAACGAGAAAAACTGACGCGTTAAACGCTTCGATTGAACCACAGTGTGTGTCATTGGCCTATGGCAAAACAAATGCCTACAAGTTTTTGAGTCTATTTTGCAGATAGAACATAAACCAAAGTATCGGTATGAATCTACGAGCTAGCCGACGTTTTCAGCTTAAATGATGTCTTGAGCTCTGCCAGCAAAGCTGGATTACAGAAGAGCCTTTGCCTAAGAAAGAGGACACACAACTGTTTTGCGGATCAAAAGAAAAACTCTCAGCTTGAGCTATAGACTGATTTTCTATCACGCTAACTTTCGGAAGCTCTTAAACAACTGAAAATACAGGAAGAATAAAGAACAAGAACGAACTATTTATGTATCAACTCACGGAACATGTATTACTTGTATGATCCAAATCCTGCGATTTAGCCAGTTGACATATTTTCAAAAAATCAAGCTTTCATATTAGCTTTGGACGCAATGCGGTGGGAAAGAGGTATTATTTTAAATAACAGAAATAAAAATACCTACATAAGTTGAATTCAAACCTCAATCTGCTTAGCACAGCTTTTTGGTTGGCAAATTTTATGATACCAACTATATTACCGCTGACTTCTCTACAGAGGAATGCACTATCTTAAAAAAGAAATGTTTCTATAAGAGGCCGAAGAAGTACTCGTAATTAATACCTATCCCAGATATGACGTCAAAGGCGTATTTAGTCATTTCAATACACACAACAAAGAAGTCCATATATAGGTGGAATAAAATACCAATGATAAAAGGATTCCTATCATCCAGCGAACAGTAGCTCAAGAAACATTCATTTGAAATGAAAACAAATTCATTTTCATATACATTCGTTAATACATTCATTTTAAATCACTGTGCTAATAGATCGCCACCACCTAAAAAGTCTGTGGCATGGGGGAAATTTGTGTATATACTCGTAAAATAGTCACTATCTTGTAGGTCCAATGGTTTGTGCCCAAATTAGATGACCAGCGAACCTACTCGGTTAATCCTTAGGACATAGAATATGAAAGAAACTAAAAATAATAATTATTTTAGGAATTGTGAAGATGAAGCTTGAGTGAATAGCAGCCGGTGGCATCTGAAAGACACCATACGGCAGCAATTAGCTTAGACCTCAACCACGAAAAACGTCTGAGCTATTTGTTTGAGGGCTTTAAGCTATTACCTGTATGCCAGAACGCCGTTATATCCGTAGAATGTACTCACTAACGAAAGTGTATAGCAATCTTTAATGAGTAAAGAATTAGGTTTACTAAGCTCAAATGAAAACCTGGGAAAAAATTTACTCCTCCCTTTGAACAATTTAAAAAGCAAACAAATCATTAATGGGAAATCAGCCAACAAGGAACTTTGCATCAAAACTATTCAGCAGACTATGCAATATGCCCCACACAACCATAAACAAATATTTTGAAGAATCGCTGTAAAAAAAGAGGAAACAAGTGATTTAGAGGTCCCGCTTACTGAGAGCTAGTAGTATCATTAATCGAATGAATCGAATGAATGAATGAATCGAATCCAATACTATTAAAATAAAGCTTCGATTACAGAGACACTCTAATTTTTTGTAAATATGAGTGAATAAGATCCGACCCAAAAAGTTTATAAGCAGGATTTTTGGAAGAAGATAATTAGGAAGACTGTTTCTTTAATATAGAGAAATCAAACGTTAAGATATCAAAGAAACGTAGAATGTATTAAGTTTAATGACAGTAGTGCTATCCTGAGACGTCAGAAAGTATATACTAACCCTTGATTTGTTCGAACTTTGAGCAACCGTCTCTGGAATTTATTAATTCCAAAGATTGAAGTCCATACAAAATTTCTCGTTGGTCATTCTGTTGGCTGCATTGGTTACTAATGGATATAAGCCACGCTATAAATGCAATGTAATGTAAATGCTTATTTTGTGATATTGACCTTTGAGTGTCCCCACATCTATCACCGAAGTGACCGAACCCATGCATTGAAGGTTTAGCGTTAACACACTCATCCATTATATACCACACCCATATCGATACCGGGGAGGTGTAATTAAAGTATCAGGGCCATGAGTGTCAGCCCTCTAGATGAACGTCCATAGAGGCAGTAGTTTAAACCTAATCCGATGTGGGTTCTTTTTTTACTACGACCGCAGGTAGATTCAAACTTGAAGCAGATTAAAAAAGTATATGAGCTACCGTATGTTTTCCAACGTGTAACCTCACCTTGAAGCCAAATATTGTATCTTCTTATTGCGACAAAAAAGAAAACATGTCTTACTTTTAACCATTAGTAGCTCTGGGTCCTATATTCCTAAACAATTTTCATATGTTGCATAGGCATAAGCCATTTTGTCAGCCACTGATAAGGTTTACAGCGGTTGGGCCAAATCTGACCTGATCCATTTGTGCGGACTAACTGAGTTTAGTCCAAAGTGATTACATCAACCTGACCTAAAATTTGGACAGGTCGAATTTAGTCCTCGTTTGTACGTGACAGCTGTCATTTAGCTTAATTTTAGTTCAAACACTATAACTATCGTTTCATCCATCTATCAAACATGTTTATTTCAATGATTTCAAACGGGAAGGTTGCGAGCTTATATTCGACATACATATGTATATAAAAGTCGCGCAAAAATCAATGCTTGGGTCGGGTGTGTTTACAGCGATATAGTCCAGGTCACTTCAAATCGTGGACTGACCTATCGCCAGTTTGGGTTGGGTACAGAGTCTTTGCTGCAGGTGGACTAAATTATTTAGGTGGAATTTGGTGTATAGTCCGCGAACTAAGTGTCTGCTGTAAACATACCCATTAGCTCCATCATTAGATGGACTGCTAGATAAAGCTTAGCTGCAAGTGTCGACGTTAACATTTTGAGAAGAATATCAAAAACTCTAGCGCACCTGAACCGCTAGAAACACTAATGTTCGAAGAACAGTAGAAGAATCGTGCAGATTTTGAGTGCATATTCTACCACACTAGCTGCTTATTACAGCCAAACTAACTCAAACGCCAGGTTTTACTTTGGTCTTATAACTCATATGGTGGATAGGTTTGAGATATTACCAGTGGCATGAATTTCAAAGTTTATGAGAGCAACACTTGTTAATTAGCTTCGCTCTCAGTTGCTTATTTCACAAAACTTTGAAAGCAGCATCTCATAAAACATCAATGAAGAAAATGCTCAGTGCCTGCAGCACTGTAACTGAAGTTGGTGTTTGGGGCTGCGATCCGAAAAATTTGCAGAACTTTGGGAATTGAAACATTGGTTATTTATTTTCATTGTAAATGTTTCCGGTATGAATACTAACTGTAAGCATTTATTGATACAGAAATAGCACAACCGACTCGTGCTGGCAACCTTTTGCCAGTATCAAAGCCAATAATATATTACATCTGCTTCACGTTGTTATATTACATTCCAAGTTATAGAAGTATAAAGAATTTCAGGGTAACCTGCAGCAAGTTTTTTCAAATAATCGAAAACTTAATATTTCCTGTTTATTGTCACTACAATATCATTACCATTTGAAAATTCTACGATAAAACCGCTTAGTAAAGATATTGCAATTAAACACAAAACCAACAATAGCTGGCAACCCTATGGTGGCTTTTCAACCAAATTTGGCCTGAATAATGTCTATAATAGGTTCCATTAATAATATGAAATTCGTATTGATTTCATGACTGCACTGGAAGTTATAGGGCAAAAAGTTTTATTTTTCTGAGCGAATTTTCAAAACCAAAGACACAAAAATTACCATAGCTGGCAGCACCAATCGAATTTTACAACCAAATTTATATCAAACAGAGTTTAAAGTAAGGTTCAGCTACTGTGTCAATTTCATGAAAATCTGGTAACTTATTCACATTTCATAGGGCAAAAAGCAGTTTTTTTTCTCTGTAATTTTTCAAGATGGCACCACTGGCACAGAGTTGCCCACAATTCAAAATCGCTTCTATCAGACCTGGTACTACTTAAGTCCAATGCATTCTGTAAATTTCAGTTGTATCTGATTATTGGTTCGTGAGTTCCCGTGAACAGCAGTTTTTGATGCTAAAAATATAGGTTAACTGGGAGAGGGTTACCATTCTTGTCCGACATGAAATTTCCAAAGTTTTACTTTAAAAGTGTAGATTAAGCATAAGATTTGTGTACAGATTGGTTTTATTTTAAGAAACGGACATTTTTTAGGATATTCGATGGTTTGAATGTTTTCACTTCCAAATTTTAAATTTTTTCAAATTTAAGACACCAAAATTATTATAGCTGGCAGCTCCAACCGAATTTTTCAACCAAATTTCTACCAAACGTGGTTTAAAACAAGGTCCAGCTATTGTATGAATTTTGTCAAAATCGAACGATTCAATCAGAATTTATAGGGCTAAAAGCAGTTATCTTTTTTAGTGATTTTTCAAGATGGCACCACTGGCACAGAATCGCCCGCATTTCAAAATCACTTCTATCAAACCCGGTCCTATTAAAGACCAATACATTCTGTAAATTTCAATTAATTCTGCTCATCGGATCGTGAGTTTCCGTGAACAGAAGTTTTTGATGCTAAAAATATAGGTAAATTGGGCAAGGGTTACCAGGCGTGCCCGTTATACCATATATTTTTTTTTTTTTGGTTATGTAAATAAAGCACAAGATTTACATATGAATGGCATTTTTTGAAGAAACGGCATTTTTTCAAGAGAGACGATGATTTGGAGGTTTTCACTTTCAGTGCCTGCTCTAGCTACAGGGTTGCCAGCACGCTCATTAAGGAATCTACAGGAATCTACATTAAGGAATCTACAGGAATCTACAACTAAATAATAACAATATGTTCCGAAAATTTCGTAATGATTGAATAGCTGTGTCAAAAGTTATCGCAATTAAAAAATTTTCAAATTTTCCCGTTCTTTTTTAGGCACCCAGCGCACACATAGGGTTAAAAAATTCCAAAGCATTATCCGATTCACATGTAAAACACGTTCGAAATTTATTTCGTTAACTTTATTTATGCGAAAATTATTTGTGTACGGAATAATAGGTAAATTAAAAATATCACTAAAATGGCCGCCGGTGCCAAAGGGTTTACAATAATTGACATTTAGTGAGAAGTGGACCTATTCTGCATATACACCAATGTATCCTGAAAGTTTCAGCTCAATCGGATGGCGAGTTCCCGAGATTATCTCACTGAAATTTTTTGATGATATATATATGTATATATATATATATATATATATATATATATATATATATATATATATATATATATATATATATATATATATATATACATGGAAATATGAATTTTTGGCCGAATCGATTTTAAAAAAAGTTGGACAAATATCATTAATGCTGGAAATAAAAAAAACATATATATAAACGTAAACTCAAATGAATGAAGTGGAAAAATTCCTACGCTAGAATTTTGCATCAAAAAAACCGTTTGAAGTCAGAACCGTCTGGAAATGGCAGAAAGTGATAAAGCGTCAGAAAATGGATTTGTTTTTGTGAGTTGCTCAAAAATTGAAATTATAACTAAGTGGTTACAAAAATATCTACTGTTTCTCATCACAGATCAGCTCATAGTTGTCAAAAAATGTTTTTTTTTTATGAAAACTCAAGTGAAATATCAACAATTTTGTAACGTTAAATATCGGCAAATTTCAATAAAAGTTCAACTAGTTAAAGCATGAGATCTAACATCAAAGCCAGTCACTGCACCCGAGTGAGTCGCATTCATTATAGAATCACTCGTCCTTCATACATTACGCAACAATTTGTTTTTGAAGAATAATTAGCTGTTGAGTTTTGTTATTGAACAATTAGTTCAGAAAAAAAACCTACTGTTTTAATATTTTTATCTATAATATTAAAATAATATTTTAATAATCATTGTTCTTGAAATTACTTTTTTTCTTGAAAGAATATATAAGAGCTGTGTTTGCACATCTCAATATCATTCATATTCTCTTTTATTGCAGTGTATTAGCCGCTTTTTTTGCACTACTATGGAGCTCAGCTTAGACTCGGCCGCAAAGTACGATCCAGTTTAATGTAGTTGCTGTACTCACTTCAATTATTGCGTCTCAGGCCAATAGTGGACTCATTGGTGCACCTCAAATTTAGGAAGCGACTGCACATAAAGAATGTGTTCATCATCGAGCTCAGTCATAGCATAAGAACTAATAAATAGCATTGAAAGAACGGTATTGTGCGATATTTGCCTGATCAAAGAGAATGGCAGGAAGTGAAGGACTTACTATCAGCTGGCACCTAAGAAGAGCCAAATCCAAAATAAGTTCACTTTATCATATGCAAAAGTGAGAAAAGCATACTCTCAAACGACAGGTGAGAATGTATATATCCGTGTTAGCTGATAGGTGAGAGTGTGTTGGTGCGCGTATTATCCCATCAAGAAATAGTAAGTACAGCGAACATTCGCTAGCATCAAACGAAATTCTCTGTAGTGGATTGCATAAAAGTGTCGGAGATATTTTTTTTACTCGCCAAATGGTATCGAAAGTAGTATTCCGCATTAAATATCTTATCACTTACCATTTTTATACTCAGAATAGGTTTTCAGAAAATCAATATTGCATAAATTGCCATTCGTTGAAATAGTATCTTTGGTAAAGCACATGCATATTGCCTAGTGGGAATGAGAAACGTATGTTCGTATGTTCGTATGGTACTTACTGTCTTTATTCAACTTGGTCTTGGATATTGCTATTTACTTCTCGCAATCAATGGGGAATTGTCGCAAATTGTACCGCAATTCACGTACTTTCCAAGCTATATACTCGTATAGTAATTAGGCTATGGCTCAGTCACACAGTACCGGCAGTACGGTGTGACTACCATAGCCATTCTCTTCAAACATTTGCTGAAGGGACCATGCCCTGCCAAGAATTGATAAAAGTAAAAGTTTACCTCTCTATGGCTTCGGTTAAGCCAAGGTTCAAAAAGACAAATTAGCTTATCCTTGCAGCGTCCTTTATCACTTTCACTCCAACGTTGTTGCCGAAATTGGATGGTAAGTGTACGCGCGAGTGTCTGAGCTTCAAGTCTGACCAGTTCTGAGTGAAACAGGTACCCTTTCTTGCGTTCTCGCGCTATTAAGTCAATCGGGATTACTGCCGATACCACCATCACAGCCTTTTCTGAGAGCGATACGTCAGTTTGGTGTCCAGGATCAGTCCCAGACCTCACCAACTTGCTGGTCTGGATCTCCACGGAGCCAACTGTCGTGGATATGACAGTTGGTATCCTCCGCTTTGTCAGTATAAATATCTCTGTTTTAGAGACTGCCAGCTGGAGGCCGTGCTCAATCATCCACCGATCCACCCATCTCATGACTTGGTCAAGTCCGAGTTGAGCCAATTCGGCAGATCTGGAAGTGATTACCGCTGCTTAGTCATAAGCGTAACCTACCAGAAAAACATCCGCAGGCATTTCCAGGTGCGGCAGATCATCGTGCATGATGTTCCAGACGACAGGTACTAAGATCAATCCCTGCTCCGCACCTGAGGTGCCAGGCCTCCTTTTGACTCCTTCGTTGGTATCGTAGAGCGACCAACGGTCTCTCAGGTAGTCCAGCGTCATGGCTAGCAAGTAGTCAGTGATACGGAACGTCTGCTCAAAGGTCCGGAAGATGTGTGCCTACGTCGCCGAGTTGAAAGCGTTTCGTTTTGATTCCGCGCTTGCTGCAGCCCCAAAAACCTCTGAGATGGCATTGCTTATTTAATTTCCGAAAGCCGTGCTGCCTGCAAAAAAGATCGCCACCACATACCACTGCTGACAGCAGCCGCGACTTGATTAATCCTTCGAGAAGCTTCCTCGCAGTGTCTAGCATGCACAGTGGACGGTATGCCGATGGATTACCCTTGTCACCCTTCTCATTGTCTCAAAGTACCAGTCGAGCGTCTTCCACCGCGACAGAAAAAACCCCTCGCCTATACGTTAATTATACGAATCCATAATAGATGTGGCCGACTCTCCGCTATGACTTTAAGCACCTTGACCGACACCACATCAGGTAGCGGAGCCTTCCGGTTATTTATTCTGGACACTGCACTGTTCAGCTCCGCGTCCGTAAAGGGTCGACCAAACATCCGCTTGGTTGACCATGATGGGATCATCAGTCCTTGAACAGGAACAGCGAACCAATGATACGGTCGATGGATATCGCATCCATCTCCCTATGGGTCTGAGTTGACTTCCTCACGAAGAGCCTGCCATTTGGCACGTTTGGCGAAATCACGAGGACCAAACCAAGGGTCAATTGTTGCATTTATTGAAGTTGCTCTTTTCACAATCAGTTTTTCACTAGTAAATGTAATGAAAACATTATGTTATATATAATATGAACGTAATAAGATAATGTAATGAGCAAAACAATGCTAATTCAGCAGGTAGTTGTTCGACGTTTAAAACATGTTGCAATTTTAGTTGTTGTTTCATTTTGAAAACTGCTGAGTTCTTTGCTTTAGTCAGACTGTAACTTGTATGTCATTACTTATTTATAGATAATATTCAACAGATAAAAAGCCAATTACTGAATGTGGAAAGATTTTTTTCTATTTATTTATGTATTTATTTACTGATTATTATATTTATTGATCACATATTTACGTATTGTAATCATGAAACGTTAGACGTGTTTTTAAAACTATAATATCAGTGAGGCATATTGTCTTATTAACTCTTGACCTAAGTGTCTTGCGATGGCAGACGCTGCTAATTTTTACAACTTAGTTTAGTAAATGATGTTATCAATCCTTTATAAAATTGACCTATCTAAATTTTTTCATTTGGAAATTTTGGTTTTTTTGTTTTTCAGGATATAAATAAATCATATTGGCTACTATGGCTTCCTGAAAGTCACTCAAGAACAAATCGATCCGAAAAAAATCTGCTCTTTGTGATCCAAATCTAAATTTATTTCCATTCAAATTTAACACTCGAATTTCTTTTTCGAATTTTTATATCTCCAACGAAAAAGCTCACAGTTATCAAACAATAATCCCTAAAATAATTACTGCACACAGCTCTTTAGCCAAATAGAATTGAATAAAACAACAGAAGAAAATCGTATTGCTGCCTTCATCCCACGTATTCACCAAGCTGATCAAATAGAAAACTGCTCAAGCCCAACACTGCATACCAACAAATCAGCGGACAACTCGTCATACAATTGCAAAAAGGCGACAATGGGAAACATTTAATTTGCATATACCTGCAGGCATGCATTTTATATCCGTGATGTGTATGCTTGTACGCATGAAACCATGTCAGAGCGACACAGCTATTTTGGCCTGGTTTTCGAGATCACGTCAGGACGAAAAGTTCACATACGTACATAATTCATATACGAGTATGAGTATATCAGGCTGAGTCATAATAAATATTTCATTTTCACAGTTTTCACTCTTGCACATTATTTCGAATGAAAGGTGGCTGTGAAAAGGTATTCGAGCAAGCCTGTTTTACATTTGTGAAAGATACCAACAAAATTTTGCACTTGTCTGTTGAGACTGATGAATATAATGATTAAAGAATCCACTGTAAAATTGGTCACTCTAAAAAAAATGATTTTTTTCCGGGGGTAGTTACGTTGTTTGCTTCAATTCACTTACTACCAAGTTTAATATCAAAAGTACCAAACTCAAATCACATCAATTCAAATCAATTCGATTTTTTTAAACTATTCTTAGATCAAAGCAAGTGGGACTTGATTACTGAGTTGTTAAAAGCAGTTATTTTATGCTACAATGACGAATGTATTTCTTTGAATGCATAACGATAGTATAACACCTCGTAGGTTTCCAGCTAGCAAACTTCGTCTAATTTTTACAGTTCTCTATGTATAAAAGTAGAATTTTGGCAATATTTACCCTCCCCTTTATTTTTAATCACTTAAATATCTTCATTTAAAGCCCTTCAGCAAATAAATTCCATTCAATCGCATCTCCCCAATTCAGCTTGCATCCACCATCCCATAAATATCACTATAGACTCATCACACAGTTTCTAAAAACATAAACATCATAACAAACTTGTGCATTTGATTTGATTAAAAGAGCCGGGAACATATTAATGTGGGGATGTTCAGCTGTGATATGCCTTAATCTCATTTTCGTATTAGTTATTGCAGAGTACATGCTCTCAAGTGCTTCCTAGTCGGAAATTGCTTTCTTTAATATAATCTGCCTTCACATCATTATAGTAGATTCTTCGAAGCACAATGACTTCTTTCGTTGTGGGTTGTTAAGGGATGAATTAAAATACATATTCATAATAAAATTCCTCTTTATTGCTTGGAATATGAAATAAACACTTGAGATATCCCCACAATATAAGCTGTTCTTTAAGAGAAGTTAGTGAATTTGGTGATAATAGAAAGCGTGGATGAGATGTGCTAGAGTCGGTTGCAAGAAAGAAATTTTATTTATTTGGGGGAAGAGAAATATTTTTTAAAGATATATTTTTTAGCGAAAGCTAAATGTTTACAAATTACTCAATGGTGCGAGGGCCGGTTTAAGTAGCGATTCACCTTTAATTTTTTCCCAAATAAAATTGAACTGGACTGGAAACGAATGTGACCTTATCTCAGGAAAAAAGTAATATGTAAGTTAAATAACAATCACAAAATATAGCTGCCTACATTTTATAAAAATTTTAATTTTTCCCATTTAGTCATCGAATTAAATCACAATTTACAGGGATGGTGTTCTTTAACAAGAAGCATTAGGCTACATCACTGGCAAAGTTTTGCGACTCATCATATTACATATGGGTTAGGAGTTGACAGCACAAGAGGTTTTTGGTATTTTCAGACCAGCAGATAATTCAATGAAATTTTATATGCTACATATCGTCAATGAGAATAAGTAACAAATGTTCAAATTTCCCCAATTTTTTTTCCAAGATTTTTCGAATGGCAGCCCCAAAAATTTTAATTTCCTTATAACTTCTTAGCCAGCTATTGGATAAAACCGAAATTCATAAGATAGATTGTGTTGCAAATAATATAGGCTAATGTAGGGTAATTTGGCACACATTTTTGTTTTTTGCCAATAGATTAGAAATGAAAATGAACACTCTTAAATCTCTCTAAAGCTTGAGACCAGGCGCAACTTTTGGCATCAGTAGATTTCAAGATTCCTTAAAAAATAAACGTTTTTTTATGTTTGAAGCAAATGAAAAAATGTGGGGTAACCGAACACAAAGTGGGGTAATTTGATACAAAGCCAGAATATATCAAAATCGAATGAAATTTCAATGTAAGTGATCCAACATGTTAATTAAATGATTAGAAACGATAGAAAATGGTTCAATTATTCCGAAACGGGGCACAGGTAGCACAAATCCAAAAACTGCGTGTCATATTGGCACATTTAAGAAGCACTTCACGTTTGCATTCCATGCAAGTGATTGTATCAAACTTTGTGCATTTTCGGGCAATGTTTGCACACAGATGATGCAGAAGTCCTCTTCTGCTTCAGGTGATGTTAAAGACGGTTCTTTATGCGAACGTTTTTTGGCTAGTGTGAAAGACCGTTGCCGTTTCTTTTCGGACAAATGGCTGCGCTCTTTTCTCTTTTCTGCCGAGGCTAAGACACCACTTTTCATAGGCTGACGCTCCCGATTCGATATTTTTCGTGGCGAGCCACGTTGAATCGGTCCAATCTGCTCAAGAGAACGTTTTAATGAAACACCAGCAGTAGAAGCTTCCTCTGAAAATGAAGTGGTGACTTCATAATTGCGGCGAGGGTATCAGTCCAAGTTCAAATATGCTGTTGATCATTTACGTTTGCTCTCAGGAAATTGCTTATCAATCTTCTCAAGATGACGATATAATGTCTCTGCATACATTTTATACTGACCGGCTACAGCATGCACCGATTTGCGATCTCTATTAATCAATTTGATAGCTTCAACCAAATTTGGAATATCATTTGGTGTTGCTGCGGTTTTTTGTATGTAGTTCCGTGGCATGATGACAAAAATTTAACAAATTCCAGAAAAAAACACTTAATTCCAGTCAAAACAATGAAGAAACGTCATAAAATTCCACAAGATTTCACCATAATAAGTTTTCTGTCATATGTCAAGCTACTCCACAAATGTTGTGTTGGATTACCCCGAAGCAACATTTTGGCGCGAAGTTATGCGTCATCACAGCATATGGAGATACAGGCAAAAAAAATTCATGAATCAAAAGAGGAAAGAACAACGAATACTTTAAATATAACTACCTTTGTTCGGACATAGAAAAAATATGAATTACAATGCACAAAAATAAAACTCAATGAAAACTTTTCGATTTTGAAAGAGTTACGCCATTTGTGTCATATTACCTCATGTGTCAAATTATCCCACATTACCAGACTCATAGTTAGATTTTGTTACTGCCACCTTTAAGCATAATCTTAAACACTCAAAAATTTCAACATTAACGATAGAAGAAAGTCATTTATTTAAAATCCATTTTAACAAATTTATACCCAATCACAATAATAAATATCTTTAAAAACAGGCAGAAAAAGATTAAGAAAATTAACAGTCCATAAAAATCAATATTTGCATACTTTAAACCTCAACGAATTAGAAGAAAGTAAATTATAATTCAAATTAGAATTGAAACTTTGATTTTAGATATACATATGTATATAGTGGAAAAGAAACAAGCTGAGGGTCATTGTGTTTCCTGGATACGCACTAACAGCGAATTAAAGTAAACTTCGGTCCGCGCGAAAGGCAGTAACCATTAACGAAGATCTATTCCACCAATTGAGGTGACGTAAGACCAGTTTATGTCCAAGGTCGGTGAACATGACATGGGACAGTGGAGTAAATCAAAAAGCAAGCACTTATCAACGAATTTTTGTTGGGAATCTAATGAAGGAATTTGAATGAAAAGACTCATTGGTGACCTTTGCTTTGCTTCGAATGGGTCATTATTGGTTTCTCAAATCAAAATTGCCACTACTAACTGCATACTTTTATTTCTAACATAGTTTACATGCAGCTTAAATTTTTTACAGATAAAAGATGAAGTCAAAATAATTGTTTGTAGCATATGTACTTTCGAAGCTACTATAAGTACGCCATTTAGGTAAAATACCAATTTTCTGTGTAAATGTTACTAAAGATAAAATTGAAACCAAAAATTTTGCTAATGATTAGTAAAGGCAAAACTTATTAGTAATAATAGATGGCACTATATTAGTTTCCCATTATTTTACCAGGTATTTTAATGACCGATGCGCTTAGGTAGCATTAAAAGTTTGATATTAAGCTACAGCCAAACTATCATTATCAGTGATTTGCGCATACTTAACAGTTTGATAACACCTTCCTCTCCTGTATCATGAGAGTAGTTGATATGAATATTGCTCTTTTGAAAATCCACACGTGACAAGATATTTGTTGACGGTAGATTTAATAATTTTACCACATAAAAAAGCACAGTAATATTTCTGTACTTATAATTTCACCATCATTTTGGAGAGTATTTTGAGCTTTGATTATTTTTTAGACTAAGCGTTTTGTTTGTTTTTTAATTACTGTTGCAAATCATACATTAGTATTGTGGTATAACATGATTATTGTTATCAAACATACAGAAGCTTCAGTGGCCTAACATAATTACTTTAACATAATTACTGTTATCAAACATACAGAAGCTTGAGTGGCCTAGTGAGAAGAGCACTGGCTTCTTGTGTGTGGGGTCCCTGGTTCGAATCCAGGCTCGCACGAGGGACCGCGCACCAAGCTTTGAGTTTATCTAGCTCTTAGTAGGTACCTAATTTAAAACCAGCGGTTAAGTGAGTCGTGGAACTAATCACTACTCACTCGTATTCACATTGATTGTAAATTTGTCCCGAAGGCCTCTAGCAGCTTCAGCCCCTAGACTCGTACGAGGGTTGTCGTGGGATACCTTTATTCACTATTAAACATACAAGTCACCACTGGAACAATCTGCCTGAATGGATTTCTCGATGAGCGCAACAATTACTGGAAAGCCAACTCGCCTAATTTTTATTACGTTTTGTATTATTTTGTATTGTGTTTGAGAATAAGAGAATTGAGAAAATGAAACAAGCGTATATATACAAAATTTACCCAACGGGAAGAGTAAAGCGTCGGCATATATTCGTTAAGTTTTTTGCGTAATCAATGGAACCATTACCGATCCATAGCCTTGTTAGTTTAGTTAGTTTGGGGACGGAACTATGATCAAATTTGACAGGTTTGTACACGACCGCTGCCTAAGCTCTACGAACTTTTGGGGAAATTGTGAGGTGAAACCAAGGGAAAAATGTGAGGTAGAACAAATCTAACTGTAAACTGTAAATAGAGCAAATGTCTCGATTTGTTCTATTTACTGATTTATGTCTTTGTTGTGAAATTGCTCACTAAATTTCGTAAGTGGACACACTTGTTTCATTTGCTTAGATGTCTCTGTTTTGAGATAA
The DNA here is from genome assembly GCA_963978885.1 of Nemotelus pantherinus. Classification (NCBI taxonomy): domain Eukaryota; kingdom Metazoa; phylum Arthropoda; class Insecta; order Diptera; family Stratiomyidae; genus Nemotelus; species Nemotelus pantherinus. Next base: position 81,465,134 of record OZ022263.1, on the reverse strand, counting down.
AACCAGAGTTCAGGATACAGTCCATCTAAAAATCGTTAAGACAATCACAGTTTTATTTAGTTAATATATATTGGCCGCGGCCAGGCCAAAGTAGGCGAGCGCTAGCGTGCGAACGGTCCAGACGAGCCACTTGGAAGGACTCGCCGCCGCTTGTGCGACTTTCGTTCTGAGTAGATTTTTTGGACACGAGCTAAAGAGCTGTTGGCTCACACGCCTCATCTTGGCTCACAAGCTGCCACAAGCTCAGTCTGCGTTTTTGAATGAGCGCACGAAGGAAATTATTTTTTATGGAATATTGGTTTGACTATAGATTTTTTCGCCTAAAAATTTTAAGGGCGTGAACAAATATTCAATAGTAGAATTCTTATCCATGCAGCAATGACTATTATTTCAATATCATTGATGTAATCACGGAGCTGTGTCATAACTTTTTAATAGATTTACATATAATTGAGAGGAAAAATTATTTCTTCCCTCTTATCCTGTGTTTCATGCGAACTACAAAGCGACAAGGTTTCCTTTAATCCTATCATAAACAGGTATTCAATAAAATGTGCTTTTTTTGCACACCCGAGCAGATCAAATTTTGTTTCAATACAACAACAAAAACCTGCACATGTCGCGTCACTGAAGCAGAATACGCTAAGCAGCGGGAGCTATACGACGAAGCCGTTGGAAAATTAGAATGTACTGAAATGCATCGAACCCCGACTCCATTATTGTGGGCTTTTTAGAACGCTGCTTACGTGTGGACGATTCAGCGTGGGCTCTATTCTGAGAGTCACCTCACGTGACGAATGAAGTGACTCTTTTGATCTCGCATTCTGAGAGTCACGTGAAGTGACTTCATCTCACCTGAAGTGATATTTTCGATCTGTCGGCTATTCCGACAGTCACATGAAGTTTGGATCGTGAATTATGGAAAATAAGTAAGTAAATTTTACTTTGAATATAATTATATATTTTAATTTGAATAATGCGACTGAACTCGATGAAAAGTCATATAGATGACAACAGGATTAGTTGGTCCTATCTTAGTAATTTATTTACTTTTGTCATTTGAACGAATACAGCATGTGTTTTTTGCATATAATAAAATGAAAAACAAATTAAATTGATTAAATTTGATCGTTTTTCTTTAGATGGCCCCTAGGTTGGAGAAAGATTTGCCAAATAAATGACCGACCATTGGAAAGTTACGGACAAGCTGCACAGACTAATGAATCGGTATTCTTTGAGGGTAATCTTGCACCATCACCATTCTAGCTTAGGAACGTTGTGTCTGGAGGGTGGAGGAGGGCATATTAGTCCATTTCATTACATTACTGCAAATCGTATGCATTGTATTGTTGTGAATACTAAAATTTAAAAACACAAAAATGTTAAAACATATTAACATTATTCACTTTGCGGTGAAAATTATTATTGCACCAAAAGTGGTGAGCACTGAAATTAAACTTGACTTAGCGGAGACTCGAAAAAGTACACTTAAAGTTAAAAATAACACCGAAAACCAAATCCATATATTTTAGTACACATAATTTTCATTTACTCATTTAACGAAAAATGTTACTATATAAGACAGAAATATGACACAATAAAGTCAGTCTGTTTCGGGATGCCAAATCGCTCGGCAACCAATCAGACTAGTTCAAAATTTAACAAATTAGTTTTATTTTGAAAGGTCACTAATGTATCGTGATCTTGCTAAAGGGGCGGTTAAATTCGCCATGCAAGTATCACATGCATAGTGACCAGTTAAGGAACATATATTTTTATAATATTACAGTATGTATACATGTACATACTTCAAATAGTTACGTATTTGGAACAGGAATTTTTTCGTACTCGTACTACTTATACCTAGTATGTGAAAATCCTAGTACGACCCAACTGTAATTGTCGTACAGCATCAAATTTGTCTCTCTCGTTAATTCAAACTGTTTTTTTTTCAAACAGTTTTAAAGAACAGTTGTTTTTGAAAAAAAAAATCGTTTTCGTTTTTTGAAAACAACAGAAACGCCCATCACTAGATGTAAGTGTGCTATGGACGTGGTAAATTTTTAATGTCAATGTTCAGGCGTTGCCATTCAAACATAAATTCGTAGTCACCTCACCTAGAGTCACTTAACATGACTCTCAGAATACCCGTTCGTAGGGGACGTGACTTTCGATGTTACCAGAGATCTCATGCGAGATGATTCTCAGAATAGAGCCTTGTATTTTAATTTTTATACGGCAAGCTCTGTTAGATCACTGCTGCAGTTCGTCTCAGTTTTGTTTATAGCATTGTAGAGCACTATATCTCTGTCATTCCATGTCTCATCGTCTCCCCAAAATTTCGCAAAGCAGGTCTTTTTATAGAATTGTATATGAATTGTTGCAATTTACAAAACTAATTAACTGCTTTAATTTTTCCCTAACCAGATAATGAATGAAGCTGCTGATTTTTGCTACGGCTGAAGTAGGTGACCAGACCTTCAGTTTTGAATTTTTTAACTGCAAAAACAGCTGATTATCAGCTGACAGCTGGCAAAGTTGCGAGTTCGGCCAACGTGGGGATGGTGGCCTTTGGTCAAGCTTGTCCTGTCACCGACTCCTCTGTCTTGGTCTGACTTCGAGCTCGCCTAGCTTTGACCAATATATCTTTTAAAATTAATATAAACATATCAAATAGATATAAAAGTTTGGATAATTTCACTTAAAGTAGTTAATTTAATTAAAATTCGATAACTCGCTAGTATTTTTGGAGCAGAGTCTTGTAGGATAAAACTAATTTTCTGAATTGCAAGCTCTAAGCTAAATTTTTTAGCACTGAATCTAGTGTCTTTCGAAAAATATACGCAACATATTCAATTTGACTGGGCAATAATTCTCTTAATGCTGATAACTTCTCTAAATTAGTTTCCTGATTAAAGGTTAGTACTGTGTTCGATTTCACGTGAAATTTTTATAAAAAATTTCACGTGAAATTTGTTTTGGCGAAAATTTAGCTTGAAAATAAGCAAAAGCTGTACTCACTTCTTATCGTGAAAAGTTGCTTCTATTCGTCAAAAAATGGTTTCGAAAGTGAAATGTAGATGGCATGACACATGTCTCCAAACATTTTACGCCAATTTAGTTTGTGCAGTTCATTCTTTCGAGCTAAAATTGACGTATGCTGTTTTGATTTGAAAATTGATTTGAGCAAATCTCTTTTCAATAAGGAAATCGATCAAAAATTGAAATTCTTGACATTTTATCCGTCATATATGAGAAATGTCTCTGCTTTTCTCCATTGTCAAAATTTTCGCTCGGAAGAATGAGCAGATAATGGTGATGTGTCAAAATGTAGCTTCACAGTTAACTCAGTACCAGCCTTAAGCCAAAAACATTTTGTAAATGTGCATTTCGAGGGTGATTTTCGATTCAAAATTATTTTTAAAGGTGACATATCTTGATTCGAATTTGACGAGTATTTAACTGGTTTTTATGCGCTAGTATATCTCAATTAAATTTGTTTAAAGAGCCAAATTTTCGTTTCTTTAGTTTTGCTTTTCATATAGGAATTTGAATTAATCCATGGAAAATGAAGAATATAGCTTATATAGCAGGTAAGAAAACTAATTTTATCTGTAACAAAAGCTGTACGGCTCAAAAATTTATGATTTCATCTTCGTTGAAACACATTATTTTAATTTTAATTTTGTTGTTTTTAATTTGAACGAATTTTTAAAAACATTTTCACCAGTAATACATGTGGTTTCTTCTTGCTATTCCAAGTTCTGGAAATTTCGCGGATGGCAGAGCAACGTTAGATCTTGAGGAAGCCATTTCCACTTTTTACAACAAAATATTTGACGTCGTTGAAAGATATGTACTTAAGATAAAAAGACCCTAGCGCATCAGAACCGCTAGAAACACTTATGTTCGAAGAACAGTAGAGGATTTGTGCAGATTTTGAGTGTGTATTCTACCACTACTTACTTTTCCTACTTAAAACTAATACACCCTAAGTAATAATAGAATCTAAGCTAATTTTAATTTCGGTGACTTCATCGAAAAATACTGCGGTAGAAAGGTATTTGGGGCTGCCATCCGAAAATGTCCAGAGCTTAGAAAATTTAAACATTGTTTACTTATTTTCATTGCAAATGTTTGCGATGAAAATACTTAATACAAGCATTTATTGGAACGAAAACAACGAAAAGGCCTAGTGCTAGCAGCCCTTAATTAGCACCGAAGCCGCATCTGCCTTACGTTGAAGTCAACCTGCTCTGCGAATTTCGTATTGATCCGATGACTGCATTGGAAGTTATGGGGATGCAAAGAAATTTAGGGTTACCATACGCAAAAGTTTTCAAATTTTCTAGATCTCAACGTTTGGTGTTTATTTTCACTATAAGATCACTACGATTTGAAAATTCTATGCTAAAACCGCTTACTAAGGGTACACCAAAAAACAACCAAAACAACCATAGCTGGCAACCCTATCATTGTTTTGAACTTAAATTTCTACTGAATATTGCCTATAACAAAATTAATATGCCATATGAATTTCGTTATGATACCATGACTGTATTGGAAGCTACAGGGCAAAGAGCTTTATTTTCCTTAACGAATTTTCAAAATTTAAGGCACAAAAATTATCATAGCTGGCAGCTCCAACCGAATTTGTCAACCACATTTCTATCAAACGTGGTTTAAAACACAATTCAGCTACTGTGTGAATTTCGTTAAAATCGAACGACTGAATAAGAATGTATAGGGCTAAAAGCAGTTATCATTTTAGTGATTTTTCAAGATGGCACCACTGGCACAGAATCGCCTGCATTTCAAAATAACTGCTGTCAGATTTGGTCCTATTTAAGGCCAATACATTCTGTAAATTTCAATTAATTCTGCTTATCGGATCGTGAGTTTGCGTGAACATCAGTTTTTGATGCTAAAAATATAGGTAAATTGGGCAAGGGTTACCAGGCGTGCCCGTTATACTATATCAAATTTTAGTGGAAACCACTTCGAAACCACTTTGTCAAAACAGAATTTTCAATTTAGATTAAAATTTTTAATGTTAATAAAAAGTTGTTCAATTTTAATCATCCCGCAAAAACATTTCCAATTTGATTCTGCTTTCGGAGGCTGATTCCGCAAAACGATCGAAGTTTCCCGTTTCAATATGCTCGGCTTCGATGCTGTAGAAATGATATACGTTGTCTATGCTGATTTATAGACAAGAAGGGAACCGTGATCAAATTCAATTACCTTTTCTCCACTTGTTGACTCCCGTCTGAACGAGCAACAGCTTGGTTTTAGAAAAGGTCGCTCAACTACCATGAATTTGACAGTCCTAATTACAGATGTTCTGTGTGAAATTGAGGCAGGATACCAAATTGACGCAGTCTATACAGACTTTAATAAAGCTTTTGACAGAGTTTGCCTAGCTGGCTGACTTCCTACCTTCGCAATGGAACACAATTGGTAAAATTTAAAGGACTTTTATCGAAATATATTTCTGCTACCTCTGGTGTACCACCCATCTTGACCCACTTCTTTTTAATATATTTCTTTCAACTAATCAGACGTTCTAACAAATACACCTCATTTTCTTGATGCCAACGATCACAAAATCGATCACATCCGATGCACTCTTAAATATGATGCACTCCTTTTCCAATCTAAGCTTGATTCACTTGATCATTATTGCAATGAAAACAAGCTCTTTCTCAGCATTGCTAAGAGCCAGGTTATAAGTTTTTCCCGAAAATGCACTGTCTCACATAACACGTACTTCCTCGGCAACAATTTGTTAGCTCGAGTTTTAAACGTTCTTGACCTTGGTATTATCTTGGATGAGAAACTCCGCTTCACCTTGCACTATAATAAAATACTTTCCCATGTAAACAAATAGCTAGGCTTCATCAAAAGACGTGCCAAGGAATTACGTAACCTATAGGTCACAAGATCCTGATACATCTCACTTGAACGCCCCATTTTCGAATATGCTTCCATTTGCTGGAATCCGGCTTTTGAAACCCACAGTAACAGACTCGAGTCCATACAAAAGCAATTCTTAATTTTCGCATTGAGAGAACTATCCAGCCCTTATGATTTTAATACCCTTCCTCTTTATGAGTTTCGACGGGGCATCTGAACTTATTGAAACTTGCATATAGAAGAAAGATGATTTCGGCCTGCTGCACATTCGACGTCATTACAGGCGTTATCAGAGTTGAATTCCTGAATAGTAAAATGGTGTTAAATAACCCTGTAAGGAACATCAGGTCCTCTCGTTTACTTACGAAACATCCACATTCCACTACTTACGCGGCTAGTGAGCCGATAAATAGATGCTGCAGGATATTCAATAACATAAGTAATCTGCATTCTCCAACAACCTCCAAATTATCCTGAAAACTCTCCCTTTTTTGTAGCAGCAGTTGCAGTGCTGTCAAGCATTACAAGCCCTGAGCATTTTCTTCAGTTCAAAGTTTTAAAAGATAAGCATCCGATAATGAACATAAACTACAAGTAATTGACTTGCTTAAATTTTAAAATTTATACAAACTGTAACCCTGAAAAACTTCTATCCTAAGAATTTCAATGCAGTTGTTGGATCGAAGCGGTATATAGCCTCTGTCTGAAACAGGTTGGTTGCAATTAGTGATGGGCTTTTCTGTTGTTTTTAAAAAACGAAAACGAACTGTTATTTTGAAGAAAACAAATGTTTTTATTTGGCATTATGGTACTTCTAGAGGATAAGAACGTGGATACACAAGTTTTGGTTTCTAACTATGAGGCTTAGTTGCCGAGTTATGGGCTTCTGAAAAATGGATGAAATTGATGAGAGGTTTTTTTGGAAGCGGATTCTAGGATTCAAAAAAAAATCTAAAAAACATCAAAAATACTGATTGCTGTATCAAACTAACTGTTCTTTTTAATTATGAAATTGGATTTGAGAATCGGAAGTAAAAATTTGTGTGAAACTGGAAGTAGAAATTTCAACTCGTTTTATGTATAATTTGGACCAGATTAATTTTGTTTATTTTATAACAAAACAAAGCTTAAAGTATTATATTTTATCAGGAAAGTTTAAGAATGAGATGGTCAGTAGTTTAGGAGGTAGGTGAATTTAAATACACATAAGTCGTATGAAGCGTGGTACCGGGAGCTTGATTCGGACAGCAAGTGAGTGTGAAAACAAAACATTCGTAGTAAAACTATTATATGTCACTTATATCACTTGGATAAAGAAGATAGAATATTAAAAATTGCTAATGCTAATTAACTTAATGGGAAAAAACTACTTGTTTATGGAAAATGAATTTATTTCCCAATTTTTACAATATTATTCTCGTTTCTTAAACTGGTTTTTTTATATATCACTGGAGGTGTTTCTACGTTAATTTTTTTAATAACTTATCAACGAAAGTAATCATCACTGCAATCGCTGAACAACAACTCAAAAGAGAACGGAAAATTCGAAATGGCTTGGCACCATATATATTACATGGGCATCATACACATTAAATAGGTTTTTATGAGAAAATAACACCTTTTTCAACTAAGAGATGGCACTACTAATCCTATTTTGATATCAATTTTTGTTTTTTACGACTTGTTTGTATTGATATTCACCTACCTCTTAAATTACTGGTTATCCCATTCTTAAACTTTTATGGTAAAATAAAAACGATTCGTTTTAGAAAAACGGTTCTTTTTAGAAATACGAAAAACGATTGGTTTTTTAAAAACTTCGTTTTAGATAAACTGTTCGTTGTAGAGAAACGGTTCGTTTTAGAAAAACGATTGGTTTAAGAAAAACTGTTCGTTGTAGAAAAACGGTTCGTTTTAGAAAAACGATTGATTTAAGAAAAACTATTCGTTATAGAAAAACGGTCTGTTTAAGAAAAACGATTGGCTTTAGAAAAACTATTCGTTGTAGAAAAACGGTTCGTTTTAGGAAAACGATTGGTTTTAGAAAATATATTCGTTGTAGAAAAACGGTCCGTTTTAGAAAAACCATTGGCTTTAGAAAAACTATTCGTTGTAGAAAAACTATTCCTTTTAGAAAAATTGTTCGTTGTAGAAAAACGGTTCGTGTTAGAAATGCTTTTCGTGTTAGAAAAAATGTTCGTTTTAGAAAAACAGTTTGTGGCTATTTGAAAAAACTGTTCGTTCGTTTCCTTTTTTGCAAACTGTTTGACGTTTTTGAGCCCATCACTAGTTGCAATAAGGATCACATGACGTAGAATATGCACTCAAAATCTGCACGATTTTTCTACTTTCCTTCAAACATTAGTTTTTCTAGCGGTTTTTATGCGCTAAAGATTTTAATAGATTAGTTTTACAATGCATATTTTTGCATGTTATGCATTTAAAAAATGCATATGTGCCCTGAAAATTTCAGCTCAAAAAATATTATCCTGTTCTTCTTTTATGTGTGTCATTAGCTGATTGGCCATGACCACAGTTAGCGCATTGTCTTGGAATGTAAAACTAAGTGGACTTTTTTGATGTCATTGGACTTTTTGGCGTATTGGTTTCAACTGGTAGATTCTCTCCAAATCGAATTTCACTAGTAGGAAAAAGTCGAATGAACAACAGGCAAGACATATTTTTGGCTATTCTTTCAAGTAAAACAAGTATAAAGTATATTTGTTAGATGAGTCACAAATATATTGCATTAATGCAATTTTAAAAAGGCTTTGAAGTCCCTTAATTGATTCATCGCATGACCTGTAGACATTTCAACTAGGAGGCGGCAGACTTTCTCCGGTAATGGAAAGTGTGATACTTGTCACTTTTGTGTGTTTCAGCACACCAAAAATTTAACTTTTACATGCAATAGTAGTTATACGTACAAAAAAATGTTTACTATTTTCACCACCTTTCAATAATTTCGATAGAAAAACGCAATTTCTAAATAACTCAGTCTAAAATGAAATACTTTGAAAACGAAATTCAATTCGATTTGCTCGTCACTGCCCTTAAAAGTTTCAATCCAACCTACTTTCTTTGAGTGCTCCCAGAACACCGATGCATCACTTAGTTTAGCAGGGCATATCCTTCAATATTGCATTTCACCATCTTTTAAAACTCTAATTGAATTCTCCTGTTTTCTTAATATTTTAAAAGACGCTGGGAAGCATTGTACTATGCATCTCCAGCATCGCCATTAGAGTGCCAGTACTTGCATGCTAGTCGAATATTTATCCTCTCGGGGACTTGTGACATACTTCTACTTGGTTTCCTATCATTTTCATGTTGAAGAATAATGGAATGACAATAGTCCTTTAATATTCAACTAGAGTGAATGATGGATGATTTTGAGATGAATACGGTTCGAATATGGTTTCGGAAACTCTCAATCATCTGACGTTTACCCCCTTGGTCTCCTTTTGGAGGCAGTTCGTCGGGTCCCCGTATTGTTCGAAGACAACAGCCGCTGGAGAGTGATGGCACGATTGTGGTCCATGTAGGCAAATGGAATTCACAGACATATCTCATCGAATTAGTAGTAGAATTATCAGATTATTGGTGAGTTAAGATAATCTCATTGAATGCTGAAGATTTATGGGGCTGTGTGCATGCAAATGGTAGAAAGTCAAATCTCTGTCGTCTGAGAATATTAATTGAGGCTGTGGACGAGTTCCATTGCTGAAAATAACTATCGTCCTGGCAATGGGCAGTTGTTGCGAGTGATGAATTCATAACTACATTGTATTTGTATTTAGTCAGGACGTATATTCTGTCATCCTCTATTCTATTTATGCAAAAGCAAGTATATTTTAAACAAGAGCATATATGCCTTTAAATATTGGCTCGAAAGTAAATCCTCTAAATCACATTGATCTGACTTTTTCCAATGAATAATTTATATAATTGGATATTGTTTCTTCTAGGGCATATTTTTCTTAGATTCCAAGATGAACCATATCCCCGAAGTTGACCTTTCGAACATGGTTCTGCATATTTGGTATTCTCTTCACTTATCGGCACATAACCACAATAATCCAACCCCGAGTCCTGACCTGTTCCACGAAAACGATAGCGACTCAACCTTCCAGTCAACGCCCGCGTACATCGTTGGCTTGCTTACGACTGCTTACTTCTGTAATTGAATGAAAATATCCTCAGGGCGCAGGTAATCCGGACACTCTATACCAGCAAAACCAACGCACCGTACCACACTCTGATCTGCACACGTCGCCTCGGGCCTTACGAAGCAGTTCAGCTAAATTGATCCTATTATCTACGATACTCGAAACATTTCCTCGAGAATATGCCCGCAAGTCACGCAATAGTCTAATTTACGTACAGGAAATGTCGAAATATCCTTGGCAATATTTATGTTCGGCTGAAAGACAAGTCAGTTTGGCTATGCTGCCGTATTGCATAGTGGGGCTCTCTAACGTAGGCTCATCAAGCTCCTAAAGTGAAACAGTGGAAAAACTCAAAAAGCTGCGGGAAGAAAATGAAATGCAAAATAACTATTGCAAAATAGCTATATAGTTAGCAATCAATAAAAAGGTGTCAGAATAATAATAATCATCCCTGTGCTCCAGTCGGATCACAGTATTCTGTGCATGGTTGATTTTTGGGTGGAATCAATATGACGAAGGGTTTCAACTTGATTCGCAACACTCCGTTACATGGAGGGGCGATATCTTGAAAGTGTTCTGCTTGAGTGCTAGAGCAGAACTAAGTGCAATATTGAAGTTTCAGAAAAAAGTCGTTCGAGATGAAATTGCATCCACAAGAAATTTCCATTCACTTGGCAATGGTATTTTTGTGCATACTTCACTGACGACGATGCGGTGAGCTGTAATAGAATCAGGGCTATGGCCGAGGTGGTCGCATTTGAAGATTCATATTGAATTTGGAGACTATATACAGGAGAAGAGTGTACGACAATTCACCCTTACGGAAAATATCGTGCATTATGCATGAGATTCGTATTCGTTCAATCAGGAAAGCGTAAAAGTCAATTACGGACGTTGAATGAGATTAATTCCGACTGTTGGCACACCTCGCACACCATGATGAGTAAACCGGGAGCCCCTCCATCAAATCCAAACGAGTGCTCTTAAGAATATTGAATGGTATTGTAGCCGGTCGGTCAACCCATCTAGTTAGGCACCTTTTTTGTCGAGTGCAATTTGAACGATGCTGGGGGCGCAAATGAGTATAAGCTCCATTAACGGACGAGTGATTTCCCAAGGCTGTACAGCTGTTGCGGGGGATTATGTAGGGGGTGAAATATCGAGGATGGGTTTGATGAATCATTTTTCGTTAAAAGGCATAATTCATATTGTTGAAGGCATTGGATGGTCGAGAAACAGGAGTGACACAAAATTAATTTGTGCATCATATGTGGCCATGTAAGACGCATGATTAGGTGGTTCGGAAAAATGTCAAAACAGATGATTGAAAAGGACTGACTGACCAGGATGATAATCAATCGATGGATGTTAATAACTAGTTTTTGAAAAAAAAATGTTTTTTTGATTTTAGGCTGAAGTAGCATTGAATTCAGTCTCTGGTTGACTGCACTGTCTAATAAGCATATAACCTTATTTGCTCCTCACATTCCACTAGGGGTCATAAGTTAGAAAGGTTTCGTGCACCAATCCAAATTCCTAATGAGTTTACCTGAAATATATAAACAAAGCTTTCAGAAATGGAAAAGAAAATAAATATTTAATGGGTTTAGAATCGCAGAACTTCAATTTCATCGGTGTAAAACGCTAAATAGACTTTGTACTAAGGTTGTAATGAAACAAAACCTTTTCTGAAAACTATGAAGCTACTAAGAACTGTTTCTGATTATCATTGGACGTAAGCAAAAGATCAAATTTGTTGACATTCTTTTGGATTATTGTACCCCTTTTCCTACTTACCGAAAGTTGCGACAAATCTCTACATATCTATTTATATATGCTTAGATCGTACTTAGAACCATAGGCGCGCCGTAGGGGGGGCCAGGGGGGGCCGGGACCCCCCCAGACCCTAGGTTGGCCCCTCCCAGAAAAATAAATATTTCCAACAGTTAAGTTTTCACCTCTTAGGTTTTTGTGTTTACAGAAAGAGCTGTGTAGTGCAGTAGTGTAAGCATATATCAAAGCATACATACTACTTATAACATAGAGACTGTGTTATTTGCGGTATTAACTACGATGTTATGGGACTTATCTCGAGTAATATTTGATTTCGAGAAGATATACGTTAAGAAAAAGACGAAAAGCGCCTCGCCAGTTATAAAAATAGAAATAATTCGGTGCGATTTTTGTGCGATTGGGAATTATACACGCTTAGATTTGACTGTATGAATATAGTATCAAATTCATCAATCATTTGCATTTTATTCTAAAAACCGAAAAAAATACTAGAGAGTCAATGGTGTGAAAGATTTGTGTTTACGTACTTATGGTAGCAACAAGGTTGCCCAGACATTATTTTAAAATGGCAGAAACTTGTTTTTTATGCCCATTGATGAGTTTTGTGAATTTCGAGATGATTTGATGACTCGGTGTGAAGTTATCATAGTGCGAAATTTTGTTGCCATTCCATTGTTGCCAAAAATACACCAAAATTTCAGCTCGACCAAACTTCGCGATCCGGATAAATTATCCGGATAGTAAAATTCATGCACAATGTGTTCAAGGACATACACTGAAAGAAAAAGTCGTGGTTGATTGAACTATTATTGATAGTAATGCAACAATTCATTCAAAATTGTTGAATGAACTACGGAAAATGGTTCTTTCTACTGTGTTAAAATAGTTCATTTGACCATACAAAAGTAGTTGACTTTATTGATACAAAAAATATCGAAACCTTCGAGGATTAACACAGTTGAATCCTCGAATTCATAATTACGATAAATAGTTGATCTACAGGAAAATAAGCATCAATTCATTTAACACTACAAAATATTGAATTATCAACAATTTTCATAGTAAGTGAACCACTCTACAATTATTAAATTCAACAAACATAATTCCACACCACAGACTATAGTCATTTACTATTTCGTTCTATGTATATTGTATGAATACCATTGTTTGTGGTTGCTAACTTTTTTTGCACCACGGACGTTGTTTATCAACCACGCGTCATGGTACATAAAAGTAATCAACAATTTTCTTATAATTGTTTTAACTATAGCCCGTAGTTGACGCAAAAACAACTAAGGCAAATTGTTGATTTTACCAAGATTTTTCTTTCACTGTATTGCATACAATAATAAAAATTAGTAAAAACTCTACAATAATAAAACTCTAATTATGCTTGGAAGACAATTAGTGATATGGTGCTTGAACAGAACCGAAATTATCTGGAAAAGATTATCGACCTTACGACGTATCTCAGTCGCCAAAGACAGAGGATATGATGAAAGTGGTGCCAGTGATAACCGTGATTTTTTTTTGGAGTTTCGTCCATTATTCGCGAAGCATGATTCAACTTTTGAAAATAATTTTAAAAACAAGGTTGCGAACTACTGTTGTTCAAAACACAAAATGAATTAATAAAAATAATTGCTGAAATCGTTCGCGAGGACAATACAGTTGAAATAAAAGAGTGCGGACTGATATCCATTATGGCAGACCAAACAAGGGTCCACAAAAAGGAACAACTCTCCGTGGCTGTTAAATTTGCTAAAGAGCTAGCAGTTGAAGAAAGGTTCGTAAGCTTTGTAGATTGTTCAGGAGCTAGATATGCCTCGTATTAGCAGATATAATTTTGAGCCTGTGAGACAGCTACGAACTTAGCGAATTGCCTGTTGTTGGACAGTCTTATGATAGTGCTGGTGTCATGTCAGGACAAAAAAGTGGTGTACAAATCTAAATTAAGATGAAACACTCTGCAGCCACATTTATAGCTCATAAAAGTATCCTCATTTGTAGCTCATAAAATACCCTGTGGTAGTAGCTCATACGTATTTACACACAAGAAGTTTATTTGATAATGCATTATGCATTAGCAAATAACAAAATATAAATTAAAAAACATATAATGCATTAGTAAATTATATAAGTTGTATGAACAGTACGTGTACCTTACGGAAGACAAAATCATCGCATGTTTTTAACCCTTCGGTCCCTGGCCCCTGCCAGATTTTAGGCCACGGCACGCCTATGCTTAGAACACCAGTGTTTTCAAGACCCATGATTGACTCCCAAGAGCTTTAATTGTAAGCCTCTTTCAGGCTTCTAGTGTTGGAGCATTCGGAAATTTCAATTGAAATTTATTTAAATCTGCGATCGATAACGAAAGCAAAGCACTGTAAGGACATGTTTGCGTGCACGAAATGCAAACTAGCCTCATGATGTCTGTTGGAAGTCGTGGTGGGAGATAATTATTGAGAAAATGCTGATTGTATCACCCGAGCGGAGTAGAACGGAAAATAAAGAAAATATGGTGGCCAATATCGATTGTTTTGTGTAGATTCCCTTGATTCCCTGATTTTAAATGTACGCTGTTGATTTCCGAGGTTTTTTCTGAGCAATTTCGTTCACTTAATGTCCAGATTTCGTTGTGAAACCGATGAATGGTGTATGAAATCATTTGCCGTTTTTCTTAGTACAATTAATGGCGGATAGTTTAACGGAATTCAGAAAAATATTGCCGACATATATTGAATTATTTATTTATATATATATTTATTTCACCAAACAAGATATAATAATATTACATATAAATGAAATAAATATAAAAATAAAAAAAAACTGAACAAATTTAAAAACAGATTTAAAAAAGTTATAAAATACAAATAAATACAATACAAATAAATAAACATTCAATAAATAAATACATAATGGCTAAATCACATGCAGGTCACAATATTAAACACGTAAAATGAAATTACATAATTAATCAATTATATCATATATCAGTCATAAGAGGATATACTAGGCCAGCAGACTAGAGAGGGTAGGATAAGAGAGCCTTGGTAACTCTGTTTTTAAAGGACGGTTTGGATATCGTGGAAGAAAAGTGCTGGCGATGTTATGATTATATTCAACTAGCATTCGTCGGGATCTAGTGATTCTCACGGGCTGATTAAGCACAAATCTTTCCTGTATACAGTCGACATTAACAGCGTCTCTTATGACATCGAAACTGAAGCAGGCGGATAAAACTAATCTTCTGGATGCAAGAGGTGATAAGTTTAGGAGTCTAAAGCGAAATTCATGTGACGGTAAATTGCTAAAATCACAAGGATGGCTAAGACCTCTTAGAGCAAATAGCAAGAATTGCTTTTGAATAGATTCAAATCTCGGGCTGTGAAGTTCGAAAACAGGGTTCCAGATAATACAACATACTCAAAAATAGGGCGAACGAGCGCGGCTATAGAGATTTTGTAACCCAAAGGATCTGAAACTCCCTGGCGCCTCGCTTAATGAAGCCAAGTCGTTTACTTGCTTGAAAAATCATTTTGTCGTAATGAAAATTAAAGCGGAGCTTTTCATCCAGCACCACACCTTAATATTGTCATATTGCTTAAAAGGTACGGATAATGTACGCACGCACTTTTTCGAGAAAAGCTAATCACACGACATTTTGCGATGTTGAGGGGTAAGCTGTTCACGCTGCACCAATGTTCGAGCGATTTCGTTTTAATTGAAAAAAGTTGGCATCTGAAGGCGACTTTATAGTACAATAAATTTTCAGGTCGTCCGCACAGAGTAGATGCAGTACATCAGATAAAACCGCTGACAAGTCTGATATAAAAATGTTAAAAAGCATGGCTACCTTGAGGTACACCTGAATTGACATGAATTTGTTTAGAGATAAGCCCTTGGAATTTCACATGTTGTGAGCGGTTGTGGAGGTATGAGCTAAGCCATCTTAGAGATCCGGCAATTCGGAATTGCTGCAGCTTGGAAGTCAACATGGAGTGGTCAATACGGTCAAACGCTTTGCTGAAGTCTGTATAGACTGCGTCAATTTGATCACTTTTCTCCATTTCACAAAGAACATGTTAGTGTGGAGGATGTTCAGAATGTGGAAAAGGAGCTGAAAAGAAAGAATACACAAAGTGTCTCATACGTTAGTGTTTCGGAGTGGAATGGCAAGTATTGAGTTTTCGATTTGAAGTCAAAATCAGTCAAAATTTCAAAGATAAGTATTTATCAGGACAATGTAGGAATTGGCGATGTGTGATCAAACTTGGGTGTTGTTACCTAAATAAAAATGATATTCAGCCGATTGTGGAAGTGGCGGTGCGACACTATCGAGTTTCATGAATGCGAAGACAATTGCGTGTTTCGTGTGAACACAGACAGTCGATCTTGATAATCAGTAACACATACCACGACTGCTACTACTACCAGAGGTGTGTTCAATGTGCATGCTATATATATATGCACTTTAGCAAGTGTCAAAATTCGCAGTAACTAAGTGAATTAGCTATGGATATTGGACAGCCAAGAGCTGCTACGAAGGGTCAGCCTTCACACAGCACAGCTCGATAAAATTTATTGTGAAATTTTTTTAAATTTTCATCTTTGTATATGCTTGGATCAGCTCAATACTTGCATTACACTTTGGAAATTGTATTAAATTTCAGAGTTTCCAGCATACAGCTGCAGAAACCATTAAAATTTTTCAAACATACTCAGAAAAATATGTTTCCGAAAATCAAAGAAAATATTTACTTGTTTACGAGATGTGAAATCTTCCACAAATCAAATAAACATTTATTTGGTATCAGTAATTTGTATACATATCATGCACTGAAAGAAAAATCTTGGTAAAATCAACAATTTTCTTTAGTTGTTTTTGCGTCAACTACGGGCTATAGTTAAAACAACCATAAAAAAATAGTTGATTACTTTTATGCACCATGACGCGTGATTGATAAACAGCGTCCGTGGTGCAAAAAAAGTAAGCAACCACAAACAATGGTATTCCAACAATGTACATAGTACGAAATAACTATAGCCCATTTTGGTGTGTTCTGGCAGGGTTAGCTCTAGAAACGTACAACCCGGGCATTTGTCCGAGGCGGTAAACGTAAAGGGTTTAATAAAATCCTACTGTTTTGCCAAAAGACTAAAAAAAAAATATTTGCTGCCCATAATTCTTAATGTTTTTCAAAACAGCCATATAAAAGCGGCACAGATAATTAAGTAAGAAAAAAAGCTAGGTCAGAGCATATACACTGTATGCGCTCACTGCTTCGGCGCTGCACTGCATCGCAATGCGTTTCCTTTACATGCATACATTAATTGCACCAAAGCCGTCATACAGCGTAATATAAAGGCTTCACAGCATAACATGAATATGAATTATATCGAACAGCAAACCGAACACAATTTTGCCATGTAGCATATGAAACTTCTATGATAGAATAGGAGTATGAGTATGAGGAGTATGAAAAATCAACAGTTTTCCTTAGTTGTTTTTGCATCAACTAGAGCTATAGTTAAAACAACCATTAGAAAATTGTTGATTACTTTTATGCACCATGACGCGTGGTTAATAGACAAAAAAAAAATTCATTCGGAGCATGAAAAACGACCAAATGTTGAAACCATTCTACTTTGCGTAGAATAATTCCAAAGACGTTGCTCACTGAATTACGTTTGTTGAAATCAACTATTGCGAAGTAGTTTAAGTACCATAAAAACAGTTGATAATTCGAAACGTTGAAGTTTTGAGTGAATTGATGAAAATTTTTCTATTTATCAACTAATTTTCGTGGTTATGAAACAATTAAAACAGTTGATTTCATGAACGTTGCGATATTTTTTGTACAACCAGAACCAACTACTTTTATATCGTTAAATTAACTATATTAACATAGTAAAAATAACTATTTTCCGTAGTTCGTTTAACGATTTTGAATGAATCGTCGTAATACTATTAAAAATAGTTGAACCAACCAAGAGTTTTTCTTTCAGTGTGTAAAAATTTCTTACATTCAACGGAATACAATTTTTGCTTTACCTTATTTCAAGTAAGTAATTTTCTTCAAATCTTGCAAATTATGTCTATGAATTTAGTAAATTATATCTACAACGCGAACATTTTTTTCTACGCTTCAGCAACAACCACGCTTCAATATTCGACGAAAAACTTGATAGTTTTTCTGACTTCTATCAACTTTTCCTCTACAAAAATAAAGGGTCGATAGCTTAGCTCGCTAACGTGTCAGTCCAAAGCAGCGATCTACCGCTCGTGGGTTCGAGTTCCGCCGGGTTCATGGTTGACTTTGTTCGTCTTCACTTGTCCTAGCTCCATTGATTAAGTGTCACATTATAGCTTAAAGTGGCGACTAGGCATAAATAATACTAGCACTTCAGAAAATAAGAAAAAAATGTGGCACTTAAAAAAAGGAAAAATGGAGAAATTGATAATTACTATTTTTTCTACTTATTTTTTTATTTTTTCACTCCCTTCAAAGTAAGCCACTCTTATGATATGAAAGGAGGGAGAGTTTTAGCATGCGGTGCTTTCAAAGCGGTCCCCCATCTAAGTAGTACCGCGCCCAGCACAGCTTAACTTCGGTGATCGTACGTGAACCGATTTATGCCAGATGCCAGATGTTCTCGAAACTTTATTTTATTTATTTTATTTTGAAAAATAGAAAGCCAACATGATACATAAATATACAAAATTGGTAATAAACTTGCATTTAAGATTTTATGTTACTTACGCATCATAATTATAGGCTAGCACAACTTTCATCGTAAAACAAGCAAATAATTAATTAGAAATTAATCAAGCAATCATTAAACAAAGATACATAGTAAAAGATGGAAATTAAAATAATCCAGTATGAAGAGGAAATTGCGAAACTAAGTAAATGAAAGAGCTTAATAATAAAAATCAAAATAAGTAGTAGAAACATAAACAAATGACAAGACTGCTAATCATTATTTTGATAAAAAATTCTAACAATGTTTTTGAAATCATTTGCATTATTCCGAAAAACATCTACGCCAATGGTTTTTGATAGAGTGTTGTACTGGCGAGACATTCTGGCGATTGGAGCATGTTCACCAAGATTAGTTTTCCAAGCATCCAAATAGAATGAGCCATAATAACGTTCTCTCTGGGATAGTCTGGGAGTGCGAAAGTTCAATTTAGAAAGTAAAGGAGAGCAGTCAATAAGGTTGTTTGCTAACTTGTAAAAAAAAAGTAGAGTCTAGGAGGTTACGGCGATCATATAGAGACATAAACTTAAAATATTGAAGTTTCTCACCATATGAGGGCACTCTGGTCAATAAGTTTTCTTTAAAGCATAGGATATTTAAAAACCATTTTTGAGCCCTTTCAATCTTTTCGATGTAAGAGTTATAAAAGGGGTTCCAAACAGGAGAGCAATATTCTAAGATACTGCGGACTAGGGACTTATATAGAGTAATTTTTGTTTGGCTATTTTTGAATTTAGAGGTACTCCTGATCACAAAACCAGCAACCCTAAAGGCCCTTGCAGTTATGTTCTCAACATGTTCGCGAAATTGCAGCTTACTATCTAAAATCACTCCTAAGTCATTGATGCTGTATATTATTTCAAGCAAGTTTGCATCTATGCAATACTGAAACCTGTAAGGAGCACGACTTCGACTAAATGTTATTTGGAAGCATTTCTTAAGATTGAGATCCATTTTGTTACTTTTGCACCAAATAACCACTCTATCAAGGTCATCCTGAAGTGCACGAGAATCAGCTTCAGAGTGAATTTCTTTGAAAAACTTTAAGTCATCAGCGTAAAGACTGAAGTTACTATTTTTGAAGCAAGAAACAATGTAATTTATAAAAATAATGAAAAGTATGGGACCCAGAACTGAGCCTTGAGGCACTCCAGATGTAGCATAGTATTCACGAGATTCATATCCACAGAGAACAACTCTCATATTTCTGCAGGTAAGGTATGAACTAGTGATGGGCGTTTCTGTTGTTTTCAGAAAACGAAAACGAACTGTTTTTTTCCAAAAATAACTGTTTTTTAAAACTTTTTGAAAACTTTTTTCACTCGACCAGCAGCAGATTGATACTGGGTGTTACAATTAGTGATTGACATTTCTGTTGTTTTCAGAAAAAGGAAGCTATTTGAAAAAAAGCAGTTTGAAAAAAACTGTTTTTTTCCAACTGTTTTTTTCAAACTGCTTTTTTTCAAATAGCTTCCGTTTTCTGAAAACAACAGAAATGCCAATCACTAACTGTAACACCCAGTATCAATTTGCTGCTGGTCGAGTGAAAAAAGTTTTCAAAAAGGTTGAAAAAACAGTTATTTTTGGAAAAAAACAGTTCGTTTTCGTTTTCTGAAAACAACAGAAATGCCCATCACTAGTATGAACAGAACCACTTTAGTAACAGGCCATGAATACCAAGTGCAGAAAGCTTACTCAGAAGTAAAGTGTGGTCTACTTTATCAAAAGCCTTGCTGAAATCAGTGTAAATACAATCCACTTGTACATTTTTATCCAAGGAACGTGCTAGAAAGTCCACATAATGCACAAGATTAGTTTCAGTCGATCGTTTCTTGAGAAATCCAAATTGTTCATCAGATATATGTGTAAGTGGCTTTACACTCCAACTAAGTGTTGAGTAAACTAGCGATTCAAAGATCTTGGAAAAAGCTGAAAGAATAGATATTGGTCTGTAATAAGACACATTAGATCTATCTCCAGCTTTAAAAACTGGCACGATTCTTGCCTCTTTCCATATTTTGGGAAAAATTCCTGAGCTCAAGGATTTATTAAATAGCATAGTAATAGGGTTTACAAGGGAGTTAGCACATTTATAAATAATTATTGGTTCTATTCCGTCTGGCCCAGCACTTTTATTAATGTCAACTTTTTTCATTTTTTCAAGCACGACTTCGGTTTCAAAACATAATGTAGAAAGGTTGATATGGTGTGGGAAGGTCCTTGACTCAACATATGATCGTTGGGGGGTGTTAAAGACGCTAACGAAGTGTGATGCAAAAAGGTTATACATAGAATATCCATCAGAAGACAATGTTCCATTGAGGTACATTGAGGAAGGATAATTACTACCACTTCTACGAAGATGCTTGATGTGCGACCAAAAGAGTTTAGGATTGCGTGTGATAATCTTTTCAATATCCTGCAGGTATTTTCTATGGCAGCTATTTATCAGCTTATCACAAGTGCTTTTGAGCAGATCAAAAGATAGTTTATCCAAAGGATTCCCATATTTTCTATATCTGAGCCTGTATCTATTTTTCTCAGCCAGCCGTCTGATGAGCTCTTTAGTATACCAGTGCGGGTACCCAGAAGGCTTTACTCTTCTCTTGGGCACGTATTTATTTAGGATGTCACGAAGGGTTCCATAAAAGATACCTGCCATATCATCTACACTATCGGATAATTGAAAAATCAATTTGTTGCAATGCTGAGTTGATCGCATCAAAATCAGCCTTGAAAAAGTTAAATTTATCAAAAGACATCGGCGTTAAGAACTGGTTCGCAGAAAGGGACACGTTTATGTTTAAAGGCGGGTGGTATTCGTCAATTTTACTTAGAATATCCTCACTTTTTTCAACCTCTACAGCCGATAAGTTTGTAAACACGAGATCTAAGATCCTACTCGAACTGTTAAGAACACCATTAAATTGGTTTAAGTTGTGGTGAGACATAAAATTGGTTAAAAGTTCTCTATTTATCGAGTGGTTGTTATCTGGAGTGTACCATCCACAATTGTTACGTGTCCAATTTTGGATACTTATATTGAAATCTCCCAAAATAAAGAGATTTGTGGGCTCAGTAACTACGGTGTTGACTTTTTCTAAGAAGTGCTCAAACATGTGCAAATTAAGAGGAGGAGGTAGATAAACTACGCAAATAGCAAGCCTGAAACACCTGGTGCCTTTTCCAAATTCTATGACAACCCAAATGTCTTCACACGAACTTTCCCATGAAATCATCCTACAGCATGTAAATTTTTTATTTACAGCGATAAGTACACCCCCACCGTCTAACTCGGCGTGAAAACCACTACTGAGCCTATCTCGTCTGAATACTGCATATCTATCATCAAAAATTTCATTGTCGTAAATGCTGCTATTCAACCAAGTCTCCGTAAAAACTATTATATCGAAATTTGAGTTTAATATTTGACAAAAAGCGTCATTTGTCTTCGTTCTTAACCCTCTAACATTTTGATAATAAATAGAGCATGTAACCTGATCAAATGTTACTCAGGGCAAATGCAATATCATTGCTTTGAAAGGAATAAATTCCTTTCGTTCGATTGAGTAAATATTTCTTTGGCGCAGAATCATTACCAATTTTCTTTGATAATGTGTTCATTTTTCTTAAAAAAAATAGAACTGTTTTTCTGAGTGTATTCAAAACGTTTCACTTATTTCGGTCTTTTGACGCGATATATATGAAAAAGAGCGAAAGAGAAACATTGAAAATTTGATGGTACACAGATCAACGTACCCGGCTTGTTGCGTTTCACATTCTAAAAGCCCAAGATGAGTTGCGCAGTGTAAAAGCCTACTTGAAACTCAAGTTGAGTTGAGGTGTTCAAAAGCCCGTATTTAGTTTATAATAGCACTATACTAAAGTCTATTGTTCATCTCCTTTACTACCAAATCGTAAAAGCTGCTTTTCATTTTCATTTCTAATCCACAGTGACGTTTGAACAGTATGTCAGCTGTTTACGCACGTCCATTTTGCCTAAGCTACTTTCTTGCTATTCTCCAGACTACGAGCAGCAAATAGTTGCTACCATAGCAGCTATTTCGGAATCTTGGACACCCCGACTGCCAAATAACCAGCATCAGAAAGTAGCTATTTCGTGACATTGGACAGCCAGAGCTGCTAAAATAACAGCTAATAGCTGTTATAGCAAGAATATTGAACACACTCCAGAACAGATTTGTGAAAGGTTTCGTATTTGGGAACTATTGTAACTTTTAATCATTTTAATCGTTAATGTGAACTTGAAATACTGCACCAACAATGTGAAGGTCCAATCAAGCATCAGCTTCCAGACATGTTCGCACATTCAGAAGTTCACAAAAGTGGCAGCGATATGTCAAAACATTATCTAGTTGGTTGTAAGTGGTTCCGTGTAGAGATTTTTACTTCAGATGACCATTTTCTGAGCCGTTGCTTATTGGTTGAACCACAATCACTTGTACTACCATGCAAGCATTTCATAGCCAAAATTTTGAGTTCTTTAATTTCTCCACAGACTCTCTAGATTGGCAGTTAAAAACTTCAAAATCAAGATAATTATATCCTCTTCAGTGGTGTCACAAAAACCACCAAATCACCATTAAAATTCAAAAATATTCACTGAGAATATATTTAATGAAAAATAAAGGCTTCAAAACGAACTCAAATACATTTTCCGTGGAGATCTTTAACAGTCTTAAAGCGATTCACAACGTTGTTCATATCTGTTAGCCAAACCATTGCAAGCTGGTAAGATAAGGAGTTTCTTGTGGGACTGAAAATAGTGAATCAGGCCGAATACGCCTTATTATTTATGATATTGTGGGCTAATCAGCTGAAAGCATTTTTTCAACGTGATATCAAAAAATTATTTGCTATGCTCTTTGAGATTACATTGGGCTCTAGGAAATATCCTCAACATAATCATTATTTACTTTTGGTCTTGTTGTTTTTCAATGTTTCTATATACTACATTGGTTTTATACATATGGTTGATCATGCTGACATGTCAATCTGATCATTTATTCAGATTTTCGTTTGACACATCTGCCAGAAAAACTTACCCGCCTCATTAATCTAGATCCGTGTTCAATTTAAATTTCAGTGTGGTACTTTTTTGTGCTCGACTAAACTCTGTCGAGCTGTCATCAGTGAAGCATGATTTCACTAAGAGACCATTCTACGATCATGGCCCGCGTGGCTTTTTCCAGCCGGCTAGCACAATCTGACATGGGTGCTCAGGCGGATGATCATTTTGGTGTTACGCATAGAGATATATTGTTACAGCACCCAGTAGAATCATTATTACCATAATTCCATTATTTACAAAAATCTTACCGCAACAACCCATTCGTTACAAGAAAAGTTTGATGGTTTGATTGGAATATTGATAAAAAAGATCAGCAAATGCAAAGCAACAGAAGAGGAAAAGGAACAATTTGTATGGATGATACTCTAGCCCAAGTCCGACTGAAATGGGTCTAAACCATCCAGAATCAAAATTGAGAATAATGCCTTAACACGCGCTAGGAATTCATCAACAATTAGCAAAACTATTTTGAAAGAAAAATAAATACTCCGAATATTGTTTTAAAATAAGATAATATATGTAAATATAAGCGAATGTGATAGCCTGAAACTTGGCGTCTTTTCAGCACGGCGGAAACATGGCGGTGAATGATCACAGCTAATGGCTGATGACAGTTGTGAAACTGCAGTATTCAGTTCGTCAGAAACCTAGGTATTTTTCATTTTATTACATTTTTTAAAATTTTTGTTTGATTATTTGCTATATTTTCAGAAAAATATTTAATAACCTATATTTTCTTTGGAACGTATTTGATGTGCCTAACGAGATTCTATCGAGCACTTTCCCTTGCCAAAAACAGAAGATGCGAAAAAAGTTATCATTTGCAAGCAGTCATCACTTCTGAAGATATGGAAGTTCGATGGGCAAGTGTCACATGGACAAGTATCATATCCTTAATACACCACCTCAAACGTTTCCTTCAATCAAAATTACACTAAGATCTTTTATAATAAAAAATTTTCGTGTGAAAGGTTCCATAAATCTCAAAATCAGCCAATTCACCGACTTCTTATAAGAATTTTCACCCTTACCTTCTCTAAAATTTACAGAATCGCTTAATTATTGCTTCCCGCTTTATCATCCTCTCAAACCAAGAGAGCTGCTACAAACGAGTTAGTAGACAAATTGAATTTTCAGCAACGATTTGATTATGATTTCCTATTCGAGTGAGCCTTTTAAGAGTTGCCTCAAAGTGATACCGACACCAGCGTAGGTTCTATAGAACTCAATGCGAAATTCGAACAAGAATCTCCAACGAAACAGCGCCCTAACAACAAAACTAGGTGAACAGATTGTTAAAGAATCTTCCATTCGCGTAGTAAGTGGAAATCCAAAACTCTTTCTCAAACCTGGAATAAGAAAATGTAAATTCGGCTCTAGAGCTTGTAGCCAGAGCGACCGAAAAAGGTACGATAAGATATGGAAAATTGACAAAAGTTCTGTGCGGTATATGAAGCATCACCGATATCCAGTCAGGTCTCCAGCAGAAACGAATGGCAATTCAATGGAAATTTTTGAAGTTTACGATTCCAGGGTGAGAAACATCCAACTCAGCACGAGGACATAATCGAGAAAGCTTTTGGGGGATTCAGTGAGCGATTTTATAGCTGTTCCCAATTCGGGATTGGGAATATACCGAAATTCGTGAGCTTTCTCTGCATGTTATTGTATTTGTGTGTACACGATAATTCTGTGTACGTACACGTAGATTTTCATTATGGCGGCATCTGACTACTGCTGTTCACTTCGTTCGAGCATGTGCATGGACGCAGCTTTCCGATATGGCGGCTTCTGAACAAAGCTGCTTGCCTCGTGTCAGCACGTCCGTGTAGTCAGATTTCCAATATGGCAGATTCTGATTTATCCTATTCACATCGTGCGAGCATGCTCGTGCAGAAGATTTCCCCTAGCGGCTTCTGCTGATTGGTGCTGATTTCGTAAGGGCGTTTCCCTACAGGGAAATTCTTTACATGGCGACTTCTGAAAAATGCTGTTCATTTCGCAGGAGCGTGTACAAACGGGCACAATTCTAACATGTCGGCTTCTGACGAGTGCAGTTCACTTCATTAGAAGCGTATTCATGTAAGGGAATTCCAATGTGGCGGCTTCTGAAATTCACCGTTTACTTCGTTGAAGCGCGTGGAAACAGGGAAATTTGTTTTATTGATGCTTCGGGCGAGTGCTGTTCACTTAGTTGGTGCGTGTCTGGTGAACAGCGACGTCGCCGCTTTATGCATCAACGTGACATGAACCATTTGCGATGATGGTTATGTGGTGTAGGCATTTGGCGGCACCACGGCCGTGAATCGGATGTTCTGTGCACATTTTAGCGCTTTCGAGATATTCGATGATTTGTGTTTTGATTTGTATTGTAAATAAATAAATATTTTCGTTTTTTTAAGTTAGCTGTATAACCATACAGCACACAATTTTAGCAGGAGATTAAGAACAGAGGTCATTTTTGAATATTGATTTTAGCATACTTCCACAAAAGATAAGTATTTGAAATTTAGCAGAATGATGCAGTAGAGCAGGGGTGGGAAAACGGTCGATCGCGATTCGTAACAAAGGTTAATCTCAATTTGAGATACAATAAAATAAAAATATTTTCACGCCAATGTAGTTTGTGTAGTTCATTCTTTCGAGCTAAATAGTGACATTTGGTGTTTGAATTTTAAAAATTGAATTGTGTAAATGTCTTTTCAATAATAAAATCGTTCAAAAATTAAAATTCTTGACATCTTATCCGTCAGAAATGATAAGTGTCCCCGCTTTTCTGCATTTTCAAAATTTTTGCTCGAAAGAATGACCAGATAATGGAGACATGTCAAAATTTAGCTTCACGATTAACTCAGTACTAGCCTAAAAAATGAGCTGCACCTACTAAATTGGCGTGAAATGATTGGAGACATGTGCCAAAGCTATTTGCATTTTCAAAGCGAATGCATGTTCCAAGCAATTTTTCACGCTTAAAAGTGAGTACAACTTTTGCTTATTTTCAAGCTAAATTTTCGCCGAAATAAATTTCACGTCAAAATTTGCATGAAAATTTAACGTGAAATCGAAAACAGTACTAAGCTTTTGATGGCTTAGCTCAGGAAGATTTTTGCAAAGATTTCTAAATCTTTTGCCTGAAATTATTGCATTTTTGGACACATTGGGAGAAAAACATGAACAATTGGAAGATCCAGTATGGGTAAAGATATTAGCATTTCTTACGGATTTTATGGGCCGTTGCAACTTGCTAAATTTACAATTACAAGGAAAAATCAAACGTTGAGTTCGGTAAATGTTTTTTAAGTAAAATTAAAACCTTTTGCTTCACAATTAAATAGGCAAAATTTTAAAATATTTTCCATATTTTGAAAAACATATTAAACTTACTGGTGAATCTAGCTGAAAGCTGAAAGACATTCTTCAGTTCGCGAAAGAGTCCGGGGTTTTCGATGGCCGCTTGGACTGATTTTTTTTCTCCTGCCGCATTTATCTCGTAGCACTATGTACCAATAGGTCCATGTGTGGCCTTGTGCCAACTGGTACAACCTAACCTAACCTACTGGTGCATGTAATATTGAAATGTTTTGTCCTGAACTGGAAAATTTTAAACAAGAACTCGAGAGACGATTTGCAAATCTCAATATCCTTCAACCGATTTTTGAATTTATTTCATTTCCTTTTAGAGAATTCGATAACGAGGGTATTTCATCAAATTTAGCATTGTGCTTCAGTGCTTACAAGCCTAACTCTACAATACTTTTTGATGAAATGGAGAGTCACTCATATACATCAAAAATTAAACCAAAATATTTATTAATAAAGTACATTGCACAAAGTAGTAATACAATGTATTTAACATATTAATATCAATAAAGACCTTAATTTAATTTTTATTTGTTTTTAATTTAAC
Source organism: Nemotelus pantherinus (assembly GCA_963978885.1). Taxonomy (NCBI): domain Eukaryota; kingdom Metazoa; phylum Arthropoda; class Insecta; order Diptera; family Stratiomyidae; genus Nemotelus; species Nemotelus pantherinus. The sequence continues at coordinate 81,437,488 of OZ022263.1, read as the reverse complement.
CCATTTTTCGAAGTTGATCGCGCATAAATTAAAAAAATTTATGTCGATCATACCAGTATTAGGTTTGCCCACAGCTGCAGTAGAGTATGTAATTTTCGAGTATTACTAACGCAAAATTGAGCAAAATTTTGAAAGAAAGTTTATGGGAATCAGGGCAGAGCGAGTGTTTGATTTAATTTCTAATTATATTTATGAGAGATTTTAAATTAATAATTTAAAATAAGGGACATTTCACGTGAAGCGGACAACGAAAAAAAGTCGAGGCTCTGGATTTCGTTCGAACTTCAAGTTGCCACGAAGCAATCACACAAAATAATATCTCTCAGATTTATGATAGATTTTGTCTACAAATTTAATTGTAATAGAGAAAACATTGCGGTTATTCCATTATAGATAACGTTTAATTCATTTCAACGTTGAATATTTGTGAATTTGATTAAATTGTCACACCAAAGCTAAGTTGGTGCCATTTTGGAAATAAATGTATGAAAGTTATGTTTTAACAGTTCTGTTTTGATCAGACATAAAAAAATATAATAATATTTTGTGCTTCCACCAGACATTTCGTAGACTTACAGGACACATTGATGTGTATTATATATGAGTTTGAGTGGATTTTAGTGATGTGTATGCAAGCCAATCGGTAGGCAATATGGTATGCCATTTGCTTGTATGCTATCAACAGCAGAATTTCTTCACCCTACACTTAAAATAAATCCTTAAGGGCATTCTAGTTATGGCACCGTCAGCACCTAACCCTCAAGTACCGACATCCGGTCTAAATCTCTATCCAATAGTCGAATTGTAAACAAATTCAATACTTTTCATCTGCAACCATCATATCAATTCAATACTTTCCTAAACAAATTCAATACTTTTCATCTGCAACTATCATATCATTTCAATACTCATATAAACAAATCAATCTTCATATAAACATATCTGCTCAAAACAAAAATGTTTATTTCTAAGATCAAAGCGAAATTCGCACAGATCAGGTTACAGAAATCGCATTTAGCAATTTCTGCGACCACAGCAGTTCTAATATCTAATATCCAATCAAGAAGAAAGTAGATTAGAGTGGGTTCAATCAATCAAGAGTGTGTTTCAATCAATCAAGATCAGTTAAAACAAGTTAATCAAATTTAATATAAGAATTAACACTAGTATATATATTCAACGTTATAAGTAAAGAATTAGTTCTGATAAAGAAATAAAATATGTTAAAGTGATTAAGCAAAAAAACACTGTTTTATTAAACGACCACGATAAAGATAACTATAGTTATGGCACCGTCAGCACCTAACTCTCAAGTACCGACATCCGGTCTAAATCTTTATCCAACGGTAGAATGAAGAAATTCAATACCTTTCAAAATAAATCAATCTTCATATAAACAATTCCATCATATCAATTCAATACTCTTCAATCTTCATATAAACAAATCCATCATATCAATTCAATACTCTTCAATCTTCATATAAACAAATCAACCTTCAGATAAACATATATGTTTATCAAAACAAAAATTCTAAGATCAAAGCGAAATAAGCACAGATCAGGTTACACAAATCGCATCTAGCAATTTCTGCAACCACAGCAGTCCTAACACTATAAAATCAAGAAGATCAGATCGAGGGAGATCAGAAAAAGAAGAAGTGTGTATCAAGTGTTTTCTCAAACTGAGCAAAATCAAGTGAAGTAAAAGTACAAAATAAGTAAACAAAAAAGTAAGAATGTTACAAGTGATTTGTGTGAAAAAAGGCCGTGTACTTATTCGATACGATGACAATTTGATTGTATTATTCAAAACACACTACAAGATCAATGGAAGATCCTTTTTATATTCAAAATTATAAATAAAAAGTGAAAATGTTTAAACAGTATTTGTTTTCAATTCGTCCACGACAGTTAACTCTATTCAACGCTCTGATACAACGCACGTGCTTTCCGCTCAGAGGCATTTTCGGAATGATATTGCATTCCGATGCATACTGTTTGGTGAATGGCCACCAAACTGATCGAAGAAGTGAACAGCGGCCGCTAAAAGCCACGATATTAGAAATTTCCCTTTTGGACACGCCCTATTGAAAACAAATCACAATCTATGTGTTTGTAAACCAGATCGCCGCTCAAATTTCTATAGTTACACGAGATCGGGATTTCAAACCGGTTCGTGTAGCCATAGAATTTGATCCGGCACACACACATATAAACGCTGCGTACAAAATCGGTATTCGGAAATCAAGCTCATGAGGAGCTTCCGTGCACGTACACAGTCTGCGCACACATACATGGAAATCGGGCTAAAGCTCACGAATTACGGTATATTCCCAATCCCAAATTGGGAAGTCGTGTAAAAACGCTCAGTGAAGATTTTGTGTGGGCTTAAGAATCTGAAACATACCGCCGCACCTAATGGTTCAAGGGTCCATCGGTAGCACCGTTCTTCTCTTTTCAAATTCAAATGAGAAAGAGCTATTGATTCCTACTAGGGTTTCGTTGAAACTAGCCGAAAAAAATCGAAAGAATCCCACGCAGAATAATTGCTCGGAAGGGTGAAATTCGAGTTCTTCTCACTTTTGTCTGTTTGGCCTCATCAATACAACATTTCGGTGTTACGTTCTTTCTACTCCTCCTTTCTACTCCTCGTCGGTATTTTCCTGCTTCTGGCTTCGTTTTGGGGCTATTTAAATTTGCGGTTTTGCAAAACAGAAATTGATATAAATCCATAACAAGGGATTATTTAAATGCGAAAAGGATTGGGAGCGATTTCCGCGAGGCAATAGGGCGAATAAATGAGTGAATGCTCCCGAGAATTTTGTAGAAAATTGGTTTAACGCAAAATGATTTAATAGTTGAATACATATTTTTGGAAGAATCTTTGATCTGAAATCGAAAACGACTGGGTTTCTATTTCAATAATCTATGTTTACCGTTTCATAAACGAAAGGAGTTGCTATGTTTATTTTTTTGAATTATTCATGTCAATGTTTTTGCATTAAGTAACCTACGCAAGGAACTTAACTAAATTCAAATTGTATCATTTCTTTGGAATAAATATTTTACTCTCTGCTGGACGCCAAGAATATAGAATGCTATTAACTCAATGTCCGGAAATATAAGGACTTCACAAAAAGATATCTGGTGCATAAATAGCTCATACACTACTTCATAGGACCCGGAAAATGAGACGTCTGTTCGACCATACGCCAAGCATTATGTGAAATCTTTTAAATTTCCTGAAAAGGTCTTGGATGTGATTCAGCTCGTATAAATATGATGACGAGTGTCTGAATGGGTGGAATAGTAATAGTGGTGGCGAACAGACATGAAAAAGATCTTATGCCACGTTTACACACATGGCAAATGTTGGCGAGCCGAGTGTGTAAATGGTCCCCTTGTTTACTTTCGGTTGTTTTTTTTACATGCGAAGATATGGAGGGAAGTAATTTCACAAGTTCCTCGACGAAACGTTTGCCATATGTGTAAAACAGGCATTAGAGAATAAGAACAACAGAAAATGTGTGATGTTTTTTTTCAAAGGACCGTCGTTAGTTATATTTCCTTTTCAAATCGGTCGTGTAAATGCCTAGCAGTGGGTGTGCATGAAATTTGAAAACATTTGCCTCTATTTCCTCTGATGAAAATAATGCGTGAAAGTTTCTTTTATGGCAACATTTGCATGCAAAGTCATTGTTGATGTCGCAAAATGTCTGACCACTTTTGTTGCAAGGAAACATATGCGAAGTACGACCTGTAATATATACTTTGCGCTGTAGGCTTGAATATGATTAACAATTTTGGAAAAAAAAAATATTTGCATGATTTGTGTATAGCCTTTTAAAATATCAATAACATTTTATAATTTAAGACAGACATTTTTATAGGCCTAATTCTAAAAATTAATAATGCAAAATTCACTCCAGGACTTAAAATAGGGCTTTAAATTGAAATGAATGTAATAAAAGTACTTAGCAATTACTTTAAATAAAGGCTGTTTATTGATAGCAAATACAAAGCAATAAATTAAGAGTTTAAATTTTAAAGTAATTTGACAAATAGGTTCTTAAAATTGATGTCAGAATTTTAAAAGTGATGGGCCAGAATGAATCTTGTCGCGTTTGCTGAACACGCGCTATAGCGGTTAGTGAAAATTGACAAATTAGGCAAGCAGCATGGTGAGTATTATCAAAGATCTGTCAGAATAAGTATCACTAAGCAAACTATTGTTGAATTGGAATTCAATTCAGGCAACGTGAGACATCGAAGTTATTTAAACAGCAAACTCTTCAAGATCGGTTTTCCAGTGCAGGAAAGCTAAGGATTAGTCACGGCAATTCTCGTGTATACAAATAAAAAAACTGACTCTTTCGTAATCGCTGTTAAATCTTCTTTATAAAGCTTGAGAGGTCCTCAGCTCTGTATAGACAGTCCTGGCACTTGAACCTTGTTTGTAGTATCAATAGACTCCAATAATTTCATCCCATTGAATAGTGGTCTTCTAGTTATTTCATGGAAAATAAATTTTGATCATCAGTATGAAAAATTCGAGAAGCCTGACTGAAGGAATAAATTAAAGCTAGGCAGGATTTACAAAACTTAAAGAGGGTTCTCCAAAATTTAGGAGATAGTTTTTTTTCGATAAGTTCGTGCGAGTTGAATGTTCAGGTTGAAGGGCAGAATTTTTTTCGCCACCCTGCATATCAAAATTGTGACTATTTCATGGGAACGCGATATCTGATTAAACTGAAAATTTCAGGATACATTGATGTATAAGTAAAATAGGACCAGGTCTTGCCAAATGTTAATTATTTGTAGCACTTTGGCGCCGGCGGCCATTTTAGTGATATTTTAAATATCCCTATTAGAGCGTCCGCACACGGGTCGACATTCAATCGACTCGACTGCGACTCGAACTCGAACTCCTTGCGATTTCCAATGTAAATGAATGGAGACCCGCACACGGGTCGACTTGTGCTCGACTCGGACTCGGTGCGACTGCGACTCGACTGCGACTCGTCTCGCTCGAAGTGTTTGGAACGGGAAAAGTCGAGCAAGACGCGTGATATTTTTTTTCGAAATATATGAAAGTGTTTTTTTTTTATAATGTATGCATTATTAATTATTTTATTTTATGTATTATTATTATTGGTTCTTTGAAAAATATTAGTGTTTCTGATAACGTATCACGTATGTATTTTTTTATATGTTTGCATAATTTAATGTTACATATTGTAATGTTATATACATGAAATTTTCCTACATATATTTTAATTATGTTGGCCACAAAATAGTTGCACCTATATGTTCATAAAGGTTATTGATTTTTGATCATGGTTCCCTTCTTGTCTATAAATCAGCATAGATAAAGCAGAACATAATTGATACGGGAAACTCGATCGTTTTGCGTAATAAGCCGTCGAAAGCAGATTCAAAGTGGAATTGATTTTGCGGGATGATTAAAATTGAAAATTTTATAGAAAATGTTTTTTTTACAAAATGGTTTCAATCGTATGCACTGATTCTCATCAGACTCCAGCTTACAGTGCTTACTTGGCTGATGTGACCACTTGCAGTTGTAAATCAGTAATTTTTATTTACGTTAGTTGTGACAAATTTTAACATCTCCGCAAAACGCAAAACAATCGAGTTTGTGTGCGCTGGTGTCTGATGAGAATCAGTGTATACTTTCAAAACCAAATTGTCAAAAAAAAGTTCGAAATCTTCAATTTTAATCATCCCGCAAAAACAATTCCACTTTAGCACCAATATATTTATTCAAGCAACAGCAAAGTGTTTATAATATAGTTTCCTAACAAAAAAACAAGCTTGCAATTTTTCAGGATGAATTTCCACTTACTGGAGAAGTTTTTATTGAACACTAGTTGTTGCTGCCAATGGCTAATGATTCGATTGGTATTGACATTCTTAGATTATATAGCAGTGCCATCTGCGAGGATAGGAATTTTGCACTTAGAGTGTGGAAGAGAGGCGTATAGCTATTGAATTGAGCTGTACCCTGGGACATGCTTGTCAGAATATTAATGGAAGTGCTTCATATCGGATTCAATAAAGGTCGGATCATTATTACTTGTAGTAATCCATAGTGGGTGAATATAAGTTACACGTGACAAAGCGACATATACTAATAACATAAAAGTATATAATATTATTGAAGATCTCTCTAGTAAAATTACTTTCAATAACCGACCAAGACGCACCAGATTTGCAAATCTGCTCAATGAATTCATTCATCACACTACTTTTCATATAATGAGCCCATTAATAGGTGCTGTGGATTATTCAATTCTATAAGCAGCCACTACTCTTCGGGGATTACTAAATCAAAATTCAAAAATAACTGGCCCAAAGCCCATTCCACTTCCGAACCCGCTTAACTTCCATCGTTATTAGCCTAAATTTAATTAAAACAATGTAGAGTAAATGCTACAAAATTTGTGATGTATTGTATTTTTTTACGGGCAATTTGTATTTTATATTTATAATGATTAATTGTATTTTAGATTTATATTATGGTTTCTTGTTGTGTATGTTGCCTTGTTTCGTAAAATAAATATCTAAATAAATAATATATACTATTGTTTGTTTGTCAAAACTTCGCGTAGAAAATGACCCGTTTCGAGTTCGAGTCGCAGTCGAGTCGATTGCATGTCGACCCGTGTGCGGATGCAATTGTCTACTTCGAGTGTGACGCCTATGACGCTTCGAGTTCGAGTCGCAGTCGAGTCGATTGAATGTCGACCCGTGTGCGGAGGCACTTATTCTATCTACAAATAACTTTCAAAAAAGACTAAGCTAGCGAAGTAAGACCCGAACGAGTTTCAAATGTGAATATGATAATATTTTGAAAATTTATAACTCTATGTGTGCGTTAGGTGTCTGAAATAAGATCGGGAAAATTTATGAACTGCGATAACTTTCGACAGGGCTATTATATCGTAACGAAACATGCATTATGCTACTAAGTTGTAGACTAATGTAGTTTTTGATGAACGTGCTAGCAGCCTTGTAGCTACCGCAAGTACTGAGTGTGACAGCCTCCAATAATCGACTCTCCTAAAAACATTGACTTTTTAGAAAAAAAAAAAGCTCATATGTAAATCTTATGCTTTCTTTACAAAATATTTGAAATTCCATATTGGACAAGAAAGGTAGCGCTTCCCACATTTAAGTATATTTTTAGCATTAAAAAATTCTGTTCACGGGAACTCACGACCCGATAATCAGATACAACTGAAATTCACAGAAAGTATTGTTCTTGAAAAGGACCGGGTCTGATAGAATCGATTTTGAAATGCAGGCAAGCCTGTGCCAGTAGCACCATCTTGAAAAATTAGCAAGAAAAAAGTTGCTTACTGTCCTATAAATTCTGATTCAGAGTGAACTTTACTCTAAGCCACGTTTGATAAAAATTTGGTTGAAAAATTAGGTTGGAGCTGCCAGCTATGGTAATTGTGGTGACTTGAGTTTTGAATATTCGCTCAGCAGCTCTATAACTTCCAATACAATCATTAAATTAAAACCAAATTCATATGGTAAATGGAACTCATTGTAGCTAATCTTCAGTCGAAATATGACAAAAAATTGCCGATAGGGCTGCTAAATTCGGTTCTTAATGAATTTTTTTAGCTAGCACGAAGCGTTTTTGTTATTTTGGTATCAATAAATGCCCAAATTAAGAATTACTACCACGAACAGTTACAATGAAAATAAGTAACGAATGTTTACATTTTCTGTTCTTGAAATTTTTCGGATGACAACCCCAAGTTCCTTTCTTCCCCTGTTACTTTCGATGGAGTCATCGAATGTAAACGAGTTTCATAGGATAGGCTGATTTTGATGCAAAGCAGTTGCGGTAGGCTTTTAGTTGCAGTGCAGGTATAGTGTTGCAAACACTAAGGGCTTTCTTTACTTATGTTACAGCAAGGCTACCTACCAAGTTTTGTAACCGATAATAAATATAGCAACCGATAATAAATATAAGAAACAAGTATTTGGCTTTGCTAAATTTTGAAATTCGCTGAAAACCCCTGAAGACTTTTCTATCCTAAAGCCCTTTTTAGACATGAGTCCATGCGTCCACGCGTCCATCCGATCTAGCGTGTTTTGCTTACACGAGTCAATTCGATTTTGTTTATATAGGTGGCTCTAAAGCGAAAGAGGAGGAGTATGCTGATTCATGTACAATATATTTTATTATGATTTCTTTCGCTCAATGGCATGTGTGGATGATTCGTTGATGATAATTTAATTATATGTTTTGTGGAAGATTATTTTATTATATGATGATGTGGATAATGTTTTTTTTGCATCCTTACGTGCATGACTATTACGAAAAAAATGTGAGTGCATATGAATATCTAAACACAAACATATATATGTAGGTATATCTAGTCATATAGATAAATATATACAATTTAATGTAACCAATATATTTGTACGGAGCAAAAAAAACATCATTATAACATTACATTAAAATCCATCCACTTACCGCCTTAGCGCCGTCTTCAAAAAACTGGATTGGAGTTGACTTGACTCGTGAAATCTAAAAACGCATGAACGCGTGGACGCATGGACTCATGGCTAAAAATGGCTTGATAGTTTAAATTCATTGTTGAGATCAAAGCTGTGCATAGCCTTTGAAGCAGGTTAGAGCACTTGTGGTATGATATAAACAAAAAATCTGTACGAAATGTTTAAGCCAATTAATTGACAGGTATTACAGCTATTTGCGTAACAAATCTCTTGGTACAGAATAATGGCGACGGCCATAATGCAAGTGCGGCGATGATGAAACTTCTTCAATACTTTAAAAAGCTATGTAGGTAATGAGTAACTTGGATTGAACAGCATAAAGCAGATAGTGCAAATGAATAGTAGCATAAAGTTCGTTGGTGTATGCAAAGAGTAAAAGAAGTCCAAGTACTGGGCACTTACGGAATTCTGAAAAACCCCTAGCGCATCAGAACTGCTGGAAACACTAATGTTTGAAAAACAGTAGAGGATTTGTGTAGATTTTGATTGTGTATTCTACCACTAGCTACTCAAGTCCACCCTAAGTAATAATATACCCTAAGCCAATTTAATTTCGATGACTTCATCAAAAGTTACAGCCATAAAAAGGTGTTTGGGGCTACCATACGAAAAATGTCCAGACCTTGGAAAATTTAAACATTGTTTACTTATTTTCATTGCAAATGTTCGCGTTGTGAATACTTAATGTAAGGTTTTATTGGTACGCAAATAACAAAAATGCCTCGTGCTGGCAGCCCTTTGCCAGCACCAAAGCACACTTGCCTCGCGCTGATACCTACTCTGCAAATTTTGTATTGATCCGACGCCTGAATAGGAAGTTATAGGGGTACAAAGAAATTTAGTAAATATAATTTTAAAAGATATCAATTTTTTTAGATAGTAATATTTGTTGTTTATTTTCACTACAAGGTCATTATGGTTTGAAAATTTTATGATAAAATCGCTTACTAAAGATATGCCAAATAAAATACAAAAGCAATCATAGCTGGCAACCCTATCATGTTTTTCGAACTAGATTTCTGTTGAGTATTGTCTACAATACGTTAAATCTGTCGTACTAATTTCGTTATAATTCCATGTCTGCACTGGTAGCTATAGGGTAAAGAGCTTTATTTTCCTGAGCAAATTTTTAAAATTTAAGACACCAGAATTACCATAGCTGGCAATTCCAACCGAATTTTTCGACGAAATTTCTATCAAACGTGGTTAAAAATAAGATTCAGCTATTGTTTGAATTTCGTCAAAATCTGGTTGTTGAATCTGAATTTATAGGGCCAAAAGCAGTTATTTTTCATAACGATTATTCACGATGGCACCATTGGCACAGATTTGCCCAAATTTCAAAATCGCTTCAATCAGATCTGGTCCTACTTAAGATCAATACATTCTTTGAATTTCAATTGTATCTGAGTATTGGGTCTCCCGTTAACAGAAATTTCTACTGCTAAAAATATAGGTAAATTGGGAAAGAGTTGCCGTTCTTGTCCGAAATGGAATTTCCCAACTTTTGCTTTGATTGTGTAGACAAAGCATAAGATTCGTATATAAGTTGCTTTTTTTCTTAAAAGCGAAAATATTTCAGGAGAGTCAATGGTTTGAAGGTTTTCATTTTCAGTATCTGCAGGGTTGTGAGCACGTTCATACAAAACTTCACAAGTATGCAACTTAGTAACAGTAATATGTTCTGTAAGCTTTGTAATGATTCAATAGCTCTGTCGAAAGTTATCACAATACAAAAAATTTCAAATTTTCCCGATCACATTTCAGGCACCTAGCGCACACACAGGGTAAAAATATGCAAAATGTTATCAAATATTTTTTTACGAGCACGTTCAAAATTCATTTCGCAAACTTAGTTTTTTCGAAAACTTGTTTTTGGTGGAATAATGGCATTTCTAAAACATCACTAATATGGCCGCCGGTGCCAAAGGGTTAAAGAGAATTAGCATTTTATGAAATTTGGACTTATTCTGCATGTACACAAATGTATTCTGAAAGTTTCAGCTTAATCGGATGGCGCGTTCCCGTTTTTTGACGATATATACATATATACAGATACATATTTGTATATATATATATATATATATATATATATATATATATATATATATATATATACATATATATATATATATATATATATATAAATATATAAATATATATATATATATATATATATATATATATATATATATATATATATAAATATATAAATATATATATTGTATATATATATATATATATATATATATATATATATATATATATATATATATATATATATATATATATATATATAAATATATAAATATATATATATATATATATATATATAAATTGTTACAGTTTTTAAAACTCTCGCACGTCTACGCACCCCTTCTAGCACCAAAAAGTCGAAGGGGGTCAGTTTCGGGAGCCTGAACTCACCGGAGATGGGGTGGGTGGGCGCCACTCGCTTCCCAATCCCGAAACTAATTATCGTCCGTCGCCCGGAAGCGAGAAGTGTTGCGACGGCTTCTTGCACTAACGGAAGGAAAATAACCCGAAAGGACACGCCAGCGTTCACAATTCTTTACAACAGTTTTATTTCCTCGAGTAGTTCGTTAATCTAACTCTATTCACAAATTACGAAACGGCGCCGCGTTTTAAATTTATCTAGCTACTTGCTCGCTCTGGATATTCACTTAAACTTACACTATGTACACTTCAAATCTTAACCTACTTACTCAGGATTCTACTTCTGGTGTCGATCGAACCTCAAGCGCTCGAACATCTACTTCCGGACCAGGTTTTACGCACGGATGTTTCAGCCTACTCGCACCGCAGCCAATATTTTCGTAATTATCTGTGCCACGATCTTGCGCCAAATTCACTACTTCTTCCTCTTCGCCGATTCGCTACACTATCCACTCCGTCGATACGTTTAACGTCGTTCTGATTATCAGATAACGCCGGGACCCCTTTTGTTTTAGCCTATCGATCTCGCCAACTCGATTACGCCAACAATTTACTTCAGATTTCGCCAATGATTTCGCCTATCGTTCGTCTGAGATCTTCATACCCATCAGCCAAAAGATTACGATCTTCGCTCCTCTTCCTCTTCGAGCCACGCCAGATACGTGTGTATGAAATATTTGAAATTTTCCGGTTATAATTTTAGCTCGATAGTCAGATTACATCTGATCCTTACCACGTCCATCCAAAAAGAGAGCGATCTATGCCTTGATCACCTTGCAAGCAACCTCGGCTCCGCTTTCTGATCCCGCTTAGACGGGATCCTAGATTGTCCGTTTGAACAAAATATCCCAATGCATTTCAAATGCATTTCGGACGTTGCATTCAGTTCCCGGTCATTGCACTTTCTTCATTAATGTGCATTGCCGCAAGTGCAGTCGGTCATTGCACCTGGCATTGCGCTCAATCTAATGAGACATATGTATGGCAACGCCTTGATACGTTCCGGAACGCGGTCCGTTCCACTGGCGTTCCGCCGAACTGCCCTAGACACTTGAACTGTCAAATCCGTGTTTTGTCTGTCGCCATGGCCGTTGTCGTTGTCGTATTTTGCATCATTTACTGAGTCGGTAATCGCCTTGTGCCGTTTCTGTTGAGTGTGATGATGCTGGGCTGGATACAATTGATGCTGTTGCTGGCGGGTCATCTTAATATGCTGGCCGCATGCCTGTAGCGCCTTGGAATATGGGGATAAATTGTCGACTGCGCTGTCGAAATGCAGTAATCTTGTGGCAGGAGCTCCCGATCGCCGGAACAGGTATGTAAACATTTTCCCTTCCACCACAATTGATCGTTCTTAGTTGCTTGGAGATTCTGGGAACCTGCATCACCATCTAGTACATCGTTCTGTATGATGTCATTTGATGCGCGGGCGTTGGAATACGATGTAGCAGCAATAACACTCGTATCTTCGCGACAGGTGAAAAACCGATGCATCCTCTGCGTGAACGGCGACCGTATCTAAACGTTGTAACCCTTTATATATAACGAAACGGACCGCTGCACTGCTTGCCGTACCAAGACGTCGAAAAGAATATTTCTCTTTTACTTCAGTCAGGTGAGTTCTTTGATCATATTGTTTATTCGGGACTGTTATGGGGGCGACCCAGCCCCACCCACAGCTTCGAGGAATACCGGGTCCTGGCAAATGCGCGCCTTAGTTCCGATATTGGCCGTTTTTGACAGGGTTCGCTGAGACTCGAAGCTTAATCTACATCAATCATACAATCATACCATCTACATTCTTACTTACGAATCCTATAATCTACATTATTATTTAGCCTACGATTCCCTCCACTGAACTCATTGCTTACAACATCACTCTTCCTTCTCTTTACCGTCGGCGTGTCCGCGTCTATAGATTAACAAGAACTTTAATCCTCTACCGGTACGACTCGCGAGTATGCTCGACCGTGACACCCCCCTCTCTTCAGAGGATTCCGTGGGAATCCTCGTCAGTCTTCCGACGTGTTACGATCAAACGTTTCCGATTCGCGTTGCAATTTCCAGGCCGTTCTGTACTAATCATACGACGACAATCTATTTCGTTCAATTCTTCAGTTACTGATTTTGTTTTCTTTTTTTTTTTTTTTTATAATTATTTAACCGTGTTGCCAAATCATACCCGTATATGGCACATTTGAACTCTGGATTTCCTATCCTTACTTACTAACTACTACCACGTCCGTTTTTTTTTTGTTTTCCATTCATACTAATGCATGCGACCTCATTCTAACTTCTCAACAAAATCCACCTGCATGTTTACAAGTGTCGTGCCATAACTTGATAGCTGGTGTGGGTACTTTTTGCTTGATATGAAAAATTCTAATGCCATTCGATTTCGTTTCTTTTTAGTTCTATTAAACGGACACCAACTACCAAAATGATGAACGGTGAAAACCCCACCGCAATACAATAACAGAAAAAAACCAGTAGATCTCGAAGGAAGGCCCTGAATACGCCCAGAGAGAATATTTGGTAATCTTACTTTATCAACATAATCAATAATCAACATCCATACTAATCCTTTGAAACTTACTAATACCCTAAGCTTAACCTGAACTTAATTCTAAATAATTCCACAACTTAATATCTAACACCCCGCCTTAGGCAAATTCTAGCTTACAACGTATAATCTATGCTACCAATCTATTTGCTTAACCCCGCCACCACTTCTAGCCAGTTCGATATTTGTAACACAAATGATTATGGATTTTAACCCGCCACCATTAATTTCACACCATCTTATCCTCTAGTCCCACCACCATTATCTAGTATAAGAGCGCCACGAATCTGAAATTCACTGGTAATTCTCTTGTTATTAATACCCCTGTGGCAAATCTATGACACTGCCTACGTTGCCTTACCCCACATACCTCTTGAGGTCCTTAGCGTGCCACACTCCCACAGCTTTCCCGCTGGAATCTTCCAGTTCGTATGTCCAACCGGCCACCCTTCTCTTCACGGAGAACGGCCCTACATATTCGGGAGCCAGTTTGGCGGAGAAATACTTTGCAGCGTCTGACAGAACGAAATTTCGACGCCATACCAAATCCTTCGGTAAAAACTGCTCATCCCGGTGCCGCAGGTCATAACGTGATTTTGATTCCTGGGCAGCTGACTTCAACCGTTCGCGAACTTCTTCGCGGACCTTTTGTAGCCATTTCGCCTTTTCAATTCCCTCATCCTGTCCATCTCTCCTTCCTTGTACCTCCGGGCCTTGGTAACTCTCGGGATGAATGGTCATTTCTCGCCTGAAATTTAAAAAGTACGGAGTAACCTTCATGTCTTCGTGCGTTGAGGTTCTCAACGCACAACCAATCTTCGATAAATCCTTATCCCATTCCCGATGATTCTCAGATGCATACGTTCGTAGTAAACGTTTGACATTCTGGTTCACTCGTTCCGCCGGATTCGCCTGAGGGTGATATAACGCGGTAAACCTCGTCGTAACCCCATGCGCTTCGGCCATCCTTGCGAATTCTCGGGAGCGGAATTGCACGCCGTTATCGCACACAATTATCCGTGGTACTCCGAACAAAAATAGAACGTTTTCTTCCAGTAACCGCACCACGGCCGCTCCGGTTGCTTTCCTTAGGGGAAACAATAATGGCATCTTGGTCGCATAATCTACCACGGTCAGAATATAGGAGTGTCCCCGCAGGGATCGTGGTAGAGGTCCCACGAGGTCCACACATATCATCTCCCAGGGAGCAGTATCTTCTCGACTCCTCGACACCATCAGACCACTGGGAAGCTTCCGATCTACCTTTACCGCCTGGCAAACCTTACACCTCCGGACATAGTTCCTCACATCCGCCTTCATCTTTGGCCAATATAACTCTTGTGCCAATCGGTCAAAGGTTTTCTGAACCCCCATGTGCCCCGCAGTAGGTTCGTCATGGCACTGGACCAACGCCTTTTGCCGCTCGTATTTTGGAACTACTTTTTTCCACTGGTTGTCTTGGAGCTCAGAATACCGGCCTTTTACCCACTTCCACAACATGTTTTCCCCCACCCTCCATTTCGGGTATTTGCCGGGGTCCTTCTGCACCTTCCTCATCATGTTTTGGTACCACTCATCCGTCATCTGTGCGACAGAGACGCAGCCTTGGTTTGCGACAGCCCTCGAGAGTGCATCGGGCACTAGATGGTCTTTCCCCTTGCGATGGATTACCTCAAAGTCGAATTGTTGTAATCTCACTGCCCATCTAGCTAATCTGCCTGTAGGGTCCTTAAGGCTATTCAGCCAGACCAGGGAGTGATGATCGGTAATTACCACGAATCTTGTTCCTTCTATATAAGGCCGTAGTTTCTCCACTGCCCATAGTACCCCCAAGCACTCCCTTTCAGTAACTGAATACCTTCTTTCCTGTTTGGAAAGCGCCCTGCTGAGGTAACAGATAACCTTCTCACCATCCGGGTGCGCCTGGCTGAGTACTGCGCCTATGCCCACATCCGAAGCATCCGTTTGGACTTTGAATGGGAGGTCGAAATCTGGACAGGCTAGTACAGGCGCTGATGTGAGCTTACGCTTGCACATCACGAAAGCCTGTTCGCACTCCTCAGACCATAAAAATTTTCGACCCTTCTTCAAGAGATCGCTACCATTGTCGCATGACTGGGAATGAATCGACGGTACCACGATACCATTCCGAGAAGTTGACGCACTTGTCTTACAGAAGTTGGGCGAGGAAACTCGTTCACCGCTTGAACCTTCTCGGGGTCCACCCTAAGACCCTCCTCATCCACCAGGTATCCCAAGTACTTGAGTTGTGCCCTACAAAACTGACACTTCTCTTTCGAAACCCTCAAACCTGCGACTCTCAGTCGCTCGAAAACTTCCCGGAGAACCTTCATATGTTGCTCGAAAGACTCCGTCACCACGATAATATCGTCAAGGTAAGTGAAGACGAATGGTTCCAAAGAAGGACCAAGTACGGTGTCGATTAGTCGTTGCCACGTCGCACCCGAATTGTGTAGCCCGAACGGCATCCTCAGAAAATGAAAAAGCCCCCGTCCCGGTACTGTGAAGGCTGTGTACTGTCGCGACCCCTCCGCCATCGGTACCTGCCAGTAGGCTGATTTCACGTCTAACGTTGATAGGTATTTAGCGTTTCGTAGTTTGTCTAGGGTGGCAGAAATATATGGTATAGGATACGCATCCTTCTCGGACACCGCATTCACCTTTCTGAAATCCACACAGAAACGGTAGGACCCATCCTTTTTACGCACCAGGAGAATAGGCGATGACCAAGGGCTAGAGGAAGGCTCAACCACTCCTAACTTCAGCATTTCGTCTAGCTCGGTGTTAATCTGACGTTGTACTGCCGGTGAAACAGGATAGTATCTCTGTTTGATCGGAGTGGCACTGGTCCTGATGGTATGCTCAACCGCCGTCGCACAGCCTAATCCATCTCCCATCAAGGTAAACTGTTGCTCCAGCAGATCTGACAGCTCGCACTTTTCTTGCTCAGACAAATGTGACCGGTCTCGCAGGGCCCCTCTGGCAACTGCCGTCGTCGCAGCCAAAGAATGCCACTGTTGGCCCTTCATATCTAATACTACTCCAAATCGTTGCCAGAAATCGATCCCCAAAATCACCTCTTGGGGAACTGACGGGATGACTAATGTGTCTATGTCATGTTTTCGGCCGTTTAAGGTATACTTCAAGCGTACTACCCCAGACACCGCACAGGCTACGCCGTTGGCTAATCGCACCTCTTCAATCTGCTCATGACCCAGCACCAAGCCTTTATCCGCCAAACGAGACCAGCCTTTCCCTCCTAGTATCGTACGGCTCGCCCCTGAGTCCAGCAGCCCCCCCATAGTTACGTCCTCAATATCCACCTGTATGTGCGGACGACTATCACTACTACTCTCCATCAGAGCGTAGTCCACGACTGGCCGTTGTGTCCTCGGTTGCGGCCTGATCCCCGTGCTTGCCTGGCCGCTTAGGAAGCACGCTGCTCGTTTCCCGAAGCCTGTTGGTTTGATCGGAATCGAGATTCCCCACCAGTAGCCCTCGCCCGACACGTTGGGCATGCCGACCTCATTACTCCCTGGCGTCCGCAACCAAAACACCGCCGTGGCTCCGGGCACTCTCTCGACATATGCCCGTCTCGCTTACAATTCCAACATTGGGTCCGGCCGGCGTTTGACATCGCAGCGACTCGCTCAGTACCCTCCGTTCCCACGTACGCCAAATCTGGTTCCAAGCATCGTCTGTTTCGCGTGGTGGGCGGTATAAATGCTGCCACTGAAGCCCTGGTGGCATCCAAAGTGCGTCCCATCTTCACGAGATCAGAGATAGATGATACTTGCTTCAGACTCAGCTGTTGCTGATAGAAAGGCGCTATGTTCCTTCTTAATGTCCGCATCTTCTTCTCCTCCAAGCAACCCTTACTCAATCTACTAAAAAGGCGCTCCATTATCGCAACGTATACCCCCATTGACTCATTTTCCCCTTGAGTTCGCTTCCGAATCTCCTCCCAGAGGCGGTCATCGTAATCTGAGGGTAAAAACTCTGCTTTTAGTTCCTCCACCAACTCGTCCCAGCATCCGACAATGTTTCGGTTGGCCCTAAACCAGATCAAGGCCCGAGAATCAAAAAGGTCGACCGCTGCCCTAAAAAGCTGTGGCTTACTAAGTCCCCTTGCCTGACGCAGCTCCTCGACGCGCTCCAAGAAGGCATTCACTGATCCGGATGAATCCCCGCTGAATTTGAGCCCCCACTTGGCAACCTCTGCCAAACTAGCGCCCTTAACCGATTGCGAAACGGATGTACCTGGATCTTCATTAGATTGACCTTCTTCGTCGTCGCTGACACCATCTACTCTTTCCATCAACGAGCCCATCGCCAGAATCAACCTATTCCGAAGACTTTTTGCAGCTTCCCTTTGTTCTTTAGTAACCGCCTGTAAATTTGCCAAACGACGGAATCCGAATTCAACCTTCACCTTAACCTTGATGAACTCCGACGACGTCCTATCTCCCGAAAATCTGGCCACCAGTTCCTCTATCTCCACTACCTTCGCGATCAGCTCGGCGTAATCCGTGTCGTAGTCGAACGGGTACTCTGTTTGGACATACGAAGTGTCCAATTCTAATTCTGATTTCAACGTTGCCCGCAGCGACTTGCGCATATTGTCCACCGTATCTGCGGCAAAACCACGGATGGCGAGTTCGTAAATGAGCTCATCCTTGCTCAGGCGGTCCACGAGGATCTTCATATGTGCTAACATATAAGTTCCTACTGCACTCGTCTCAAACTATCGTTCTACGCAACTAACCCCGGCTAAAATACTACTTAACACACTGTCTAAGTCAATAAGGGTGGATCCTAAGGCCAAAACTGAGCTACAATATAATATAAACTCTTTCCCAACTATCTGTCCGCTAAAGAAAACCAAAATTCACCTGAAAATCTGTGCCTCTTAACCTAAGAAACCAGACACACTTCCACACACTCAAAATTCGATATTATTAGCTTGCACTCACACCACTCAAATAAATCCAGAATTCAAATAAGCATATAGCGATATATGACGATCAATAACATACAATATCGTCATGCAAAAAAAAAAGTAACCAGAAATGTATAAAGGCTCTAAAACAGACAAGCCCTTATTTAACCCGCAAAACGAATAGGGAGGATTTTAAATCAAAAACTCGTACCGCGATTTCCCTTTAATGATATTACGAAAGATGCCCTAATGGTTTCTCTCTTTCGGAATTTTCGCGCCTATCGAGCCTCCCACAATTTGGGACTTGGCTATCAGACTTTTCTCATGAACCGTTACGTACCGTTTCTACCGTTAGCCCCACGTTAGGCGCCAATTGTTACAGTTTTTAAAACTCTCGCACGTCTACGCACCCCTTCTAGCACCAAAAAGTCGAAGGGGGTCAGTTTCGGGAGCCTGAACTCACCGGAGATGGGGTGGGTGGGCGCCACTCGCTTCCCAATCCCGAAACTAATTATCGTCCGTCGCCCGGAAGCGAGAAGTGTTGCGACGGCTTCTTGCACTAACGGAAGGAAAATAACCCGAAAGGACACGCCAGCGTTCACAATTCTTTACAACAGTTTTATTTCCTCGAGTAGTTCGTTAATCTAACTCTATTCACAAATTACGAAACGGCACCGCGTTTTAAATTTATCTAGCTACTTGCTCGCTCTGGATATTCACTTAAACTTACACTATGTACACTTCAAATCTTAACCTACTTACTCAGGATTCTACTTCTGGTGTCGATCGAACCTCAAGCGCTCGAACATCTACTTCCGGACCAGGTTTTACGCACGGATGTTTCAGCCTACTCGCACCGCAGCCAATATTTTCGTAATTATCTGTGCCACGATCTTGCGCCAAATTCACTACTTCTTCCTCTTCGCCGATTCGCTACACTATCCACTCCGTCGATACGTTTAACGTCGTTCTGATTATCAGATAACGCCGGGACCCCTTTTGTTTTAGCCTATCGATCTCGCCAACTCGATTACGCCAACAATTTACTTCAGATTTCGCCAACGATTTCGCCTATCGTTCGTCTGAGATCTTCATACCCATCAGCCAAAAGATTACGATCTTCGCTCCTCTTCCTCTTCGAGCCACGCCAGATACGTGTGTATGAAATATTTGAAATTTTCCGGTTATAATTTTAGCTCGATAGTCAGATTACATCTGATCCTTACCACGTCCATCCAAAAAGAGAGCGATCTATGCCTTGATCACCTCGCAAGCAACCTCGGCTCCGCTTTCTGATCCCGCTTAGACGGGATCCTAGATTGTCCGTTTGAACAAAATATCCCAATGCATTTCAAATGCATTTCGGACGTTGCATTCAGTTCCCGGTCATTGCACTTTCTTCATTAATGTGCATTGCCGCAAGTGCAGTCGGTCATTGCACCTGGCATTGCGCTCAATCTAATGAGACATATGTATGGCAACGCCTTGATACGTTCCGGAACGCGGTCCGTTCCACTGGCGTTCCGCCGAACTGCCCTAGACACTTGAACTGTCAAATTCGTGTTTTGTCTGTCGCCATGGCCGTTGTCGTTGTCGTATTTTGCATCATTTACTGAGTCGGTAATCGCCTTGTGCCGTTTCTGTTGAGTGTGCTGATGCTGGGCTGGATACAATTGATGCTGTTGCTGGCGGGTCATCTTAATATGCTGGCCGCATGCCTGTAGCGCCTTGGAATATGGGGATAAATTGTCGACTGCGCTGTCGAAATGCAGTAATCTTGTGGCAGGAGCTCCCGATCGCCGGAACAGGTATGTAAACATTTTCCCTTCCACCACAATTGATCGTTCTTAGTTGCTTGGAGATTCTGGGAACCTGCATCACCATCTAGTACATCGTTCTGTATGATGTCATTTGATGCGCGGGCGTTGGAATACGATGTAGCAGCAATAACACTCGTATCTTCGCGACAGGTGAAAAACCGATGCATCCTCTGCGTGAACGGCGACCGTATCTAAACGTTGTAACCCTTTATATATAACGAAACGGACCGCTGCACTGCTTGCCGTACCAAGACGTCGAAAAGAATATTTCTCTTTTACTTCAGTCAGGTGAGTTCTTTGATCATATTGTTTATTCGGGACTGTTATGGGGGCAACCCAGCCCCACCCACAGCTTCGAGGAATACCGGGTCCTGGCAAATGCGCGCCTTAGTTCCGATATTGGCCGTTTTTGACAGGGTTCGCTGAGACTCGAAGCTTAATCTACATCAATCATACAATCATACCATCTACATTCTTACTTACGAATCCTATAATCTACATTATTATTTAGCCTACGATTCCCTCCACTGAACTCATTGCTTACAACATCACTCTTCCTTCTCTTTACCGTCGGCGTGTCCGCGTCTATAGATTAACAAGAACTTTAATCCTCTACCGGTACGACTCGCGAGTATGCTCGACCGTGACAAAATATATATATATATATATATATATATATATATATATATATATATATACCTGTATATATATATATATATATATATATATATATATATATATATATATATATATATATATATATATATATATATATATATATATATATATATATATATATATATATATATATATATATATATATATATGTATATATATATACATGGAAATATGAATTTTTCGCCAAACTGATTTTAATACAATGTTCTTCGAACATTAGTAAAAATGCCAGAAATATTAGTATAATCTCGAGTTTTTTGGAGGCAAAAAATTTGCTCTTAACCAACCCATGCTCTTCAGGGGCAAGGAAGAATTAGAAGACTGTATTGAGAAAACTGTATTGAAGCAACAACCAAGAGAAATGCCTCAGTGCTTGGAAATACAAAAATTTCAAGATGTAAGTATAAATTTAAGTACGACAGGGCTAGTTTGACTATCTTTTCGGAAGTAATTAGTCACCTTGAAAATTTAAGAAGATCATCATAGCAACATCAGACTCAAAACGAAAAATATCAGTGCACACTTTCGAACCACTTAGTTAAAAAAAATTTCAATTTGGATCATCCCACAAATATAATTCCATTTATAATAACGAAGTTTGCGAAGACGGCTAATAGGAATAAATTGCCAGATTTTATTTGTTAACAATATGGTCGACAAAAACAATGTATTGAATAAGTCGTACTATTGAAGCCAGTTGCTTAAAAGTTTAAGAATCAGGAATTAATTTTGTTGGTTGATAAGCCAATAATAAATGTTATAAGATAGAACGTTTGCAAGTAGAAGCAAGCAGAAGTATCACATGATAAGAACAACATATTGCATGGGTCATTTTGTCAAGCAATATTATGAAACTGAATGTTTAAAAAAACGAAATTCAGTACAACTGAATAAGACATGCATTCCCAATGTCTACAATCAACGGTGAACATGAGAAAGGCTCGAGCCAATCATTATTGTCTAAATGAAGATTCCTGAAATACCTACAAAAGATCATTAAGAGGAAAATTAAACTCTCAAATCCAAAAACGCACAAAAGTATATAAGATAAATATTAAATTGAATAAAAATAAATATTTCATTTACATTGTTTTGTTCGTTCGAACGAATTTGGCTAAGTTAGACCATTTGTTCCGAAAACCCTCTCTTGACATTATCCAATATATTGTTTTACGCAGCCAAAAAAAAAACCTTACTTTAGCTACGTGCCGAATCAAGACGCTCATATCTAAAAGCAATGCATGCGTCCAATTTCACGCAGTACTACGCCAGTTAATCCATACTATTTCGCCGTGTGTATTCCCCTAATCTGTAACTATGCTCTATGAATTTTTACTACCTTAACTCTGACTAGGGTCATTGCCAAATTTCATGCATGAATTTGTCACGCTACTTTGCAAAAGGATTTAACGACTGACTCCTTTTATTCACGGCGGAAAATCCGTTCAACCCCACTAAGAGTAACATAGTCAAATCACATCGAACGGAAATTATATCGTCACCTAATCGTCCCCAAAATTCGAAATCTCGCATTCGGAACTATCCAATTCACAATCACCCGAAAACCAATCGAACCGAACAAAAGCTCTAACTTAACGCTTGAATCGAAAATCTGACCGTCCGATTTCACTAAATATGCCATAGATAGTTCTGAATCGTTTACAAAGCCCAATGACGTAGAAGTATCTTGACAAAAATCACATAAAAACCTATATGTTTCCATTTTCCATTCATAGCCAGAAGTCAAAAGAAAATTTTCGTCGAAAAATGCGACAGGATATCCTTACGATGCACATGAGGCCGAAGAATGTTTTTCCCTGGTTACTATGATTACGATCTCTGTTTCAGACACACAGTTACGTGCTACTCCTGATGATTTACTTCAAGACAGACAGGAACGGAAATATCGAAAAAACTAAGTTCAAGCAAACAGAACTGGGAATACATTTCCTGAAGTTTATTCGAAAAATAGGCTTGCTTTTTTGTTACATCATCGGGTGGCACTCGGATTTCATGCCGCAAGGAAGCATTGGAGGTAAATGGACCTATGACCGGTTTATTTTTGCTCGATGCTACAGCCTACGCGCTAAAGTTAATCCAACATATTTTCTGCTTAGACGAACAACGTTAAGTCTTCTAATCTTGATGAAGGTTCACTTGACTGTCGTATTTTTTTCAAAAGGGATCAAGTCCATATGGTCAAATTTATCGAATTGCTCCCATGATGATAGTAAATATGTTAGTTTTTTTCGCAAACCTTCAACGGTAGATGAGCGACTATTGGAGCGGGAAAGGTTGGAGAGAGTTGAATAAAGGATAACTCAGTAGATTTCAGATAGGATGCAAGCGTTAAGGTTTTCTATCGTTGCCGGAAGAGTCGTTCAGCTAGCATATAAATGAAAAATATCACAGGGAGAAGAATGAAATATGTCTGCATGATAAAGTCAAGGTAAAATCAAGATGGTCCTTATTACACTTGGAAGGTTATGAGCGTGGTAGACAACAGCAATGCTTCTGCAATTGAATAAACTTCAGGGAACTCTTACTATTCAGCAATTTTCCACTCCCAACTCCGAAGAATGTAAGCAAGTGTGGCTCAAATGCAATCTCTATAATACAAATAGAGCTGACTGAAAGAATGACTAACGTCCTTACCTGAATGATTGAAACTCTACTAACTGAGAACTGTTATGGAACACAGCAACATTGACAGTTTTTATCGATTCGCTACCTAATGTCCTTAGTTTCGCCATTGTTTGAATTTTTCGCACCACTGGCATTTTCCATTGTCACTTTAGCAATTATGAGAAATGTTCACATCATTAATTGATGGCATACTGGATAGTGTAGAATCCCACTTGTCCAGTTATTACATCTCAATGTATGACGTGAATCCGCCGAACTTGTTAAGTTTTTATGTTACGGACGTTTGTTTTGATTATTATGTGGTTTTCCAGAAGTGTTGAACAGTTACATGATGTATTTTTTGTGGATGCATCCGTGTTCCGCAATAAGTTGAGTGTAATGTTAGTTGAATTAAATTATATGCAGTCACAACATACTAGTTAATTATGAGATTATTAATATCTAATATGTACTCTTGATTATAATAAAACTCGCTTGCCTATTGTTTGTAAGAATATGTTTTGTTTTGTTTGAGTCTGAATCTGAGTCGTGGCATAGTCTAGCGCTTACTAAGACAAAATTTGCTTCACTAATTTGAATTCCCACTCAAAAAACACTTGTCACTGCACATAAAAAAAATTGTTTGCCTTAAATATATTTTCTTATTTATATGATAGTCGTTTCAAAATAATGTCAACTCTAGCAGAGAGTAAAGTTGGATATAATTTTCTATCCGGCTTATTACGGCTGAAGTCGTTTTCCCCACAAACATTTTTTAACAGTACAAATGAAAAATATAGAAATGGAATCGAAAATTTTTAGAAGTGAAAACTTAAAAGCTCACAAATTAAGCTTCGGAATTCGGAACTCACACAGTTTGCCCGACGCAAATACAACAATTCCGGAGCCACGTATACCCTGTTTACGCGGCCGGCTGCATGTCGGCTGCCGATAGAGGAGTTGAAGGACCTGGTCCAGTAAGCTGAATCGGAGAAATTAGAGACTAGAAATTCTGGTAGGTTGTGATGCTAACCCTCAGCATACAAGCTGGGGCAGCAACAAGTGTACAGACAGCGGAGACGGACTTTTTGATTTTATAACTTATGTGGGTCTGATTATTCTCTTAAATGCTCGGATGGTGACTATACTAAGTCTAAAAAGAAATATCTACACATTTTTCTTGGGACTCACTTTCCAGGTGTTCCAATGATTAAAACGCAGAAAGCATCTACGTCGCTAACCAAACCTTCTACTCTTCACACCAGTGGGAAATGCTGTTACATAGCTAGGTCTGTGGTCACTTTTGAAAAAATCGGGGATACAATCATGCCTTTTGAAAATTTAGAGAGGGAATTGACAACTTGGAGGCAGACTTAAGAGAAATCTTTTGGGCATGCCTAGCTTTGGGGTAGGTTCCGTCACCTTGGCAAGAGGTTAAGATAGTTTTTTATCTAAACCAAGAAGAAATGAGTATTCAGTTCCAAGGAGCTTTAGGACGATCAGCCTAACTTCTTTTATGCTGGAATGCCTGGAGAGATTTGTTGAACGACACTTACACATTAGGGTGCTTAAGTTGAATCCCTTGAGTGATGAGCAGCATGCGTACTAGCGAGAAAAACCATGCGAGTTGGCTCTTCATTCTCTGGTTTCCTGAGTTGAGTTTTCTGAATCAACTATTGGTAAGTGTGTGATGAGGGTATTTGTGGGCATTTAAAGGACCTTTTACTGTGGACCCTTTGTGGATGTGAAGCTGCGAAAGCTCATGGCGTGGATGACATCTTAATTAAGTGAATCAGCACGATGCAGAGATTGTTGCTAGCGAAACCTGAACTCAACTGCAACTTGAAAACGCAGACGACAAATGGATGCCCTCAAGAGGATATCCTATCTCCGATCCTGCTGATAATGGTTGTTATATCCCTGCTAAATGAGCTGCAAGAAAAATAGCTGCATGTGCAGGATTATTTTGATGACGTGGAGACACTAGCAGTCAGTAGAGATGTGAACGGAGTATGTGAAATGCAAAACGCGCATTGGATCTGATTTTGACAGTTGATGTTTGAGGAACGGCCTAACAGTGAATCCTGGTAAGACGAAATTTATTTTGTTTACGAGGAAAAGAAAACTGGAAGGATTAGTGCTTCCAAATATGGAAGGTTGAATGCCTCAGCTTTCAGATGAAGTAAAATATCTTCGTATAATCAAACTTATCTGGAATGCTCATGTCGAATGAAGCTTACTCGTGCTTCAAATGCTTTCGGGCAGTGCAAAAAAGCTTTTGCCACCACATGAGATCTAAATCGTCGTTTTTTTGTGGATCTTTGTAATAATCATAACGCCGATGATTAAATACGCATCCGTGGTGTACTGGACTATTGTGAAGCTATTGTATGCTCGCTAGAAGCTAGCCACGCTGCAAAGGACTGTGCGCCGGGTATCTATGGAGCCATGTGTACTACTCTGGGTGCGGCCTTTTTAATGATTTCTCAATCGGTGTCCTCTCGACATTCAAATTAAGAGTGTGCTGCGATGAGTTCAGCCTACAGACTAACTCAGATTGGCCTATGGGTAAGAGATGACAATGTGGGTCACTGTTCTATTAAGGGTTGGATGCATCACTATGCTTTCGAAAGCACTAGTGCCCTTCTTTGACTTCGGGAGAAGGTACGAAGTAATCTTCATCAGCAGACGTGACTTTTCACATCTCTGTACGAGGGGATACTCCGGGATCTTCTTCACGGACGGCTCCAAGGCAGATGTTAGATCTGGAACTTCTCTCGGAAAGTACGTTTCTCTTTTTTAATCAGAAATATTCGTCATCCTAAGAGTTGCCAGCTGGGCAATCAGAGAAAAGTGTAAGCGAAAACGCCCTAGAGTGCAAGGCACGATTGAACTATGTCGCCAGACTCAACAGAGTGCATCTAGTCTGGGTGCCGGGGTACTGTGGTTTTGAGGGAAATGAAATTGCTGACGCCACTACGAAGCAAGGTTCGAGGCTTCCATTACAGGGCCCTGAACTCGACTTGAGTGTGCCGACCGCATCTGCACATGCCATTCTTTGGAAGTGGATTATTGATACGCACAAAAATAGATGAATGACTTCTGATGTGGCCAGGCGCCACGAAGGTCTTCCTTTTAGAGTTTAACCATGCGACTGCGGGATTCCTCCTCAAAAAGAGCAGAAAAGTTTGCAGAGCCAGGACAGCCATACTGACTGGACACAACTGCTTTGGAGGTGAAATATACCAAATAGGTGTTGCACAGGATGATCTCTGTTCATCCTACCAAGAAGAAGGTGACTCTGCAAAGCATTTTCTCTGTGCATGACCGGCGTTTGTCCGTCTCAGACATCAATTGTTTGGCTTCGATATAGCGCGTAAGAATAAAATAGCCTCTTTCCCCCTATCATTGATTCTAGATTTTTTTTAAGAAGTCTGGGAGGCTATGGTAGGTGGGCGTATGAAAACAATGGGTTTTTTTTATTACTGATAGTGTTTCCTAGTTTCATATGACAGATTATTGTCAGATTCAAGGTCGATTCCAGGTGCGAAGTTGATATAGCCGCAACAGAAAATTCGACAGTAATTCAAGGTTTATTTTGAAATTTTAAGTATACACGCATATGGATTATTAAGTATTCATTCTCATCTAAGAGTTTAAAAAATTGTATTTAGTTATTTTAGTGAAACAAGACAATTTACGAAAAAGCCGAAACAAAAGTATCTCACAGGAGAAGAGAGATCTAAGGATTGAGGCATTTAAAGAATTAGGTATTTCAAATTGAAAAATTGCTCCAAAAATCTTCAGTTTGGAGAGTAGTAATAAATTACTATAAAAATAGTAATGAAAAAGGAAATAGAAAAACAGCTGCTCAACATCGTGGTTAAATAATAACTCTGGCGACAAATAAATGATGGTTAGATTTTAAGCGCATTGGAGTTGCTTGTGATTAAAAGGCAAGTGTAGGAATTTTTATCATCCACTGACCACATAAAGTACAAATAAACTTTACAGAAAGCCACTACTCAAACTACTCCATAAATAAAATCGATGGTAGTTTTCGGAAAATCGTATGGACTTGGGGGATAAATAAAAAACCGTCATCTTTTGAAAATTTTAAAAGTTGTCTGAAAAGTTTCATAAAATCTCGTGTCTGCGTCGTAAGTTATTCAAGGTCAACAGTAAAAAAAAAAACAGTTTTTCGAGATTATCTTGGTTTCTCTGGCTCCAATCATGTTATTATCTATATAAAAATTGTACAGCATAGAATTTGCGACAAACTTTATTCGAAACATTTTTCATGCGCTCAACCGTTGTTGCGATGGAGAGCGGTGAGCGCGCAGCACTCAGCCATAAGTACTGTGATGCAAGGTCAATTCAATTCAATTTATTTATTGCAACTAGATATCATCTTATTATTACAGCAAACATGAATTCATTTTTTTGATTACAGTATCAATTTTATAAAATTGCTTTAGTAAAAGGAATAATAAAATGATCTTATCATTGACTGACAAAAGTTAAATAATTTGTTTATAATATCTTGAAATAGAAAATCAAAAGCACCCGCAATAAAACATGATTTTATTCCATATTATTTAAGATTATGGCTAAGTAGTGTACGTTAAACATCGATAGTACTATCGATAGTATCGATAGTTCAGAACTATCGAAAACCTCGATGTTTTTTTTGCAATCGATAGTTTTTGAAAACAGAATAAAATGCGTAAGGTAACATTTCGATATCATCCCATTCACTGTGAGTATTTTACGTTTGCTTAGTTTTTCTCATTTAATATTTCCTTTTCTTGTTATTATAAAACAGCACAAACTAAAGATAGCAGACCACTCTTATATTTTGTTAGTTTTGCCACTTGTTATTTATTGTAGAATGAAATATCATGAAGAAGGAAAAATGTAAAATTTAACTGCACGTGAAAATCATACGCGTAGAAAATTGAGACTGAGTGAGAAAGAATTCCAAACAGTGATTTTGCTAAGTGTAATATATGCAGCAATCAATACAAAACAAGTAAAAACACGAAACATTTATCAGATCATTTGAAACGGAAACGTAAATCATAGTGGAAATTATTTTCTGTTGAACCTATAGCAAAAACTCATGGTCCTAGTAACATCTTTGAGAGCAGTTCTAGAACAATCTAGAACAATCATCAAAAATTATTTTGCAAGAGCAAAATTCTACGCAGATGATTCTGTCCGAAAAAATATTTAGATGAACTGTATAATTCGTATGGTTGTTTTGGACATTGTGCCTTTGCGGAAAGGAGAACATGAAGGCTTTCGTGATTTCATGGCTGATTTGGACGGAAAACATGCAATTCCTGACACCATTACTTTGAAGATGTTAAAACGCGGGTTTAAAATGACATAAATGCAGTTCAACATATTTCTTTAACTACTGGTATGTGGACAAATCCAAGAAAAAAACTGATTTTTTTCAATGGCAGAAGTAAGTTGCATATTTACTTTATGCCTGTTTGGTGAATACTATCGTTGGTGTAGTTGAAAAGACAAATATTCAGACTCGTTATTTCTTGTTTAGGCGCGAAATACTACACTAAGTAAATGGAACATTTGACCGAAAATAAATGCGATCGTCACTGATAATGCTGCTCGCATGTTAATGCAAACAAAACTTCTTCAATTTACCTAATCATATTCCATGCTTCGCACATACTTTAAATTTGACTGTGTCTGATATTTATAACACCTGATTTTCATTTTATCACGAAAAAGTGCAAAGATATTGATACTTCTTTTCAATCGAGTTCAGTTGTTTCAGACATACTGACAATTGCACAACGACAGCTCAACAAACCTGAACTGAAACTAGTTCAGCAGTTCCGTTTTCGTTCGAATAACGCATACGCCAAGATCAAATTTTTCTATGATATCAGGCAAGAATTGACTTTGGAATTAGCCAAATGTGTGAAGGTACCTGAAATGTTACTCGTCGAAGATTTGAATGTGCTGCCGAATACAATTCTGCTATTAGAACCATTTGATGTGGCTACGACAACAATATCTGGCGCAAATTACAT
The DNA here is from genome assembly GCA_963978885.1 of Nemotelus pantherinus. Classification (NCBI taxonomy): domain Eukaryota; kingdom Metazoa; phylum Arthropoda; class Insecta; order Diptera; family Stratiomyidae; genus Nemotelus; species Nemotelus pantherinus. The sequence continues at coordinate 81,407,761 of OZ022263.1, read as the reverse complement.
TACTCTTTCTTATATAACTCCGTTATTACGAGGGCTGACTCTACAATTATCGAAAGTGGGAATTAACATAAAAAACACTGCTGGAAAGAATATTTATAATGCTTTATGCAAGTCAGTTTGGAAAATACCGTTTGAGAAAAGGACCCTTATGATGTTAGCCACCACTCTGGATCCAAGGTTCAAAAAATAAAAGAATACGATGGAAACATAGCTGCCCAATCTCTTCAAATAGAATATACTTCTTTTCTTATGACACAAAAGCCGGAGTCAACTTAGAGTACTTATGAGTTTACGGCAACTGCATTTAAAAGCAACTGAACTGGTGAAACTGGGGAAATTTACTAACGAAGGAATAGTGAAAAGTAAAAAATCCAAGGAGTTATTATTTCTACCTGAAGATCTATTCGAAGACAAAGCTTATAGCTGCCCAAATAATGATGCAATAAGACATAGATATATACCAAAACCTGGAAAAACCTCCCAGTGGAAACGACAAATGCCCCATCGACTACTGGTTAGATTCAAATACTGAGACAAAGAAAATGTTTGCTCTCTAGCATCCATGTATACTTGCGTCTTCTATTCCGAGTGAACAAATTCTTTCAAAAACTGGTGTAATTCACAGTGATCGCAGAAACCTCTTAAAGTCTCAAAGCGTCTCAATGAATTGCTTTCCCTAAATCAAAATGCTCAGCATTTCGGAAATGAATAAAACTCTATATTTCTGTGTTTCTCTATAATAGTAATTGAATTCTCAGTTATTTTTAAAAAAAATTTATGAATCCTGGGTGTCTACTAATTTCGCAAGACACATACACACCATCGATAGTCTATCGATAGCCTATCGATAGTTTTTAAAAAAACATCGATATTGTCGAAACATCCAACTATCGATGTTTAACGTACACTATGGCTAAGGCTATTGTATTATTAAATGAATATATTAAAAATATGTAAAGTGTTGTTAAATACAATGTATTAACTGATAAATAATACAAATAATTCAAAACTCAAGGTAATATTCACAGATTTTCACTGCGCGCTCACCGCCCGCCATCGCAAAACGGTTGAGCGCATGAAATATGTTTCAAGTAATATTTGTCGCATATTTTACGCTCTACAATTTTTATAATGGATTTTAGCATCATTGGAGCCATAGAAACCGAGATAATCACGAAACACTATTTTTTACCTTTGAATTTGAACAACTTACGACGCAGACACGAGATTTTATGAGACTTTTGAGACAACTTTTAGTACGTCAAATTGAAGGTAATTATATACGAAAATTCAGCCTATTACCTCTCATTTTGAGGTTGATCGTTATTTTGCCTGGGCTAATATAATCGCTAGTTTGATTGAAGTTTCAACGATACTAATAAATGATTCTAAGTAAGAAACGGTGGAAACAATATAAAATCGGAAGTGAAACCTGGATAAGGACATGTAGGATCACAAATTGGTGAATGAAAACTGACATTACTAAGCAATAAGAGATAACTCAAAGCTTAGAGTCTATCGAAAAAAATGTAAATAACACTGGATCATACTAAAACGTGGAACCTTCAACAATCCATGCGAACGAATTGAACACCATCATTTATTTGATTTTTCAGCCCTTTTTCTTTTTTCAGCTTTGAAGCCTAATATTTTTTACCTTTCAATCATTTTAAATCCTGGCAAGAACCCCTCTTCCCACAAACTAACAATTCTTCCAAACTTAAAACAATGCCAAATTTTTTTAGGTTCGATAAAAATAACAACTCAAACATACTCTTGAGATTTCCGTATCAGACATAAGTTAACACAACTACTTGTAAACAAGTCCATTTTTCAAGTTGTTTGTGCAATTCTGTAGCTATCATAAAATGCTTCGAGAAAAACGAAAATAGCACAAGTTTTCAACTTGTTCCGGCAAGAGAAAGCAATTTATTTATGATAAATCGCTACCGGGAAAATGATGTCATCATAAATCACTTTAAAAATGACTAAGACTTGAATGTTTGTACACAGACTCCCGACAGCACTCGCATTCTGCTCGAGTTTCGCTCATCTCGACGAACGTTTTGTTACTTTAAAACCCACTCAAATAGCACTTAATTCTTAAACGACCGACCTAACGTTAGTACTGTTGTTTGGTTCAGGTTGATGTCCCAGGCACTTGCCACAAACTGCTGCACATATTTCAACCCTTTTTCAGAGAAAACTTCTTATCTTTGCTATTCCTATGACATGATTAACACAAAACTTGGTAAAGATACATCTTTTGCACACGATTTTAATGAAACCGTTTAACAGGTTACCGGGGTTTGTTCCACCCGTCGTACACTCAATGCTTTCGGCTTGAGCCTGAGTGCTCCTCTGAATGTTGGCTTTGAACACAATTATCGTTTTGAGGTCATAAAAATCCTTCTTTGACTTCTTCCTGCTTCCTGCTACTCTTGATCGTCTTTTTGGCTCCGTATGACTTTGTCGCCGGTACTCTCTTGCCCCCAAGTTAAGTGATGGCGGTGGCTTGAAATATTGCTGCAATTTATTAAAAGATTCCGCTTTAGTGGTGCTCGAGCTGGTCTCCCACATCGCCATCACGTGAAAGTAAAGCTCGATGTCAGGGATGGCCGCAAATAGGATCATCCTGTGCTCAACGGGGTCGGATTGTGAGGTATATGCAGGCCTAATGTTATTGTACGACACTGCTTTCAAGGATGACGGCAGAAATCCTGAATGTGATTGTGGCACACTAGTTTTGCTCGTGATGATGCCCTACTCTGAAATTATATGTCGAGAGTATTTGCTAGCTATTATTTTCCATAGCCCTGAAGGATGTGGTGTGTACTTGTCCTTAACGGTGGTAGGTAAGTGTCTATATAAAATGGGGAGAAGTCTAGTGGAGAAATGGTTATAGTCGTTACGACCCAGTAATTCGTTTCGGGGAGTTAACCATAAGTTGGAATACTATCCGTGAATATTATGACACAGGAATATTTTTGCATCCTGTGGAGTATTTTCGGGAGCGAAAAAGTAATTGCTTGCGTTATGTGTTTCATTAATTTTGGTATTTAGAGTGCCAGTAGAATTAGATGCAATGTTCGTTTATAATGAAGTTTATAGGACGAGGAATAGGGAAAAATCTACGATATAGTAGTTATTACCTACTTTAATTTTGATGTATATCTTAATGCATCTGCCTTGAAATATTTTAGAGAGAAACATTTTTCCTTAATTAATAGAAATCATTTTAAGTTTGTAAAATGATCCCACCAAAAATATTTCGATGCAGGTATGTCACTTGGCAAAAAACACGATCTTTATAATTGGATAATGCTCAAATCGTTGCTTCTAGCCCATTCACACTAGCGGTATATCAGGCGATTTTACTCAGCTGATCGCTTTATACTAAATCGACCACAAATCTATTTGATTACCCATTCATTTGTTTCGACTTCTGACAGTCGAAAGCTACCTGATTTAGAGTTGATCTAGTATAAATAAGGTACTTTTGTGAATTTTTCCGGGCTAAATTATTTTCAGAGCGTGCTAAATTCCATCCATGAGAGGCAGAGTAGATTTCAATGAAATGCCATTTGAATTTCGTTCTAAAATAGCGAAAATTGAACAGAAAAGGAATTGTGAGCTGTACAAAGTGAAACGATAATGTTCTTGCATGTTCCTGCAACATTTTCAACAATTTTCAATATTTTCGACAGGAATTCTTCGTTTGGTCACGCTTGTACTGGTTGTTTGGATATGATATTGTCTTTTTCCGAATTTAGTTCCCAATGTAGCTAATTAAGTTGTCGTACATAATTTTTAAGAGTCGGTCAAAATCTTGGCAATCCGTACAGATGAAATGACTTCCGAGATACGGATAAAACCAAGCCCTCTGAGCACTAATGCAAGCACCGTGTAGCTTCCTATTGCAGAAAACTTTGCATGTCGCGAATTTCATCGTGTTGTCAAAGGCAAAGCAATTTTCAAGGCTGCACTTGAAGCTCATGATGAATTAATGAACACGTCGATTCGATGCCCAGAAGTATCCAATCTGAGAAGTGCCCTGAAGTATGCAATTATTTATACTTGGTATTTGTGAATATGGTACTCAGAAGTATGCAATTGCTAAGATTCACTTAACTATAGGCAAAAACCAATCGGTTGGCAAGTTTAACATTCTTTTTTTCTTTTTTAACAAAAATGTGGGTTAAAATTCGGTGCCGTGTGGATTTGATCTCCTTTCTTCTGTAACGCTGCTAACAAAACTGATATATTATGGTATTATAATATCAGTTTAACGTTTTAATAGCTGGGCCACTGAAGTTAATTTGCAAATGTTATGTGTGTTTATTAAATTGCATATGTAGATCATGTAGATTGGAATCGAACTCGCACTCTATTGCTCCAGAGCTTGCAACAATGTCACTGATTTAATTGTTGATAAAATACTGTCACGGCAATTTGAGTTCCGGGAGTAATAAGAGCAAAAAAAGAAGGATCTCCATCTTTCACCAATAGGGAGAAAGATGGAGATTGTAGCGCAGTTAATTTGAAGTAAATATATGAGCTAGGCATAAGAAATTGAAACGTTGTCTTAGCCTGTAAGTAAATACACCTATGATCGCACGACATAGATATTACACCAATACACAGCGACCTACTGAGCCAAACGACGATCGAACGCTATCGCTCACAAATTACGACACAAACGACACGAGGTTCGACAAGGAACAACAATCACAAAACATTCACGACGCGCAATGATCACCAATTATAAGATCAAAATGTTCAGATTCTGACGCACGGAGACGCGCCACAGAGCAGAGCACTGTCCAAGTTACACATACGCCAACAACTGCCCTAGGTCAACATTTGACCCACATTCAGCTGTCGAGCAAGCACTCGAATGGCTGATATCGTACGGGGTCACATAGGAGACCGCCGCGAGTCATGCATGGAAATCGGAGGAACGCGGGAGCACTCAAAGGGGAAACGAGAGTGAGATATTAGCATTAGCAACACTTGCGCGAACGAATGAAGCCACGGCCGCGGGCAATTTGCCACCCGATGGAATTCCGATCGATAGAATTGTACAGATAGCTATATACCTTGGACCTAATAGCTCGCCTTGCGCGTGACCGTCGGCTGCCCTCGGGGCGTAAGTATCCACGCCCAATGGCTGTTCCGCCAGCTCCACAGGACATCACCACAAAATAGGAAATATTTCACGATGTTGTCATCCATCTGACACTTTCAGCTCCAACCAAACTGACAGGGTGAAATGTCAACTGACGGCGTTCATATGAAGTCCCGGTACCGTGAAATTTTTTCCTGCGATCAAACAAAACGAAGAATCGCTCTCTTTTGGAATCGACAGGGTAAGCGTCTAGACGTTATAAAAAGTGATTGCCGATAATTTTTAAATTGATGTACTTTTCCTGTACTTGTTCGGAGGGATTTTGGAACCAAGGAAGCGGTGCGATAAGAACAATTGGATTGCAAAGGAATTTAACGAGCGCAGAACAAGCGAAATAATAGGCGCGTTTTTTTGCTCCTCTATCCAGCGGAGAGTAGAGTAGACGCATTGAAAACAACAACACTCCAACACCAGTGAATTCACTAGTACAGAAATTCTATGCGTCATTTGTAGTTCACGTGTTGAAGTGTAGAATGTGCTGATAGAAAAAAGAAAAGCTCATGAGAAGTTGTATTTTTTTCTGTGAGGTGGCTTTCGGTTTTCATGGTTATGTTGAATGTTTTGGTAGTTAAGAAATTAGAAAAGGCCCTCATAATGTGTAGAAAGTTAAAAGAATTAATTTTCTGTTAGTTTTTTTTCTATTTTCTATCGATTGTGGTAGTGTATACTCGTTATTTTCTCCCTTTTTTTCAGCTGTTTTGTGGTAGGTGCGTTTTTTTAATAGGTGCGTTTTTTTGCTCCGATGCAGTGCAGAGTACAACTATGCCGGAAAAACAACGATCTAGTATAAAACAGCAGTGCATTCGCTAAACCTGCCATAGGTTGCTATATTCGCTGTGGTCCCACAAAACAGCTGAAAAAAAGGGAGAAAATAACGAGTATACACTACCACAATCGATAGAAAATAGAAAAAAAAACTAACAGAAAATTAATTCTTTTAACTTTCTACACATTATGAGGGCCTTTTCTAATTTCTTAACTACCAAAACATTCAACATAACCATGAAAACCGAAAGCCACCTCACAGAAAAAAATACAACTTCTCATGAGCTTTTCTTTTTTCTATCAGCACATTCTACACTTCAACACGTGAACTACAAATGACGCATAGAATTTCTGGACTAGTGAATTCACTGGTGTAGGAGTGTTGTTGTTTTCAATGCGTCTACTCTACTCTCCGCTGGATAGAGGAGCAAAAAAACGCGCCTAATAATTGATCGAGCGGAGACCATCTTGATTGCGGGCAGTAACGAATCGACCGTGGTTTCGAATTTCGGTGGAGCGACATAAGAACAACTTTTGATATCGCCTGAGTGGGATTATACTTTTGGAAACGACGGCGAATTTCAATAAGGAGGTAGTGCACGAAGTCGAAAAGGGCGCCAGCGCGGGATTTTACACAGGTGCTGTAGTTATTGTCTATTAATTTATTGTTGGTTTTGATTTTATGAGCATTGATTTGTTACATTTTGGTCACAATAATCTTAAGAGATTTTACCATTTATGGTATCCCGTTGAAACGCGATTGTTTTTTTTTTTGTGAACCAATATTATTAAGCAGAAATAATAATAATAATTGAGACTGAATTTCAAAACCGTGATTTCTGTCCGTATAACTAGCTTCGACTCGGTTTGAACGAGTGGTGGTAAATTAGACAAAAGTGCGAAAGACCGTAACCCAGTGGGCATAGTCCGAAGAGTTGCTTTCTTCTCGCTTCGGAATAACATTTGGTCGGTAGTTTTTTTTCGGTTTGAAGCGATTGGCGCCCAAAAACAAAAGAATTAAAAAAAAAATAGATAAAAATCGACCCACCCCTTTTCTCCCTCTGAGTGACGGTCACCCGGGGCTTCCGTCTTTTGGTCCTAGTCGTGGACAAGAGATCGAGATCGTTTTCCCGTTTAAAAACGGATATAACAGTAACAATACTATAAGAACAAAATTCAGAAGTAAGATTAATTACTAAAACAAATGTTCTGTTAACATAGGTGAAATATTTTCTTTGTTTGCAATCCCGTTATTGTTGTTATTTGAGCCCTTATTTTATGGAATATCCACGTCAACAGCTGCAATATCATTTAAACTTGTCTAGTGAGGCTGTTAACGTTGGTTTACTATTAAGAAATTTTATGACAAGACATTTTATTTTAATCATTAATAATTGATGTCTCAGTTTAAAAGAAACAAAAATTTTCGATTGAGCCTGTCTAAAGAAGTGCATCTATCAAAACTGGAGAAATTCATTGTTGAAGCACAAAGTTTAAACAATAAATGTACACAAAATGTTGTTTTCTGATTTTTTCCTTTTTGTCTTTTTATCATGTTAGCGGGAAGGTTTTTCTTATACAAAAAATTACCTTAGAAACTATATAGTTTATAATGAACTATTTTGCCATTTTCAACATTTTATAATTTGTGCCTAGTTAATATCGATCCGGCAATAATTCCATCAATCCTTCTTAGTCCACAAATGTTTCAGACTGGATTTTAGACCTTAGTTTTTCCGAGTCTTAATTTCACTCAAAACATCAAAACAGAGGATAAACACGCTACTCCTAAAGTGTAGTAAGTTCCAGCTAACAACAACCTCAGGCCATTCGTTTGCAATGGTCGAATTGATTTAGCGTTTGAGCGGGAGATAATATTTAAATTTAAATGGACGATTAATTTAGCGTGAAAGTTATTGAAAAAGATAAACGAACATGCATCAGAATTTTTTTTTCTCCTTGTGCATTTTACACTCCCATTTGTGAAAAATTTTCAGTATTTCGGAACAAATTTCGAGTGGCAGTTTATTCAAACGAACTTTCCTTCTCATAAATGGAATTGAGCACGCACTGAAATCAATTTAGCCGGGAGAAATTCACTATTGCACCCGATTTCGACTAGATTTGTCCGATTTCGACTTGATTTGTCCGAAATCAGGTTAATTTGGACCGTTAAAAATTATCGACAAATGTTTTGTAAATCAGGTAGATTTGCGGTTGATTTGATCTCAAATCGATCAGCAATGGAAATATAATTATATGGCAGCGTTATCGCTTAAACTATTACTGGACTCATTGCTATTAGCAAAAAGGAGCAGTAATGCTGGTCTATTCATGATTTCGTTGAAGAAAATATTGATTTCGATCTTTTTGAGTAGTTTTGTTGTTGACTCACGTTACTATTCCATCAATAACTAATTAGTGGTTGCAGTCATAAACCAGTCGCATTTATTTTGAGTAGCTCTATGTGAAGAGAGCCTCGGCTTTAGTGAAAACATACTATAAGTATGATTGGTATTTTCATCGAAGCTATGATACAAGATATTTAATACACTGAAAGAAAAACTCTTGGTTGGTTCAACTATTTTTAATAGTATTGCAACGATTCATTCAAAATCGTTAAACGAACTAATGAAAATAGTTATTTTTACTATGTTAATATAGTTAATTTAACGATATAAAAGTTGTTGGCTCTAGTTATACAATAAATATCGCAACGTTCATGAAATCAACTGTTTTAATTGTTTCATAACCACGAAAAATAGTTGATCAATAGAAAAATATTCATCAATTCACTCAAAACTTCAACGTTTCGAATTATTAACAGTTTTTATGGTACTTAAACTACTTTGCAATAGTTGATTTCAACAAACGTAATTCAGTGAGCAACGTCTTTGGAATTATTCTACGCAAAGTAGAATGGTTTCAACATTTGGACGTTTTTCATGCTCCGAATGAAATTGTTTATCAACCACGCGTCATGGTGCATAAAAGTAATCAACTATTTTCTTATGGTTGTTTTAACTATAGCCCTAGTTGATGCAAAAACAACTAAGGAAAACTGTTGATTTTCCATACTCCTCATACTCATACTCCTATTCTATCATAGAAGTTTCATATGCTACATGGCAAAATTGTGTTCGGTTTGCTGTTCGATATAATTCATATTCATGTTATGCTGTGAAGCCTTTATATTACGTTGTATGACGCTTTTTATGCAGCTGATGCTGTAAACACATCACAGCGGCATTGCGGCAGCGGCGCCACAGGGGGAGGCGTGAATGCCGCGAATTTGGTAAATTACAATGCAGCGACAATGTCGCTGTCAATGCAACCAAGGCACCAACCAAATTCATTTTTTTTCATTCATTCATTTTATCAATAATTTTCATAATAAGCGAACCATTCTACAATAGTTAAACTCAACAAATATAATTCCACACTACATACTATAGTCATTTACTATATCGTACTATGTATATTGTTGGAATACCATTGTTTGTGGTTGCTTACTTTTTTTGCACCACGGACGTTGTTTATCAACCACGCGTCATGGTGCATAAAAGTAATCAACTATTTTTTTATGGTTGTTTTAACTATATCCCGTAGTTGACGCAAAAACAACTAAGGAAAATTGTTGATTTTACCAAGATTTTTCTTTCAGTGTATAAAAACTAAACTGCATTCCGAACAAAAACAGCTCATTGATAGAATCGAGGTGCATGACTAAGACAAACTAAAACTATTCAAAAATATGTTTGAAAATATATTTCATCTAAACACTCAAAATTCCATTACATGTGGAATATTTTAATTGTCCTGATTTTGCGACATTCGAATAAAAATGAAACGAAATAAATTTTTGCATTGGAAATATTGCCAAGCTACTTGGAATACTAAAAATAATCCCCTCAATACTGTTATATTCCTGTAATACGGTTATGATATAATCCGTACTTATACTTTTTTCCCAAATTTACTCAAAACATGCATCTATTACTTCAACTCGACACAGGAAAAAATTGTATGCCCTAAATATTGCACTCTTTTGCTTCCCAGATATTTTTCATTTCTCCTAAATTGCACTTTTGCGTGTTTAATTCGCCGCATTTTAGTGCCCAAATATTAATCCTGTTCAATGGCAATAGAAAATAAACTGGCTTCCGTCGCTGCAATAGCAGTAAAGGTAATGGGATTATATAGCGGCAGCAATTCTACTGCCTTTGCCCTTTACATCATTCGAAACAATTGACTACTTAAGATACGACGTGCTTAGATACTTTTTCTCTTCGTGAACATATAAATGCCTCTAGGAATGATTGCCGAAGGATATTCATATGGATATATGTAAGTACATTGGTACTGTCAGACGTGTGGATAACGTATAACAATGAATGCATTCGGCCGCGAGAAGGGTGCAAATGGGAACTGAACATATGCTTTGTTTTCGGAGCGTTCATTTTTTATTGAATTTATCTACACCTACCTTGGGCTGGAGATAAAGTTGAAAAAGTGCAGGGATAAAAGTTGGAATACGAATCGAGGATTGAAGTGGACAAGCGTTGAAATTTTTCCCAACATTCCCTACCCTTATCCTGCAGCAGTTGTGATTAATGGATTAAATATCCCAGTAGGACCACAAGCATCGATGACTTTTACCATGCACTCTTTCATTAATGCCTATGAATTCCAAAATAATGCATGACAATATCATGTGTAAACAATCATTCTGGTACAAAAATTCATGTGTGTTTACCTACTAACTACTTTCCTGCATGAAAAAGTCATACACAGTGAAGGGTAGAGTCATGCAAAACGGAGCCAGTATCGCTACTTATAATGACATCGCAATGTTAAATTCATCGATGCGGTATGACGAAAAAGATCCGATAATGATGATTGGTAATCATTACGTAATTATTACCAGTCACCATTATCGGATCGTTTTCGTCATACCGCATCGATGAATTTAACATTGCGATGTCATTATAAGTAGCGATACTGGCTCCGTTTTGCATGACTCTACCCTTCACTGTGTATGACTTTTTCATGCAGGAAAGTAGTTAGTAGGTAAACACACATGAATTTTTGTACCAGAATGATTGTTTACACATGATATTGTCATGCATTATTTTGGAATTCATAGGCATTAATGAAAGAGTGCATGGTAAAAGTCATCGATGCTTGTGGTCCTACTGGGATGTTGTACTTAACAGATGTTAGGTGTACAAAATAAAGTGATTTTATGGCAGTGTTTATTCGTGTTTATCCTATTTTAAATAGATTGCAATAAAATATCTCATAAAAGTAGCAGCTATGAGGTTTTTCTAATTAGATTTTTTAGCATGCTATTTTTCAATTTCTTAAGAACAATCTTCCAAAGCTAAGAAAAAAATATTCATATTTCTCAATATTTTGGAATATTTTATTTATTGGTTTTACCATTTTTTTGTATATTCATAAGAAAAAATTAGATCTTCAAACATTTTTTTCTTCCGTATTTGGAACTAAGAGAACTAATGTACTGCTGATTGCACGTTTATGACAACGTAGGTCCAATGAATTACATAGAGCATATTTTTTGTCATAGTTCGCACCATACAGCACTCTCAGTTGAGCTTGCCACTCCTGAATCTATTTACTTAAAAACGTACAATAATTCTAATGCATCTACTCCACTAATCATAAAGGGCCTGTCTACATTTTTGTTATTTTTGAGTCTTGTCAATGAAAAACACCGGATTCAAAAACTACATACTCAATTAGATCATTCTATAAAATATGAAAAACCTATCTTTTGTGGAAGTATGTTAAAATCTATAATGAAAAATCCCCCGATCTACAAAAAACGTCGCACTTCTAAGCATAAAGGTTCTATCTACTACAGATAAAACCTTTATATTTAGTAATGTGTAGATAGAACCTCTATGCTTAGTAACGGTGCCAGTTTTTCGTTGCATCCCAACGGAAATTGCTGTAATGCATTCCGGACAGAATCTATGAAGTAAGCAATCTTGGTAATGAAAATGTAGTCTGCTTGCAAGGGGGTTTCCAAAAGTCCATGACTGGCCAATGAAAATCACTCGCAGAAATAAGGGGAAAAGAACTTGCGAGCATACATCGGCTACGGGTAGTGTGCTATATAAAGCGGAAAGATGAAAATTTCGGAGCATTTCAAATCATTACGGGTAAGTAAAATGTAGAGTACCAATTCCTCCTAGTAGCCAAGATAATGCGCTATTGGAATTTCCAATGAGCGTCACAATCACTCAGCATGCAATAACCACACATTTCAGGTCATGCAGAGGTACGGTCGGCCGCCGGCCAAAGCTTCAATTCGTATTTACCCTAGATGACAGGCTGCCTCGACAAGCAATTTCCCATGGCATAACATTTTAAATTGCTAGTGGAGGCTACCTATGGTATGCCATATTTTATGGTCTGCCATAAATGGTAGGCAATATGGTATGCCATTTGCTTGGCCATTTGCCTGGCAATATTGTGACAGTTGTTGATATCAAAATGGTGCTGAACCGTGAGAATGCTGTATTTCTTATAAGAAAATGTAGGGATTCTGAATTCAAAGGGATTTTTAGATCTCGTTGAGCAATGAAAATAGTCTACAGAGTATGAAATGCTGGGAAATTGGGGAATTTCTTCGCTCTGCATTTCAAATAACTCCTTAAGAGCATTTGACGCTCAGATACAGCGCACGCCCTTCTTGCTCAGAGGCCTTATCGAAATGATATTGCATGCCATGAAATTGCCCACGCACAGATGGCATACCATAAATTTGACAGCTGTTGCCATCGGAAATGGCAGAGTAAATTGCCAATCGAGCCCCGGTGTGACGGAAATGCGAGAATACGATATCGGACTTTCCAAGAAGCTCTTATACATACAGCTATAAAATTCAAAGCATAAGTTTCCCCTTGCATAAATCTTCCCAGCCTAGGACATGCAATGGTAAATAGAAATAAACATGCGATGGTTCGGTAATGCTTCCACGCATTACGCGAAATGCTTACCTAATATATCCGTAAGTATTACTTTTCTCGTTGGGTATCAACATAAAACCTATCTTCCACAACTATTTTCAACGTGAATGCTTTTATTTCAAGAAAACGTATTTGTATCCATGTTCAAACAATTTGTCCCGTTTGAATGTGTCCGCAGCATTTAGAAAAACACACATCATTGAATATCCCGAAAGTGCAAAAATGTAGATAGGCCCTTTATGCTTAGTAGGGCAGACATGTCCTCCTTAATGCTGATTATTAAAGCATTCACTCCCTAGATTGGACGAATATTCTTTCAAAGCTATATCTTGAAAAAAAAATTTGCAATAAAATATTGGAGGCAAATAGAGATAAAACAAAATAAAAATAGAAAAAGTTTTCTGAGTTATGGCTTATGATTAAATAAGAACAAACGTAAAAACAAACTTGATAAGCGGATCAAAGACAATATTGACATAAGTTTCACTGTTGAAGAAAAATGTATTAAAGTTACTAAGCACTTTTTACAAAATCTCACGAGCCTTATGACACTTATATGAAGAGATAAGTGATTTATTTGCAGATAGTTTCCAGAAAGTTTTTAATGCACCACACTCATCAAACTAAAACTCCTTTTCCTTTCATTCAGCTACAACAACTTTTATCAACTACTTAGAAATTTCACGAAACGAAATCCGTAAAGCTATTTTGGAATTTTTTTGCAACAATAGCTCTGCAATTTTGTAACAAAGGCTCTGGGCCTGATCTTGCATATTTTTTTTGAATATATAACTTTCATCTGGAGTTTTGTCATGCTGTGGAAATTTTTCATAAATCGTTCACATATTAAAAATAGTTATAGAAGCTTTATCGGAAATTTTATCTTTAACTCCGAAACTGTTTGAAAATATTGTTTACTATGTATATTGTCTACTATAAAGATTGTATACTTTCCCTAATTACTGACTTACATCTAAATGAAGAACCGCACGGTATGACAAGGTCGCACAAATACCGGAAATTTGACAGTCCTAATCTCTAACGTTCTGTATAAAATGACGTAAGGATAAATCGACCGGGTCTACACAGACTTGAGCAAGGTCTTTGACACAGGAGGTCATTCTACCTTAATTCTAAAGCTCCAAGAATTTGGACTTACTGCATCTTTGCTTAACTGGCTGACTTCCTACCTCCGCAATCAAAAAAAACTTGAAAGATTTCAAGGGGTTTTATCGAAAAATGTTTCTGCTACTTCTTTTCTATATATTTATTTCCAACCTCGTTGACGTACTTGCAAACATACCTCATCTACTTTACCCAGACGATCTAAAGTTTATCACATCATTGAATCTAAATCCGATGTACTCTTTCTCCAATCTAAGCTTTATTCACTTAATCATTGGTGCAATCAAAACATTGATAAGTGCTAGGCTATAGGGTTTTCCCGAAAACGCATGGTCTCATACACACACACTTCGTCGGTAATAATTTGTTAACTCGAGTTGATAGCGTCATTGACCTTGGTACTGTCTTAGATGAGAAACTCTGCTACACCTCACATTATGATAAAATACTTTCCCGTGTAAACAAACAGCAGGGCTTCATCAAAAGACGTGCCATGGAATTTCGTGACCTGTGGGTCACAAGATTCTTATACATTTCACTGGTACGCCCTATTCTTGAATACGCTTCCATTATCTGGAATCCCGCTTTTGAAACCCACAGTTACATACTCGAGTCCATACAAAAGTATTTCTTACTTTTCACCTTAAGAAAACTAAACAACGCTTACGATTTTAATAGCATTTCTCCTTATGAGCTTTAACTAGGTCATCTAAACTTATTTACACTTGCATGCAGAAGAGTTATGCTTTCCAGTCGACGTCATTAAACGCGTTATTAGAGTTGAATTCCTGAATAGTAAAATGATGATAAAAATCCTTTTGTTTGCTAAAGAAATATCAACATTACACTACTTACGCAACTAATGAGCCGCTGGATAAATCCCGCAGAATATTCAACTGCATAAGCAATCTGTATTCTCCAACGATTTCCTAATGGTCCTTCAATCCATCTCATTTTCATTTCAAGCTATTTATCCATATTTATTTATTTATTTCTTACTTATTTTATTTTTTTATATGCATTGGCATTAACTTTTTTTGTTATTGTATGTGTAATTTGTGCTTTTTCTGGTGCATAAATTAATGAATTTCGGCTGTTCCTCCCATTCTTCTTATACTATAGCACCCACTGATATTAAGGATGGCTATTAAAAAACCATTTCAGACCAGACAAATTATAAGCACAACATTCAATTTCTTATGGCACATACAGCTAACGTAACGCTATCAGTATAAACCATTAAATTAATTTCAGAATATCTGCTAAACTCCCTAATTTTTTACTGTTCTTCTCCGACTGCAGATCAGAGTTCAATTAAAAAAATATATTTTCCCAAAACAAAAAATATCTATTAAATTACATGCTACCACATTTCATACAGTATCGATTAATTACATCACTACTGTTCCGGCTGAGTGGACATATCGAACCCTCACCTCACATATCTTCATCCACTATGACCTACCACGCCACATCAATATCCAATAATAACAACTAGCAACGATGCAGTCAATCTTTAACCCGAATTCGAAAATAATTGTTTTTCTTTTTTTATTTTCGTTTATTCCAGTAATTTTGATCGACATGAGCGTTGGTCGTTCGAATCGAAGCAGATCATGCTGGTATTTCAGTATGTCTATCCAAGAACATAGTTTTTTTTCGATCAATTTTCGATTTGATTTACTTTGGGAATTTGTGTCAATTTTCGTTCGAGGGATTGATGATAAAGAGGAAAAATATGTGAGAGCTTCTGGTCAGGTCTTGCTATCTGTATATTCGTAGTAGTGGACAATGATGGCGATTAGATATTGAAAGTAAAATCTATCTTAGTAATTGAAAGGCATTTAATCTATTGGGATTAAGTAGATACCATTAATTTCAATAGAGTTTGACAGTTTTCGAGAAATTTTTCTCATTTCAGATGCTGGAGTGGTTAAATTTGAAAAGGGTTAGGGGATGATGAATTGTCATTTGAAAGTGATTTGAGAGTGTCGATTTAGTTTAAGAAGAATATTGGCATAAAGTGAAATGATTACTTCGTGAAGTGGGAAATTGAAAAACTATCGCCCATATGTATCTTCAAGAGCCAGAAAAAGATAGCCTAATGCAGAATAAAACAGTAAAAAAAAGTCTAGAGCATCAGATCGGCTAGAAAACTAATTTTCCAAGAAATTGTCTTTGAGTGACAATGTAGAAAGACATACACTTTTTTGTAGAATTATATCAACCATTCCTTATCCAAAGCAACAAAACTCAACTATAATACAAATGATGAAAATGTTCAGTGCTGGCAACACTTTTCCAACGAAGCAGCAATAAGTTTACCTTAACAAGCTCATACTTAAATCAACTTATCCTTTGAATTTCATCTCATCGCAGGATTTCATCGAAAGTTTCAGCGGTTAAACGTTGTTTGAGGCTGCCATCCGAAAAATGTTCAAAACTCGGAAAATTTAAATATTTGGTTTCTTATTTTTATTGCAAATGTTTTGCATATGAGTATGTAATTTGAAGCATATGTTGGTGCAATATTTACAAAAATGGCTAAAGCTGGTTACCCTGTGTCAGCAGCAAAGCAAAATAAATACCATATCTGCTTCACGTTAAGAGGTTAGTCCACTGTTAAACTGCTCCAAATGAACTTTTTTTTAAACAGCTACCAAAAAAAAACTGTTAAAGATATCGATTTGAAATTTTACATCTTTATTGAAGTCAAAAGTTAACATTTTCATTGGAAAAAATTATTATAAAGCAAAATGGCGACCGCTCCAATAGATCGCCGCAGCACTGCCGAAAAAAAAGCAAATTGCGCCTCGTAAATTTCTGGACAAAATGAGCATCTGTGAACAAACTACCAAAAATATTTCATTACTTTTGAATATAAAGGACTGCACTAAGTCACCATCTTCTTCACTTTGTGTACTCCTGTCCATTATTTTCAACATAAGCATCGCTTCTGGTGTTTTTCCTTCCATATGGAAATCAGCCAACATGTTTCCCATACTTAAGGTGACCCTGCTTGTATCTCCAATTACCGTCCAATACCGCATCTACTTTGCTTTAGCAAGCTACTTGAGAGAGTTGTCTACAACAGAATTTATCCTCTACTTGAGCCTTTCCTTGCCAACGAACAACATGGATTTGTCAAAGGTAGATCCACTGTTACCAACTTGTTATCTGTTGCTTCTGCCATCGATCAGCAAAGACAGGTGGATGTTCTTTACACTGATTTCTCTAAGGCATTCGACTCTGTCAACCACGTGCTTCTTCTCTTGAAATCAGAGAAATATGGTTTTTATGGTCCGCTGCTCTCCTGGTTTTCTTCTTACAACGTGCTTGTGTTGTAACTGTGAACTCCTGCTCCTCTGCACCCTTCTATCCCACCTCTTGTGTTAAGCAAGGATCGATACTTGGTCCCTTGTTGTTCTTAATCTTCATTAATGATCTGCCAGGTCTCCGAAACTCCTTCTCCCTTCTTTACGCAGACGATCTAAAAATATTCAGAGTAATCGATACAATTGAAGACTGCTTTCAGCTACAGAATAATCTGCACACTCTGGGTAACTGGTGTAGTGCAAGTTATCTTACTCTGAATGTCTTAAAATGTCGCCAAATGTCATTCACGCGTAAAACTAACCCTTTAGTGTTTTCCTATTGCGTTTCCGGTACCTCTCTCGATGCTGTATTCTGTTTTAAAGACCTTGGAGTTATTTTCGACACTAAAATCTTATTTGACCAACACATGTTACGTATAACGGCCAAAGCGTCCAGGTTCTCGGGTTTTATACTTAGATCTTCCAAGCATTTTATTGATATCTTCACCTGTGTACACCTGGTTTGCTCTTTTGTCCGCAGTATCCTTGAATATTGTTGTCAAATATGATGCCCACATTTTCAGTACTTAATTGATGCGGTTGAATCTGTAGAACGCAGGTTCACCCGCTCTCTGCTTTTCAAATTCAATTTGACTTACTGTGGGTATAGCGCGAGACTTACCATGCTGCAAATTCCATCCCTGATATCTCGTAGGCTATTCTTCGATGAATGCCTTCTATTTAAACTACACCATCGACGTGTCCCATCTGACCTCTGCAACCTGGTTTCCGTCCGTGTATTGGATCGGTCATGTAGATCAACTTTAACGTTTAATGTTCCGTTTGCACGGGCTGATACATATTACTTTTCACCGCTGCTACATTTACCTAGGCAGCATAACGAACTCAGATTTGGTTCCCTGCCACCGACCTTGATGCTTTTCAAAAACATGTTAAAAGATAAAGTAATTACTTATTGTTTTTAATGCATGTTCCTTGGCTTATTGATTATTTAAATTTTGGATTGAATTATGATACTCTTGTTTGGTTTATATATATTTTTATTTTTATTTATCATTATCTATTGCGTAATTGGACTTGATCTGCTGCTGTAGGCATTAAATTAATAAATAAATAAATAAATAAATAAACTGTATTCTAATTTTTCAGCCAAATTTTCGCCAAATATTATCTAAAGTAAGATCCAAATACTATATGAATTTGTGATGGCTGAATCGGAAGTTATAGGCCAAAAATCGGTTTTTTTCTCAGCGATTTTTCAAGATGGTACCGCTGCCACAGTGTTGCCCGCATTTCAACATCACTTCTATCAGACCTGTTCCTAACTAATACCAACATGCCCTGTGAATTTCATTATGATCGGATAATCCGGTCGCCATTTCTCGTGAACAGAACTTTCGAGTGCTGAAAATAGAGGTAATTTGGTGATGGGTTGCCGTTCTTGTGCAAATCGGAATTTTAAAAATTTCAATTTGACATGATGCAAAAAGGTTAAAATTTATCAATGATTTGAATTTTTTGTCAAAAATCAAAAATTTTTCAGGAGGGTCAATGATTTGAAGGAAATTTTTCAGGAGCCTGCCGTAGCTACAGGGTTACCCGCACTACCTTGGAAATCCATGTGCGTTAAGTTTTGGTCAAGATCAATACGCTCTGTAAATTTCACGATGAACATAAATTTAACAAGAATATACACTGCTTCGAAATATAGGAGTACCTGAATATTCACCAAAATGGCCGCCGCCGCCGCCAAAAGGTTAAAGATATCTAAAGTCTAGCAAATCATGGACCTAGCCATTATATACATATTTGTCCTCCGAAAATTTCAGCTCAATCGGATTGGCCACTTCAGAGATTATCTCCCTTAATCATTTTGCGGATTTATATATATATATATATATATATATATATATATATATATATATATATATATATATATATATATATATATATATATACATATATATATATATATATATATATATATATATATATATATATATATATATATATATATATATATATATATATATATCAAAAGCAATGGCACACTTAGAAAGCTCATTTTTGAACCAACATAGGTATAAGGTATAGAAAACAGTTGAATGTCTCAAATCAAAGTTTTACTTTTTCCAAAGAAATTATAATTATTTCATAGCAATGCATGCTGTGGTAATCATTTTATATGGAAAAACATTGTAAGAGTGCTATTTTTATCAGTCAAAAGTCATGGCACAATTGTTTTCATCATTTGAAAAATAATAGTTAAACTTAAAACCAGAATTTTGTTTCGCCCCTTTTGCTTTTATAATGCCTTGCAGATATGTTAGCTCTATAGCTAGCGGTTCTTTTGTTGTTAAACTAGTGATTGCTGTGAAGTATTTGAGCCGTGCTCGGTATATTTCAGAAAAGTGAGGCACGAAACTCAGTTAGAGACAAGAAAAATAATTTTAAATTTATGGCAAGAGGGCAAAATCCACCGCGAAATTGGGAAAATAGTCAAAAGACATTATTCGACAATTAGAAACATAATCGTGAATTTAAAATCTTGCAGAAAATTAGAAAATTTTCCACGTTCTGTTCGACCCAGGAAATTGCATCCCGCGCAAGTACAAGAAAACATCAAAGAAGTAAAGGCTAATCCAAGATCAAGTGCAGTGAAAATTGCAGAAAACATCACCCGTGGGACAGAAAAGTCAGTGAGTGCATCTACGGTCCGTAGGACACTGAACTCAAATAGTTTACATGGACGAGCACTACGGAAGAAGCCTTTCATATCGGACAAGAACAAACGGAAGCAGCTAAAATATGCAACAAAAACTGTGGAGTAGAGTTCTGGAAAACTGTTCTCTTCACCGATGAAAGCAAATTCAAAATTTTCGGGCATAAAAAATCTACGAAAATATGGCAAACTAAAAATTCCGAATTGGAAGAAAAAAACATCACACCTACCGTCAAGCATGGTGGAGGTTCGGTACTGGTATGGGGGTGTATGGCGAAGACAGGAGTCGGGAATATCGTGTTCATTGATAGTACAATGAACAAAGAGCAGAACCTCAAAATGTTGCAAGAAAATTTGGCTCCCAGCGTTCAAAAAAATTGAGCTGCCTAGAACGTGGGTCTTCCAACAAGACAACGACCCTAAGCATACAACTCGCTTGGTCGAAGAATGGCTCTTGTATCGGACACCGAATCAACTTGATCACCCTCCCCAGTCTTCAGACCTTAACCCTATAGAGCATTTGTGGGAAATTTTGCATTAGCGAGTTCGAAAAAGAACAATTTCTTGCAAGAAAGATTTGAAAAATGCCTTGCTTGAAGAATCGGAAGCTCTGAGCCCAAATGTGGCAAGGAACCTTGTAGAACCTATACAAAGACACCTGCAGATTGCGAAAAAAAGCAGAAGGAGCCCAAATTAAATACTAGTTTTAAGTTGAACTGTAATTTTTCAATTGATAAGAACAAGTGTGCCATTTTTTGACTGATAAAAATAGCACTCTTACAATGTTTTTGATTATAAAATGATAAAAGCTGTATAAACTGCTATGAAGTGAAAATAATTTCTTAGAAACGAATAAAACTTTAATTTCAGACCTTCAACTGTATTCTATAAACAACTGTTTCCTAAAAATATGTTGATTCAAAAATGAAATTTCTAAGTGTGCAATCACTTTTGACTCTCACGGTATATATATATGATGAATTTTCGGCGAAACGAGTTTAATTTATATTGTCTTAGAAAATCAGTAGAAATATCTTGCATGACGCTTTGCCGAAAAAAATCATTCTTATTCCATTTGATATTCACTATCTTCTGAAAAGTTAAACGAGGATTCTTCCCAAGAATTTATTACCCCCCTACTGTATAATCATGGACAGTTCTTGAAGGAAACGTGAATGGTGGCCTTATTTCCTCGCGTATTTACGTACGTACGGAAATACAATTTTCTTACGCGATGTAAAGATCTTTCCCTGTTATTTCTTGTTCGCGCAGAAGAATTATACGAAGTTTTTTCGAGTATTTTTTAATTTTTTAATAGTATTTAATTAATAATTTAATTAAAAAAAAACTCTAGCGCACCTGAACCGCTAGAAAAACTAATGTTCGAAGAACAGTAGAAGAATCGTGCAGGTTTTGAGTGCATATTCCACCACATGAGCTGCTTATTACGGCCAAACTGTTTCAAACGCCACGTTCTACTTTGGTCTCAAGAATGCATTATAACTCATATGGTGGAAGGTTTCAAATATTACCACTGGCATGAATTTCAACGTTTATGAGAGCAAAACACGGGTTAATTATATTCGTTATCAGTTGCTTATTTCACAAAATTTCGAAAGCAGCATCTCATATAACATCAATGAAGAAAATGCTCAGTGCCTGCAGCACTGTAACTGAAGGTGGTGTTTGGGGCTCCGATCCGAAAAATTTGCAGAACTTTGGGAATTGAAACATCGGTTATTTATTTTCATTGTAAATGTTTCCGGTATGAATACTAACTGTAAGCATTTATTGCTACAAAAGTAGCACAACCGACTCGTGCTGGCAACCTTTCGCCAGTATCAAAGCCAAAAATATATCACATCTGCTTCACGTTGTTATATTACATTCGAAGTTATAGGAGTATAAAGAAATTTAGGATTACCTGCAGCGAGTTTTTTGAAATAATGGAAAGCTTAATATTTGCTGTTTATTGTCACTACAATATCATTACCAATTGAAAATTCTACGATAAAACCGCTTGATAAAGATATTGCAAACAAACACAAAACCAACAATAGCTGGCAACCCTATCGTGGCTTTTCAACCAAATTTGGCCTGAATAATGTTTATAGTAGGTTCCATTAATTGTATGAAATTCGTATTGATTTCATGACTGCACTGGAAGTTATAGGGCAAAAAGTTTTATTTTCCTGAGCGAATTTTCAAATCCAAAGACATAAAAATTACCATAGCTGGCAGCACCAATCGAATTTTTCAACCAAATTTCTATCAAACAGAGTTTAGAGTAAGGTTCAGCTACTGTGTCAATTTCATGAAAATCTGGTAGCTAATTCACATTTCATAGGGCAAAAAGCAGTTTTTTTTCTTTGTAATTTTTCAAGATGGCACCACTGGCACAGAGTTGCCCACAATTCAAAATCGCTTTTATCAGACCTGGTTCTACTTAAGTCCAATGCATCCTGTAAAATTCAATGGTATCTGATTATTGATTCGTAAGTTCCCGTGAACAGAAGTTTTTGATGCTAAAAATATAGGTTGACTGGGATAGGGTTACCGTTCTTGTCCGACATGAAATTTCCAAAGTTTTACTTTGAACGTGTAGATAAAGTATAAGATTTGTATACAGATTGGTTTTATTGTAAGAAACGGACAGTTTTTGGAAATTCGATGGTTTAATGTTTTCACTTCCAAATTTTTATTTTTTCAAATTTAAGACACCAAAATTATCATAGCTGGCAACTCCAACCGAATTTTTTGACCAAATTTCTACCAAACGTGGCTTAAGGTAAGGTCCAGCAGTTGTGTGAGTTTCGTCAAAATCGAACGATTCAATCAGAATTTATAGGGCTAAAAGCAGTTATCTTTTTTAGTGATTTTTCAAGATGGCACCACTGGCACAGAACGAGCCACATTTCAAAATCACTTCTATCAGACCTGGTCCTATATAGGACCAATACATTCTGCAAATTTCAATTAATTCTGCTCATTGGATCGTGAGTTTCCGTGAACAGAAGTTTTTGATGCTAAAAATAAAGGTAAATTCGGCAAGGGTTACCAGGCGTGCCCGTTATACCATATCAAATTTTTTTTTTTGTTTATGTAAACAAAGCACAAGATTTACATATGAGTGGCTTTTTTTTTAAGAAACTGCAGTTTTTCCAGAGAGACGATGATTTGAAGGTTTTCACTTTCAGTGTCTGCCCTAGCTACAGGGTTGCCAGCACGCTCATCAGCTACACAAATCTACAACTAAATAATACCAATACGTTTTAAAAATTTCGTAATGATTGAATAACTCTGTCAAAAGTTATCGCAATTTAAAAATTTTCAAGTTTTCCCGTTCTGTTTTTAGGCACCCAGCGCACACATGGGGTTAAAAAATTCCAAAACGTTATCCGATTCACATGTAGAACACGTTCAAAATTTATTTCGTCAACGTTATTTTTGCAAAACTTATTTGTGTACGGAATAATAGGTATATTAAAAATATCACTAAAATGGCCGCCGGCGCCAAAGGGTTAAAGATTATTAACTTTTTGTGAGACCTGGCACTATTCTGCATATACACCAATGTGTCCTGAAAATTTCAGCTCAATCGGATGGCGCGTTCCTGAGATTTTTTCACTGAAATTTTTTGATGATATATATATATATATATATATATATATATATATATATATATATATATATAGAAATATGAATTTTTGGCCAAAGTGATTTTAATACTAATGTTCTTCTTCGAACATTAGTAAAAAGTAATTAATAAGTATTTTTTTAATTTTTTCGAATTTCCGAATCCCAGTGATTTTTTCCACAAAATGAATACATCTAAACAAGTAAATGAAATGCACTTAAGATTTACTCTTTCTTTCATCATAGTAACCTCAGGTGCTTTCAATAAAATGACTCAGTATATGCATCCCTCTGCCTCTTCTCGCCAATACACCAAATTGCTGAAACTTATCATAAATTTTCCATCCAGCATTAGTGGGCACAAAATCAACGAATCTTTGCCGTCGTTGAAAACATCTTCGCTTATCACCGTCCAACCTGCTTGATTGCATTTAAGGAAAATTTTCGTACATTGCACGAAGTGGAAAACATTATTTTCCATTCACTCCTCAATCACTCCCACTCCAATCCCATTCTTTGATTTTCATCTTCCAACTCTGCTTTACCGTCATCTAACATCCTACAAGGAAACTAAAGGATCCAATTTATGTCGCATCTTTAGTGCTAAATACACAGAAATAAACATAATGAGTTTCGCAAATAGTCCTCAGTCCAGTGTTGATGGCAACTGTTCCGTGCAATGGATGGCTTGGCATGCGGAATTGCCCACTTAATGTATATAGAACAAAACTCCTGCCAGGCATTACGTCAGTCGTTGTCTTTATTGAATTTACCGTAGGGGAGAAAATGCCAGTAAGGAGTTTATTGTAGGCTTAAGACGGTCAGGTCATATTAGGCACTCTGAAACGCTTTTCAAGGTTCAGATTCCATTCGTCCCGAGTACCTCAAGTGAGTCTCAACGGAAAGAAAATTAATTTATTTCAAGTCCAAGAGTAACTTTCCGGTTTCCAATGCAAATTTCCACAGCCATGAGTTTATATGGCTACATGCAAGCAAAATGTTTGAAACATATCTTGATGCTTTCACCCTAGCTAAATCATTTATCAGAAAAAAACAAATCGCCATTCGTCATCTTTTGCCCTAGTATGCCCGATCGGCATGTTTCTGAATCCTGGCGAATAGAAAGAAAAACGAGAAGCATTTTATTGCAACACCAGTGCCATTCACAAATACGCTCAACAGCAATCGACCGCAACTATGATGTAGATGACGAGGTAGCTGTCGTCGTTGCGAGCTTAAACATTCGACATTGAGCTGCGGCATTTATTGGAGGACCCACAAGACGAGGATTAACCATAAAGTTGCTCCCTGATTTGACACAAGAAATTACGTGCAACAAATTGGAAGGAATTAATCAGCCTGACGAATTTTATTGTTTGTGGCAATAAATCAGGACAAGCGCTTCGGAAGGCGTGCAGGATGCTATGTGACGTAACGCCGACAAGGACGAACCAATGGCGATGCCGTTGGAGTTGTTCACGTCCTAGGAAAGTCCTAAGGTCTTGAAAATCTCGTATAGCTCGTTTGACAGCGACTGCCAGTCTACGAAACCCAATGGTATTTTTGCCGCATGATTATAAGGACCAGGACGAAGTGAATAACGTTGCCCTAAGTGAATGATGTACTTCCTGATGTGAAATATACATTATGCTGTTCATTCCAGGCTGGCAATAGTGGAAGGGGTGAAGTGGGTGCCCGGCATCATGGATCTTACTCATAGCTCAGAAGATGCGGTCAGAATGACGGTACAGAAGCTGTGAATGGAGTAGATGGAGTTTCATATGTCAGTAACGAACGATATCGAAGCTAGAGAATATTCATCCAGCCGAGGCTATTAAAATCACAACCAGAAGTATTCTCCCAGGAAATAATTGCATCTAGAGCTCACGTAAGATTGGAGTCATGCTCGAACTATTAAGAACAGAAACTCCTAAATAATTGGATTTAGGTTTCCAGGTCATATGCACTCGACTTTATGCTGACAATGTGTGGGAGGAGAGTTCGGTTAGATCATCAGTTGTCACGGTGTGCAGGATTTATGCGCCGAAGAGAAATGAAGAATCAATGACCATATGCATGAAGGAATTGTTTTAAGGATACTGATTGCATATCTGGCGTGATTTAGAAGTTAAAATTTTCGAACAATAAGTAAATATGAATTGACGTATTTGAAATAAATCAAACCTTTTATTGTTATCTTGTCTAAATCTACTACAAATAGCAGATCTCCTGCAAGCATTGTCAATAATGAAGTGCCATTGCTTATGGTGAAGATATTAAGATATGGGCCATTTCACGTGAAGCGGACAACGAAAAAAAGTCGAGGCTCTGGATTTCGTTCATATTGCGCATAATGGTACTTCTAGAAGATAAGAACGTGGATACACAATTTTTGGTTTCTATGAGGTTTAGTTGCCGAGTTATGGGCTTATAGAGTTTGTTTGGAACGATACGGCTGTTTTGATGATATGAATTGTTAGCTTAATTGTTGTAAATTGTTATTCGAGTTTTTTTAGAAATTGATAATCAATTACTTCTTGCTCTTCTTGCATGCTTGCTGGTGTTAAATGTAATTCTGATCGGAATGATGTTAATACATATGTAATATAAGATGAGAAGCTTAATGAGTTTACGAAAGATTTGGCTCTGTCGAAATATGCCCATAATGAATAGAAAGGAGTGAAATAATGTAATTTAATATTTCCCTTGTAAGTTACTAATTCGACGTTTATGATTGACGGTTTGTGTGCAAATTATCTTAAAATAAGCGAATCTTCTTAAAGTGAAGAATTTGAAATTATCTCATTAATAATTTGGTGGAACTTAGCAAATAATTGTACTCCGGGATGCAAATAATTATTCAAATACCATAATGGTAGTATATATTTTGAATTCAGTTTTGTAATTGTATGATTGTATACTGATGGAATTTACGTGATTGTATTGTTTCGACTGACAAATTTCGAATGATGTGATTTAATAAATAAACCTGATACAATACGTTGCAATTGTGAATCACGTTTAGTGGCAGATTTTTTTTATATTGATCATACATATATATAGTATATCAAACGCTTAGTCAATAATATTAGATTATACACCACTTAGGTAAATAGTTGTATGTTTACAGTTTGCAGAACAGTCAAAAATCACACACGTGTTATTTATTTACCAAAAATAACGTTTATGGAACTACAAATTATGACATGGATGGTACTTATATCTACAGTAACGTACGGTCTTCGTGTGCAAATTGAAAGAAATTTGAAAGTCTTTTTGATCGGCTTGAACGTTTGTTTGAGCCTTAACCCTAGATTTGAATACTAATAAATACGTCCAGATTTGTTAGCTTCTTGTCAATGGTGCCAATCGAGGCTAAATGTACATATATACATTAAGAACAGGATCTGTTACTTTGGAACTGTTACTTTGCCACTGTTACTTCCTAGTCACAGTAACAGCTGGAACTGTTACTCAAAAATACCGATATTGCCCATCCCTATTTTGTTGTAAAACTACTAAATATCACTTATATCACTTACATACTTTATGGAAAACTTTATGGAAAAAAACTACTTGGTTATGGAAAATGAATTTATTTCACAATTTTTACAATTTTATTCTCGTTTCTTGAATTGGTTCTTTTATTTATTACTGTAGGTATTGTTTCTATGATCATTTTTTTCACACACGTTCATATAAGATGAATATCTCCACTTTTTTGTTAATATTCTTGGAATTTCAAATCGAAAGGATTGAAACATCGACAGCCACACGGAGACATAATACACACAATTAAGACTCTTTAACTTATAAACGAAAGTAATCGTCTGTGTAAGCGCTGAACAATAACTCAAAAAATAACGGAAAATTCGAAATGGCTTGGCATCATATATATTATATGGGCGCCATATATTTTAAATAGGTTTTTATGAGAAAATAAAATCTTTTTCAACTAAGAGATGGCGCTACTAATCCTATTTCCATATCAATTTTTGTTTTTGAGCCAACTAGCTGTCGTAAGCAAGCTCTTGGTACCACGCCCCATGCGACTTGTATGTATCGAAACTCACCTGCCTCTTAAACTACTGGCCATCTTATTCTAAAACTTTTATGATAAAATAAGAATACTTGAAGCTTTGTTTTGTTATAAAAATAAACAAAATTAACCAGGTTCAAATTATTCAAAAAACGAGTTGAAATTGTTACTTCCGCTCTCACACAAGTTTTTACTTCCGGTTTTCAAATCTAATTTCAAAATTAAAAAGAACAGTAAATCTTCTACAACAATCAGTATTTTCATTGTTTTTTAGATTTTATTTTTTAATCCTAGAATCCGCTTCCGGAAAAAACTTTCATCAATTTCATCCATTTTTCGGCAACAAAACCTCATTGAAACCAATAATTGTGTATCTAGAGATGTTCATTTAAGATATATATCAATATTTTTTCCGATATGATATTTCGAAACTCTGTATCCATAGTTTGCGGTATATCGAAATGTAAATATCGATTTTTCGATACATCGAAATCGAATCAAAAGTAATCTATATTTTGGATAATTTATTTTCTTTATTGCGTTGGGCCTTTGGTTGGTTTGGTTAGGTGGTATTGCTCACTAAACAAAAGGGGTTGATATCGTTTCTATGTATATTTTTCTCGTGAATATCTGCCACTGTAAAATTTAAATGCTCGTTCAGATAAATTATGTCATTATTCCAAAGAATGAGCACAAAAATTATGAAATTTCTGGAAAATTTTTGAAAAGTACAAATGTTGGCAAAATATGAAGTTTACTACTACTACTGGATAAAAAAGCCAAAAATATCCTTGGGATGAATTCCACATTCTTTAACGTAGCAATATTTATCCAAATAGAATAAATGAAAACTAGTATTAGTTAAATTTGAAATTTGCTTTGAACTCTAGTTTGAAACAAAGAGAACAAAGGGAAATATTTGTCCACGTCATCTATCATTGCTTTGACTTCTCTTCGCAGCGGTCAAATTTTGCTCATGAAAATAAAGATATTTATTTTATGATGGACTGGCTCATCTCAAATTAAAAGTTAAAGGGGAATAAAGAAAGTAAATAGATTTTATGACATAACAAAATATTACAAAGGAAAATTTCAAATATTTTGGGACAAGGATAAGGTCATATCTACAGTCTTGCAATATCTTAACATGTGAAAAATTATATTTATTCTTAAATTCATAATGAATGTATTCATTTCTGAACTTAACGTCTCCTAACCCCCACCCACAATGAAGAGTTGACCATATCGGCTTCGAAATCGTTGTCTGTAGAAAATTAATGCCAGAGGGCTTTCATTTAATCTGCTAACTGGAGCCCTCAAGTAAAGAGATAATTCGTCTGAGACGCTTGCATCAGTTTTATTTGTTTTCCAATTTCGTTGAACTAAATGATGATGATCGCTCCAGAGACTGAAACCGGACTGAGTTTTGTCTGGGCCATCAGAGTCTGATCCCGCAGCTACACATAATTCATCTTGCTGATCTTTTTTCATTAGTTCTTTGATTTTAAGTATGGCATTCGAACAAGCCAGAATAAGGTGTTTTTTGTACAGGCCGATCCTTAAAGCATTGTTTTCGATTTACTAAAAAGAAAAGTTGTGGCACGATTCGTGGAAAAACATTTCTAAGATAAAGTTCTATGAAAAATTATTAAAATATTTCTGAAAGAACACTTCGAGCCGATTCCTAAAGCCCAAATTCTTTCAATTATTCACTGAACTAAACACTAAACTGAACAACATTTTAATGATGAGGCTACAAACACCAGTAAAAGAAAGGAGAAATCACCTTGCTCTATGATGAGTTCAGGCTTACATCTATATTTATGGAGCAAAAGTGAAGAACGCTTAAAATATGAGTAGAGCGAAAAATATTACAAGCTTTTGAACTAAATTTTGGTATAACTGATTTGAATACAATTAATGAGATAATATATTTTAATTGGTAGAAAGAATATTTTGCAAAGCAACCTATGAACTTGAAAGCACTAAATATTTTCTTATTGTATTTTTTTACTATCTTTTAGATAAATATTTTAATGTATCGATATGTCTTGCAAATCAAGTCTTCGAAAATTAATAAACTTTGGCTACCTTAAAAAAAAATTTTTTTTAAAAGTTCAAGAATATCCAAAATATCTAATTTAATTTAATTTAATTCAATTCTTCAATTATAAGCTGGAATCATCAGACACATAAGACTTTTATATGTATTGAAACAATTTTTTTTCATAATGGCAAATTTTTAGCGTAACCTTAAAATTGATAAAAGCATAATTTCCCCCGAGTCAACATATTTATTTCCTGTATTTAAATTTTCCGCCTTTTAATTTTCCTTTCTACAGAAAAATCAATTTTCAAACAAGTTTATTCCAACTGTTATCCTATATTTAATCTTTGTGCTTATATCCTCCAGGCATCATTCAGTCACACTGACCAT
The DNA here is from genome assembly GCA_963978885.1 of Nemotelus pantherinus. Classification (NCBI taxonomy): domain Eukaryota; kingdom Metazoa; phylum Arthropoda; class Insecta; order Diptera; family Stratiomyidae; genus Nemotelus; species Nemotelus pantherinus. The sequence continues at coordinate 81,377,516 of OZ022263.1, read as the reverse complement.
TGGAAATCTTCCAAAAATAAATTTACCGTTTTTTAGCCTCGTTGTCATAGCACACCTTTACATCCTCGCTCCATTAACAAAGACAACAAAAATATTAGTGGTTTGACCCAATTACATTCAGCCATGCCCTGAAGCCGACTTAACTGCTTGTCCAAATTACAGATCTGATGCAAAGAATAACGTGAAAATGCTACTGCAGTGCTAGCTTTAAAGCATAGACAGTAACACGTTGCTAACCATACGGAATGAAACTGGGGCCGGTGCAGTAACGAGGCTTCAGGACTAATAGCACAAACCGCCAGCCAGCCGTGCAGACGACCTGGCAAACAAGAAAGACATTGTTACGAGCAGGAAAAGTGTTAAAATGGAGAAGCCACTTTTCTTCTGTTTCTTCCGATTTTATGTTGGAGCTGGTTCCTGAGAGGTTTTTGTTACTGTCTTTACGCCTATCGGGTCGGCTTTTATGTTTACGTTCCGTGCTATGCCGGAGCATTTCCTTCCGGTAGGGTGATATGGAAATGTGTGCATAATGTGAACGGGCTTGATTATGGGTTCAGATGGTCATGGAAGAAGGTCATGCAAGAGAAAAAAGAATTGCAGAAATGGGGAATAACATGTAAATAAAAGATGAAAAAGTACAGTTTTGGAGGATTGCTGCAGGGGTTGCATTAAGAGTTGAGTATGTTTAATGAGAGTTGAATGAGACGTTGAGTGGAAATTTAATTTTCGAAAGTAGTTTTTGGATTAAGTTCTCTCTTTTCCATTTCTTTTTAAGAAAGTAGCTCCGGCTTTCTTTAACGTAACAGTGTCAATCACATGTCAATCTACAGGAAATTCCAATTAATCGAATTAAAATTAATTAAACAAAATTAGTATACAAGTTCATTTGTGTTTTCGTATCACGCAAAACTCAAACTCAAACAACATTCCAATTAAACATGTCACTCTTAGCTTAAACACTCTTGAAACCTCCCGTCATTAGCCTGATTTTTTAAAAATTAAAATTCTTTCCGAAACGTTATACTCATGACCGACAAGAATTCAAACAAACAATAGCCATTTCCAACGAATAATTTTTCTTCACGTCTCGCAACCATCGGTCCTTTCCATTTCGAAACAATTAAAGAAACTCATTAAAAACTTGAATTAAATAAGGAAATCCCTTAAAATCGACTGTAATTCCGTTTGCAACCACCATCCGAATAACAATATACATTACAAAACATCGACACGAAAAGAAATCTTGACGCAAATCAAGGCACCAGACACAATCAGCAACAGCCAGCTTGGAATGAAAAAACAGCGATTTGGGGAAAACTTACTTTATCCACTAGAAAACTTTTCGGTTGTTATGTTCCTACGAAGTGGACAAGGATATCAAACGAATGAATCGTTTTTACATTATTTTCTTGAGTTTCAGGGCTTCGCTTTGAATAAAGACTAACGAGAATCCACGCGACCTCCGATGAGGATTAAATTAACAAGACACCAACTGAATTACGCATTAGAAGCAAGCGATTTTCTCCATTTTTCCTTTTTCACTCGACAATGACGAGCCTTTGAGAAATCAGAAAGGCCACGACGACGGAATGTTTCGCATCCCAAATACATAAATGTTTAAGTACGCATCATTAATTCCATGGACCCTGCTTTTAATTCGCGTAGATTATGCCGACGGACTGTGGAAAGGTCCGGGGAAAGAATGTGCGAATCTGGCGAAAAAAAGAAATCGGAAATAAACAAGGCAAGATGAGCATTATGTAAGAGACTGGTTGATAGACAGAACGAAAACAAATCCCAGACTAATTGAATTTCCGAGATTATTATGTATTTGAATACAAATGCACTCTATACCCAAGTCCTCTGTCTCATTTCCGGAAAAATAAATATCGATTGGATTCCATGCGGGCCATTGGTTTGGAAAAATATGAAAAGCTATCCATTTATGCGGAATGTTTATTTACTCTCTTGTGAATTTGAATTTAAAAAGTATGGTGGAACCAACCCATACCTTTTTTGCTGGTGGATCGCCTCCATCCAACTCATCTCGAATTCAGCCTGTGTGTTTGTGAAATACTCACTACTTCCTGATCCTCCGGTCCGAATTCAAAAATATCTTATGTAAATATCTTATCCTAATTTGGCAATATTTACAAAGATGTGTATGTTGTTCACGTCTGTGAAGAAATCAAACATGATTCCTAGCCATAAATATTTTGTTTGGATCGAGGACGTGAAGAGGAAACAAGCAGAGAATTGACGAAAATCGAAAGAAATAAAATGAAAATCTAAACTGATGTCAGTATGTATAAAGAATTCTTATCTCGAATAATTTTCCTACTCTCCATGCAAATATTTTTTCTGGTCGTCGACTGAATTTTCGAATGTTAGAAAATATTATTAGGTATTCTACAGAATTTGTAATTTTCTTGGTAAGAATAAAGGACCTTTGATGGAAAACTAGAGGCTCCCTATATTGATTTCTGGCCTCAGTTGTCGTACCGAATTTAAAATTTATTCTCCGCTTAGTTACTTCCTTTTTTGATGTTGACCAAATATTCGTCCATCCGGTCGTTGGTTCATTCGTTTCATTTAACATTCGAGGACATCAAAGACATTTTCGAGAAATTAAACTGGAGCTTAGACATTCTACGAATGGGACTAACTACCGAGAGTTTTTTTGACGAGAAATGGATGGGATGTTTGGTTTATTTTTGACAAGTAACTGAAATATTTTGCTGGAATTTAATGGGAAGGTGGATCATTATATGTAATTTTGGAAGTTTTTTGAATGATCCGTTAAGAACAAGTTATTTTTTTGAAGGGGCAACGATGGTTTTAGTAGTAGATATGAAATAAAATACTGGTATAAATCCACAGGGTTTTGTCATTAGTTTAATTTAGGCTATATCTGCGTTTGTTACATTTCGGTTCAACCTTATTATAGTTATTTTTTCGTTGTTTATGTTACTAGTAGTATGGCAGTAGTTACAAAACCATTAAATTTAAAGCCTTATCTATTTTACTTTACATATTAGCACACACTCTGCGATCGTCCAACCTTAAATAATAAACACCTCAATATTTTAGGTTGAAAATTCCTGTTTTGACAGATGAAGGCAGCCCATAGAAGGACATTATTTTAGTACGAATGCGTTATCAATAATAATATTGTTGAACTCGTTGCGATTTATCGATAACAATAAAAAATTATTTATTCTAAATGAAAAAATGATATAAAGTAAGGTTTCTTTTATACTGGAAATTCTCTTTCAATCACCTCTTGCAGCATAGCCCGGAACTGTTTGACATATTATTTCAGGCTAGGGCTTTGTCATCGGACTCTAAAAACACTTTCTTGTATTAAGGCCTTGATCAATCGAGCTCAGCTGTTTTATCTGCAAGATTTTTTTCATTTAAGTGCATTAATATGAACATAATGCATTTCGATTTGAACTTACTGTTTTACTTTCTTGCAGCATCGCTTTCACTTCTCTACTAGGAGTGAATTGACCATTTGATAAAAATTGTGTTTCCTGTTGTCATCAAGCTCTGGGCACTATAGGCACTTTTTAGATATGATGGTTTTTCTCATACTCTATGAAAAGAATTTAAAATGTAGCTGGTGGCTTTGAAATTTCTTTACGACGTATCCTAAGTCTCCGCACTTCTCTCCAATAATGGCCTTCAGTTTTGATCAGGTGCATTGTCTATTTGCCTCTCATCTTATAGTACCCGGCGTTTTGGCAGGCCTGTGGTCTCTCTTTATTAAGTTCACTATTGTTTCACTAAGTTCAAATTTTCTGGGAAATATTGATGTCGATCGGAAACTTTATAAATCGGGGTGAATCCAACGATAGCATAACAAGCTGTTTTCCAGCAGCATGGTGAGAGAATGTCAATCTAAATGCCAATGCAGCTATAGAGTCTGTTGCTTGCTCCATCTCAGGTTTGATTCTTTTGGCTACGATTTGCTTTGCCCGTTTGTTTAGTACCAATCACCTGTTTTTCAACTCAATAAGAAATGATAATCACGTTCCTAGTTTTCGATGATCTCCGCTCTATTTAGGTCGTATTTTGCAGGACCAATTTAATAGATATTTTGTTATAGTTTGCATTACTAGATTCAGCTTGAGTTTCGCGTGGAATAAATTGCGAACAACTACGAGTACCGTGATACAATCAGCGTAGTCAAAGCTGCGCTTTTCAATGTTAATTTTTAACGACAGCAGGCTACTGTAATACCATCCAAAAGGTTCGGAATAAAAATCAATCGTCAATTGAGATTTCAGAACTCCCACTTGCATGAATTTATAGATTTAGGAAAGCCAAATACTGCGCGTTTATTGATACGAAAACAACAAAAACGCGTCGCGCTTTCAAACCTTGGCTAGCATCAAAGCCAAAAATATATCACACGTGACTCACATTTAAATCAACTTCCTCTACGAATGTTGTTTTGATTCAATGACTGCATTGAAAGTTATAGGGGTGCAAAGAAATTTAGTTTTACCAGTCGCAAAAGTTTTCAGATTTTCGAAAACTTAATATTTGTTTTTTATTGTCATTACAAGATCATTGCCGTTTAAAAATTGTACGATAAAATTGCTTGATAAAGATATTGCAAATAAATACAAAACCAACAATGGCTGGCAACCCTATCATGGTTTCTTTAACGAGATTCCTTCTGGATAATGTCTATAATAAATTCCATTTATCATATGAAATTCGTTTTAATTTCATGACTATATTGGAAGTTATAGGGAAAAAAGCCCCATTTTCCTGAGCGTATTTTCAAAACCCAAGACATCAGAATTATCATAGTTGGAATCACTAACCGAATTTTTCAACCAAATTTCTACCAAACACGGCTTTAAGTAAGGTTTAATTACTATGTCAATTTCATGGAAATCTGTTGACTCAATCAGAGTTCATAGGGCAAAAAGTAGTCTTTTTTCTCTGTAATTTTTCAAGATGGCATCACTGGCACAGAGTTGACCGCTTTCCCAAATCGCTTCTATCAAACCTGGTCCTACTTAATACTGATAATTGGGTCGTATATCTGATAAGTATCTGATAATTGGGTCGTGAGTTATCGTGAACATAAGTTTTTGATGCTTAAAAAATAGGTAAATTTTAGGAGGGTTACCGTTCTTGTCCGATGTGAAAATTCAAAAATTTTGCTTTGGATCTGTAAACAAAGCATAAGATTTCTATGTGAGTTGACTTATTGTGTAATTGAATATAATTTTCCAGGAAAGCCAAAGGTCTGAAAGTTTTCACTTTCAATGCCTGCCGTACCTGCAGGGTTGCCAGCACGTTCATAAAAAACTTCGCGAGTCTACAACTTAGTAACATCAATATGTTCTTTAAATTTTATAATGATTTAATAGCTTTTTCAAAAGTTATCGCAATTCAAAAGTTTTGAAATTTTCCTAATCTCATTTTAGGCCCCTAGCGCACACATAGGGATGAAAATTTCAAAAATATTATCATATTCACATTTCGAACACGTTCAAAATTTGGATTATAAACTTTATTTTTGCAAAAGTTATTTGTTGACAAAATAATAGGTAGATTTAAAATATCAATAAAGTGGCCACCGGCGCCAAAGTGTTAAAGATTATTAGCTTTTTGTGAGACCAATATTCTCCATATACACCAATGTATCCTGAAAATTTCAATTCAATAGCCGCTAGATTTTATTTATCCTTTTTAATTAAATGTTAAGTTAAGTACTTAGAATGTACAATTAATTTAAAATTAAAATATATTCAATTCAAATAAGAGTTATTTGGTCATCTAAAATTAAGCAAGCATTACCTTGAGAGTTACTTTGTCATCTCAAACTACGCAAGTACAAGCAACATTTCTACAGACTTTAACACGTTCAACACATCAACTAAAAACACAGTTTGGTCTGGGAAATTGTTGTGATTTACTGCTTTAGTTATACAAGGAATCACATTCCTTGAAGATAATTGCAAATCAAAATTGTACTTTTTCGTACTGGATCGCTGACATCAGCATCAGCATCAGCCTCATGAGTTGCTCAAAGACTCAAGCGGCAGGTTAAAGTCAGCTTAAAGTCAACTTTGACTGCAATTTTCGCTTCAGTGCACAACTTCCTACACACCAGACTGCCATTATACATAAGTAAGGCTTGCTTTTTACTAATGTTCGAAGAAGAACATTAGTATTAAAATCACTTTGGCCAAAAATTCATATTTCTATATATATATATATATATACATATATATATATATATATATATATATATATATATATATATATATATATATATATATATATATATATATATATATATCATCAAAAATTTTCAGTGAAAAAATCTCAGGAACGCGCCATCCGATTGAATTGAAATTTTCAGGACACATTGGTGTGTATGCAGAATGGTGCCAGGTCTCAGAAAAAGTTAATAATCTTTAACCCTTTGGGGCCGGCGGCCATTTTAGTGATATTTTTATTATACCTATTATTCCGTACACAAATAATTTTTGCAAAAATAAAGTTGACCAAATAAATTTCGAACGTGTTTTACATGTGAATCGGATGATGTTTTGGAATTTTTTAACCCCATGTGTGCGCTGGGTGCCTAAAAAGAGAACGGAAAAATTTGAAAATTTTTAAATTGCGATAACTTTTGACAGAGCTATTTAATCATTACGAAATTTTCAGAACATATTGGTATTATTTAGTTGTAGATTAGTGTAGCTTTTACTGAGCGTGCTGGCAACCCTGTAGCTAGGGCAGGTACTGAAAGTGAAAACCTCCAAATCATCGTCTCTCTTGAAAAAATGCCACTTCTTCAAAAAAAAGCCACTCATATGTAAATCCCATGCTTTGTTTACATAGACAAAAAAAAAATTTGATATGGTATAACGGGCACGCCTGGTAACCCTTGCCCAATTTACCTATATTTTTAGCATCAAAAATTTCTGTTCACGGAAACTCACGATCCAATGAGCAGAATTCATTGAAATTTGCAGCATGTATTGGTCTTAAATAGGACCAGGTCTGATAGAAGTGATTTTGAAACGCGGGCGATTCATTGCCAGTGGTGCCATCTTGAAAAATCACTAAAAAAGATAACTGCTTTTAGTCCTATAAATTCTGATTGAATCGTTCGATTTTAACGAAATTCACACAGTAGTTGGAACTTATTTCAAACCACGTTTATTGGAATTCGGTTGGAGCTGCCAGCTATGATAATTTTGGTGTCTTAAATTTGAAAAAATAAAAATTTGGAAGTGAAAACATTTAAACCATCGAATATCCTAAAAATGTCCGTTTCTTACAATAAAACCAATCTGTACACAAATCTTATGCTTTATCTACACGTTCAAAGTAAAATTTTGGAAATTTCATGTCGGACAAGAACGGTAACCCTTTCCCAGTCAACATATATTTTTAGCATCAAAAACTTCTGTTCACGGGAACTCACGAATCAATAATCAGATACAATTGAAATTTACAGAAAGCATTGGACTTAAGTAGGACCAGGTCTGGACTTAAGTAGGACCAGGTCTGGGCAACTCTGTGCCAGTGGTGCCATCTTGAAAAATTACAAAGAAAAAAAACTGCTTTTTGCCCTATGAAATGTGAATAAGTTACCAGATTTTCATGAAATTGACACAGTAGCTGAACCTTACTTTAAACTCTGTTTGATAGAAATTTGGTTGAAAAATTCGATTGGTGCTGCCAGCTATGGTAATTTTTGTGTCTTTGGTTTTGAGAATTCTCTCAGGAAAATAAAACTTTTTGCCCTATAACTTCCAGTGCAGTCATGAAATCAATACGAATTTCATACAATTGATGGAACCTATTATAAACATTATTCAGGCCGAATTTGGTTGAAAAGCCACAATAGGGTTGCCAGCTATTTTTGGTTTTGTGTTTGTTTACAATATCTTTATTAAGCGGTTTTATCGTAGAATTTTCAATTGGTAATGATATTGTAGTGCCAATAAACAGCAAATAATAAGCTTTCGATTATTTGAAAAAACTCGCTGCAGGTAACCCTAAATTTCTTTATACTCCTATAACTTCGAATGTAATTAAACAACGTGAAGCAGATGTGATATATTCTTGGTTTTGATACTGGCAGAAGGTTGCCAGCACGAGTCGGTTGTGCTTCTTTTGTATCAATAAATGCTCACAGTTAGTATTCATACTGGAAACATTTACAATGAAAATAAATAACCAATGTTTCAATTTCCAAAGTTCTGCAAATTTTTCGGATCGCAGCCCCAAACACCAACTTCAGTTACAGTGCTGCAGGCATTGAGCATTTTCTTCATTGATGTTATATGAGATGCTGCTTTCAAAATTTTGTGAAATAAGCAACTGATAACGAATATAATTAACCCGTGTTTTGCTCTCATAAACGAAATTCATGCCAGTGGTAATATCTGAAACCTTCCACCATATGAGTTATAATGCATTCTTGAGACCAAAGTAAAACGTGGCATTTGAAACAGTTTGGCCGTAATAAGCAGCTCATGTGGTGGAATATGCACTCAAAGCCTGCACGATTCTTCTACTGTTCTTCGAACATTAGTGTTTCTAGCGGTTCAGGTGCGCTAGAGTTTTTTGTTCTTCTAATATCTTTCAATTTTTTTATGGGAAAGAGTGGAAAGTATCTAATGAAGACGAAGTTATATACAATGATTTCTTTGATTGCCGTTTTAATCATGCAAGTGAGCTTTAAAACTCCCAGTTATTAGGGTTAAGATTTCGTATTTGAGGCCGCTCAGTCTATTGTTTATATATTTTTTTATTTTTTTATATTTTTTCAAAAACAAGCTTTTAGTATATCGTATACTTTTCGTTAGAGACTTCTTGCAGAGTATGGAGGCTTTTAGGCTGGCATTTCTGGCAAAAAACGCTCATCAGCTCCTGCTTTCGCTTAAGGGGACATTTACTTTCTAAATTAAAAAAAAAACACGCTTTTTTTTTATTTCATAAATGTGTTCTAATATATAATAGGAATGTTTCCCCAAAACCGTTTTGAGAAACTCCGTATATAACCAAAGTTACACACATAAATGTAAGGGTATCGTAAAACTAGTTTTGGAGCGTGGAGCGCAGTGTGCGCTGCAGCTGCTTCGTCTCTTATGTAAGCGGCTTTTATATGTGTATGTAATATACCTATTGTGTTTACATATATTATCCAGTCGCTTTGTATCATTCGTGAGAGAAGCACGTGTTACACCGGTATTTTCTTACGTTTTTAACTATTTTTTTAAGTTTTTAAAACTAAGTGTGTAAAAATGGTTGGTGGAACTAAAAAAGGCACTCGAGAAAGCCAACGACATAAAACAAATAAAAAAAAGAAATTCCAAGGCGATCAGTTCACTGCCGAAAGTAACCCTGAATTACCGAGCTCATCTGCAAAAAAATTAAAAACCAGCGATGAACTCACACCGCCTACGCATAATTCCGTAAATTATGTAGGTAGTACTCTGTTTTAATTTGGTTTTTACGTGTCTTGCTCAATATATAAAGTGCAAAGAGTGCAACGGCGATATTTCTTTTTCTCAGCAGAACAACAGAGGTCTTGGTTTTAAAATATGTGTCGAGTGCTCTTGTGGGAGAAAATTTATCGAATCGTCACCAACAATAGACAAAAACTGTTATGAAATAAATCTAAGAGTTGTGTTTGCCATGCGAGTTATTGGTGTTGGGCTTCAAGGTATGAAAACGTTTTTTGCTCTGATGGATATTTCTTCAAGGTTTTCCTCGACACTTTATTATGCTGTAATTTCAAAAATGCATAAGGCTTCAAAAATTTGTTTTGCTACGGTTACCAAAAAAGCTGTCAAAGAAGAAGTAGAATTAAATTACACAGCTGGAAATAAAGCTGACCATTTGACAGTTTCTGGAGATGGCACTTGGATGAAAAGAGGAGTCACGTCTTTGCTTGGTGTTTTCTCAATCATAGGAAAATTTTCGAGTAAAATTCTTGACCTTAGCGTTAAATCATTATACTGCCAATCCTGTACAATCAAGAAAAAACGGTTAACTGAGTTTGAATTTTCGATTTGGTACGAAGACCATAAAAAAGAATGCGCGGCTAATCATGAAGGATCTTCCGGTAAAAAGAAAGACTGACTCAGCCTTGGAAATTTTTAAAAGATCAAAAGATTTATTTAATGTCTTTTATGCCTATTACATCGGCGACGGTGATAGTTAAACTTATACCAACGTAGTAGAAGCCAAACCCTATGGAGATGACTTTATAACACATAAATTGGAGTGTGTTCTTCATGTAGGTAAGCGGATGTACCGACGATTAGTTGAAGCAAAAAAAAATATAATTTTACTCGAAAAAGAAAGAAAAAGGAAAGGTCAAGAAGAAAAAAAGAAAGAGCAAAAAACGAAAAAGTTGGAGCCAAAAAAAAGAGGTAGAAAATCAAAAAGTGACACTGCAGATGCTTCAGTTTCAACCCTAGCCCCCGTCGTAAAAACTGCTAAATTAACCTTGAAATTAATAAGGGAAATTTCGCTTTTTTATGGATTAGCCATAAAAAGATATCCAGAATCCATAGAGAAAATGGAGAAAGAAATTCTTGCTGGTTATTATCACAGAATTTCTACAGATCAAGAGCCTCGACACGAGCACTGCAATAAAGAGTGGTGCAAATATTTGCAGTGTGAAGAAGAAAATAAGCCATTCCAACATAAACCAGCTCTTGATCCAAGTGTGCGAGAGCAAGTTTTAGCAGTATTTACATCACTTAGTAGCCATGATTTACTAAGTCGATGTCTTGGTGGAAATACACAAAACTGTAACGAAAGTTACAACAATTTGATATGGCATATCGCTCCAAAGAGCTCATTTGCTGGCAAAGAACTTATGGAAAGTGCATCCTGGATAGCTGCATGTACCTCTAACGAAGGAGCAAGAACTTATCTTGCCATTATGGACCTCATGGGCATCAAAATTGGCTACACTGCTATGAATTTCGCAGAAACTGTCGATAATTGCCGAATATTGCAAGCCAACAGAAGGAACACCGAATGCACAAAAGAGGCTCGCATGCAGAAAAAAAAGGCTTTGGAGCAAAGAATTTTACATCTCGCAGAAGTTGAAGACCTACAGTATTCACCAGGGATGGCAGAATAAGGTATTAAGTTAAAATAATTGATTTAAATGTATAAATTATCGAAAAAAAACTTAAAACTCGTTTTTCTCGAAACAACATTTTTTGAACTTGTCAGACATTTTTCTTAGGTTTTAATCATCCGATTTGAAAAAACCAAAAAGTATTCGATTTTTTATACAATATATTAGGGGTTATACCTCTAAAAACTTATATTTATGTAGATCCACTCCTTTTACAAGAGTAGTTCACCAAAAAAATTCGTCGATTTTTCAACACTTTTTGAAAATCTTGTATAAGGTAACGAACATTTTTTTTTTTAATAATTTTTTAGGTATAACCCCTAGAAAAATGTCTCAGGAAAATAACCCATTTTGAATTTTGACTTAATTTTTTTTAGGAAGCTCAAAAAGTGTCTGACCGACAAAAACGTGCCTTTTGGAATGCGCCCTCTACCGCCACTACGAAGAGTCAAAAACCATCAAAAAAAATCTTTTTATGTACTTTAATATATATATATATATATAGAATCACAAAACCATTTTTCAATAAATATTATAAATTTAAAAAAAAAAAGTTTTAAGAGTATGTTTTTTTTCCAACTAAGAAAGTAAATGTCCCCTTAAGCTCTAGTTTTAAATGGTACCTCAGCGAATGTATTGATATCTGCTTCTTGTACATTCATTTGCCCGGCATATTTTTAGCTTCGATGATCACTATCAGTAACACTATTCAAGCCATTTTCAAGCACTCTACATTTCTAAGTGGGTGCCACTAAGTTATGTGAGAACGAACGTGACATAATGTTGATGTCATCAGCATAAGCTACTAGTTGTGTCGACTTCAATTTTCTGATGGCATATTTTTAGCTTCGATGATCACTATCAGTAACACTATTCAAGCCATTTTCAAGCACTCTACATTTCTAAGTGGGTGCCACTAAGTTATGTGAGAACAAAAGATAGTCGCAATATTCTTTTAATACTCGAGACGCCGAAACTTTGTTTATTCTTCAATAATAATTACTAGTGTGAGGTCCGAGGCCACAGATAATAAATATCAATAATTGTAGTACAATTATAAATGATTCAAATATATAATTTTTTTCGATATTAATTGAAATAATTGAAAGAAAATAGTAGACGTCAACATAAAAAAGCTAAACGCAAATGCCGATCGAGTGGAAATCGGTGAGAGAAGCCTAATTGACATTAGAGTTAGAAAAATATTGCATGAACAGATGACTTCAAATGGGCAAAACTTAGATGTTAATATATTTGGAAAATGCCTTACCATAATTTTAGTTCCTCCTTATATTTTTCTGACTAGTAAAGTTGAGCTTGCTGTCCAAACAGCTTCACACTTATATCATTTGCAAAAAAGTTACAGGTATAGACGGGGGCCCGGTAGCTCCGCTCGCTAAGGCGTCAGGCCGAAAGCTGTTAAAAATTTAAACATTGGTACCAATACTAATTTTTAACCATAATTTTGTCAGCCTTGGCTTACCATAAGTGTGAATATCGTTGAAATATAATTACTGCAATATTCTTATCAGAAAGTGAAGGTTTGATACGTTGTCTGTAAGCTTATCAGCCCTAGATAGTGGATTTTTTCTGAGCACACTTTTCCATCTACCCTGGAGTGTGATACATAAGTTTGTTTACATGTTTTTTTATGCGCCTCTTAAACATAAAAAACAAGCTCACAAACATTCCAAGTCGTAATCAAAATCGGATAATATTAACATCCCGTTGAGAAAGAGGATGCTGTACGTAGCAAATGTTCAAATCAATATATCTCAAAAACGGTTATGGTTACAAGAAACAGTTTTCCAATTCTTTTTTGTTGCAAATTTTCTAAGCTACAAATTCGTCATACATTGTTTTTCTGAAGAAATGACCGTAACTGAGATATTTAGGAAAGGTCACTTTTGGTGACTTTTGACCCCCTATAAAAAGTGACGCAGCACTCGGATCGATAGGGACCTTTGACATTTTGTTCAACACGCAAGTACCAAAGTTCACACCGAAATTCAGCTTTCCCCTATTTTTTTCGAAGCACTATGTTAAATTTCCCCGGACTATATTATCTGAATACTGATGGTTGGTTAATATCTCAATACCAGCAGTTTTTTATCTAAATACCGACATAACTTGTTTTCATATCGTCCACGTTTCCTTCTTCGGCGTTGTACCATTTTTTCGCGGTGTCCTTATGGACCCTCAATGTTTCACATATACCACTGCAGCTGTAGCTCAATTGACGCATATCTTGAATTTCAAAACGCCTTTAAATTCGAAAACTTACCATTATTATCGCAAGAAAAATGCAGTTCGATCTATCAAAGATTTCCAATTTTTTTTAGATTTTATGAAAAGGTCTTAAAAATCTTGGTTCTTGGGTAAATTTAGTGCTCTCACTTCAAATAACGAACTCTGAATGAATAAGTTTATGTTTTCAATCATCTTTTTAACTTACTAACATAGTGCCTGAAGCCAATAAAAAAATACCCAATTAAGAGCGGGTATGTATATTTTACTAGCGATTAGATATACCAACTAATCCTCTTAGAATTTTCGTACCTTTTTCCCGACTCTTAAACAAAAATAATTATCATCATCATTGAGTTATCTACTTTATCTCTATAAAGATATTAGTTAAAGCTATGTAGGTCAAAGAAAAATTAGAGGGGGCCTCAAAATTTTAAAAAATTGCTTTTCCCCGATAAATTCGTCTGGGTTTAGTTTTAATGTTGAGGTCGCGAGACTTTTGCACCACCCTGCATAAAATGCTAATTTTCTCAAAATATTAGATTACTAAAAAATACTAATTTTCTTCGAAAAAATAATTCTAAAACTAACACAATTTTCTATAGGAGTCATGAAAATTTATTCACGGCCGATTTTCTCATCTCATGTACTTTTTCTACCGAAATGATAGACTGGTCTGGCTCCGCTCGCTCGCCCCTTGAGAGACTGTTTGGGGATTTCACTGTCGCTCATTCGTTCGATGTGGCCAGCCCATTGTAATTTTTGTAGTCATATGACGGTAGAGACTTCCGGCTCGTCATATATGGTATACAGCTCGTTGTTGTATCGGATTCGCCATCCATCTTCTTCCCGTATTGGACCGAAGATCCTTCGCAATACCCTTCTCTCAAACGTATTCAAGGTTTTTTCAGATGCCTGCGTCAGCGTCTAGGTTTCGCTTCCGTAGCATAGCACAGGTCTAATAATTTTTTTATAGATGCGGAGCTTCGTATTCCTGTGTACGCATCGAGAGTTCAAAGTGGGAAGCACCGAAAAGAATGTCTTATTAGCTAATTGAATCCGTCGTTTGATTTCGTCAAGCTCATTCCCATCCTTCGAGAGGTTTGTCCCTAGGTACACGAAGTTGTCTACGTTTTCAAGGTTATAGTGCCCTATCGTTATGTTTTGTCTTATTGGCGTCCTTTTCCTTGATTGAGTCATAACTTTTGTTTTCTGTTCGTTAATTTGAAGACCAACTTCCTTGGCGGTTTCGTCTACAGCTACAAATACTTCCTTGGCGTCGTTGAACGAACGTGACATAATGCTGATGTCATCAGGATAAGCTACTAGTTGTATCGACTTCAATTTTCTGATGACATACTCAAGCGCTAAATTAAAGAGTACCGGAGCTAATTCATCCCCTTGTTTAAGCCCTGTATTCGCCGAAAACGAGTTGGTCATATTATTCTGAATCAGCACTTATGACGTGGAGTCCGTCATGGTCATTTTCACCAGGTGTACCAACTTTGCTGGGATTCCGAACTGCAGCATGATGTTATATAATGCAGTTCGGTTGATGCTGTCGTACGCTTGTTTGAAATCGACGAATATTTGATGGACATCAATGTTGAATTCCCAGCATTTTTCCAAAATTTGTTTGACCGTAAATGTTTGGTGAGTTGTCGATCTTCCACGTCTGAAACCACCTTGATATTCACCAAGAATTTTCTCAGCGTGATGGGAAATCCTTAACTCTAAAATCTTTGTCAAGAGCTTGTACGACGTACAAAGTAGTGATATGCCCCTGTAGTTTTTGCATAGGAATTTATCTCCTTTCTCCACTCATCCGGCATCGTTCCTTGGTGCCATATGCCCGTCACCAATCCATGGATTACCCTTAAAACGGAAATCCCACCTGTCTTCAAGAGCTCCGCGGGGATCCTATCGATGCCCGGTGCTTTGTTGGGTTTCAAGCGGCCCATGGCCTGTCGGACTTCATCCAGTGTAGGGGGGTGAGATGAGGCACTGTCAAGGTATGTGCCAATTAATGATGGCAATTCGTCGGGTGCGGGGACATTTCCGTTCAGGAATTGCTGGAAATAGGACGACCATCTTTCGTTCACCAGTTCTGAGCCACTTATGATGCTTCCATCGGCAGCCCTACATAGGTTAGTTATTGGTTTAAAGCCTTGTTTTAAGTGCTTCACTACTTTGTACGCTTGTCGAGTGTTGTTAGCCATAAAATTATCATTCACGTTATTCAGCTTGCTGTCCAAATGCTTTCGTTTCTAACGTCTAATTGTTCTATTAGCTACTCTCCGAAGGTCATCATATTTTTCTTTCTTGGCTCTAGTAGGTCGTTCAATGTGGATTTTGTAGGCCGCATTCTTTTCGTCCAACGCGGCTTGACATTCCTCGTCGAACCATTTATTTCTGCGTTGCCCGGCTGTATATCGGCTGCTGCATTCACTGCGCTCTTGATGGTACGAAACTGGACAGAATTAAAGTAAAAACTTTGAAGCTCATTGTGAATTCTTTTGATAAGTTTATTATGTGTGCTGATATGAATGCTAAACACTGCTATTATTTTATCTGATTTGTTCGATAAATCTATTCATACATATTCCAGTTGAACCAACAGCCTACTTGCCAAGAAGGAATCCATCAGCTCTGGTTCTCGTAATTAGCAACGGAACAACTGGTTTCTTGCAGCGAATCACTCTAAAAAAATTTTCGTCACCATATCTTCCAGTAGTATTTCATTGCGACTAAATTTAAAGGTCAATCAAAGGCAGCCCATATGCATCCTCGTATAAGAAAACTAATTGTGTGCAGTTCCGACAAATTATGGATAATCTATTCAACTCTAATTTTCTTAACCTAGCACTCACTTTAAAACAGAAATTACTAAACTCGCTTTACGATAATGTTCATACCACCGCTACAACGTTTCTGCAGTCAAAAATATAGTCGATAGCGTTGCAAAATTAATTCGATGCCACATCAACGAGAAGCGTAATAATAGTTGAAACAAAGCGCTCTTACAGCTTGGCAGTAGTAAAAGAAAGTATGCACGCTAACCAAATTTATGAAGCGCAATCTCGGCTGCCCCCGATCTTTGATTCAAAACACAGACTGACTGTTGATGATCAAGATAAATCCAACATACTAGGTAAACAATTTAGATAATTCACATCGTAATACCTTGAAATTCGTATTTACAACATTAATGAATATCGCTTCAGAGACATGACAACTTTCCCCTCGGAATCTTCTCCGAATGACTTGTGCTCTCCGCGAAAAGTTAAGAAAATTCACTAAAATGCTTGCCACTGCCAAAGAGTTATTGATATAAAAATTTGAACAAATCATGGACCTACTCATTACATACATCGATGTCCTCCGAAAATTTTAGCTCAATCAGGTCAGTCACCCCAGAGATGATCTCTTTTAAGCTTTGTGCTGATAAACATATATATATATATATATATATATATATATATATATATATATATATATATATATATATATATATATATATATATATAAATATATATGTATATATATATATATATATATATAAATATATATATATATATATATATATATATATATATATATATATATATATATATATATATATATATATATATATATATGTTTATCAGCACAAAGCTTAAAAGAGATCATCTCTGGGGTGACTGACCTGATTGAGCTAAAATTTTCGGAGGACATCGATGTATGTAATGAGTAGGTCCATGATTTGTTCAAATTTTTATATCAATAACTCTTTGGCAGTGGCAAGCATTTTAGTGAATTTTCTTAACTTTTCGCGGAGAGCACAAGTCATTCGGAGAAGATTCCGAGGGGAAAGTTGTCATGTCTCTGAAGCGATATTCATTAATGTTGTAAATACGAATTTCAAGGTATTACGATGTGAATTATCTAAATTGTTTACCTAGTATGTTGGATTTATCTTGATCATCAACAGTCAGTCTGTGTTTTGAATCAAAGATCGGGGGCAGCCGAGATTGCGCTTCATAAATTTGGTTAGCGTGCATACTTTCTTTTACTACTGCCAAGCTGTAAGAGCGCTTTGTTTCAACTATTATTACGCTTCTCGTTGATGTGGCATCGAATTAATTTTGCAACGCTATCGACTATATTTTTGACTGCAGAAACGTTGTAGCGGTGGTATGAACATTATCGTAAAGCGAGTTTAGTAATTTCTGTTTTAAAGTGAGTGCTAGGTTAAGAAAATTAGAGTTGAATAGATTATCCATAATTTGTCGGAACTGCACACAATTAGTTTTCTTATACGAGGATGCATATGGGCTGCCTTTGATTGACCTTTAAATTTAGTCGCAATGAAATACTACTGGAAGATATGGTGACGAAAATTTGTTTAGAGTGATTCGCTGCAAGAAACCAGTTGTTCCGTTGCTAATTACGAGAACCAGAGCTGATGGATTCCTTCTTGGCAAGTAGGCTGTTGGTTCAACTGGAATATGTATGAATAGATTTATCGAACAAATCAGATAAAATAATAGCAGTGTTTAGCATTCATATCAGCACACATAATAAACTTATCAAAAGAATTCACAATGAGCTTCAAAGTTTTTACTTTAATTCTGTCCAGTTTCGTACCATCAAGAGCGCAGTGAATGCAGCAGCCGATATACAGCCGGGCAACGCAGAAATAAATGGTTCGACGAGGAATGTCAAGCCGCGTTGGACGAAAAGAATGCGGCCTACAAAATCCACATTGAACGACCTACTAGAGCCAAGAAAGAAAAATATGATGACCTTCGGAGAGTAGCTAATAGAACAATTAGACGTTAGAAACGAAAGCATTTGGACAGCAAGCTGAATAACGTGAATGATAATTTTATGGCTAACAACACTCGACAAGCGTACAAAGTAGTGAAGCACTTAAAACAAGGCTTTAAACCAATAACTAACCTATGTAGGGCTGCCGATGGAAGCATCATAAGTGGCTCAGAACTGGTGAACGAAAGATGGTCGTCCTATTTCCAGCAATTCCTGAACGGAAATGTCCCCGCACCCGACGAATCGCCATCATTAATTGGCACATACCTTGACAGTGCCTCATCTCACCCCCCTACACTGGATGAAGTCCGACAGGCCATGGGCCGCTTGAAACCCAACAAAGCACCGGGCATCGATAGGATCCCCGCGGAGCTCTTGAAGACAGGTGGGATTTCCGTTTTAAGGGTAATCCATGGATTGGTGACGGGCATATGGCACCAAGGAACGATGCCGGATGAGTGGAGAAAGGAGATAAATTCCTATGCAAAAACTACAGGGGCATATCACTACTTTGTACGTCGTACAAGCTCTTGACAAAGATTTTAGAGTTAAGGATTTCCCATCACGCTGAGAAAATTCTTGGTGAATATCAAGGTGGTTTCAGACGTGGAAGATCGACAACTCACCAAACATTTACGGTCAAACAAATTTTGGAAAAATGCTGGGAATTCAACATTGATGTCCATCAAATATTCGTCGATTTCAAACAAGCGTACGACAGCATCAACCGAACTGCATTATATAACATCATGCTGCAGTTCGGAATCCCAGCAAAGTTGGTACACCTGGTGAAAATGACCATGACGGACTCCACGTCATAAGTGCTGATTCAGAATAATATGACCAACTCGTTTTCGGCGAATACAGGGCTTAAACAAGGGGATGAATTAGCTCCGGTACTCTTTAATTTAGCGCTTGAGTATGTCATCAGAAAATTGAAGTCGATACAACTAGTAGCTTATCCTGATGACATCAGCATTATGTCACGTTCGTTCAACGACGCCAAGGAAGTATTTGTAGCTGTAGACGAAACCGCCAAGGAAGTTGGTCTTCAAATTAACGAACAGAAAACAAAAGTTATGACTCAATCAAGGAAAAGGACGACAATAAGACAAAACATAACGATAGGGCACTTTAACCTTGAAAACGTAGACAACTTCGTGTACCTAGGGACAAACCTCTCGAAGGATGGGAATGAGCTTGACAAAATCAAACGACGGATTCAATTAGCTAATAAGACATTCTTTTCGGTGCTTCCCACTTTGAACTCTCGATGCGTACACAGGAATACGAAGCTCCGCATCTATAAAAAAATTATTAGACCTGTGCTATGCTACGGAAGCGAAACCTAGACGCTGACACAGGCATCTGAAAAAACCTTGAATACGTTTGAGAGAAGGGTATTGCGAAGGATCTTCGGTCCAATACGGAAAGAAGATGGATGGCGAATCCGATACAACAACGAGCTGTATACCATATATGACGAGCCGGAAGTCTCTACCGTCATATGACTACAAAAATTACAATGGGCTGGCCACATCGAACGAATGAGCGACAGTGAAATCCCCAAACAGTCTCTCAAGGGGCAAGCGAGCGGAGCCAGACCAGTCTATCATTTCGGAAGAAAAAGTACATGAGATGAGAAAATCGGCCGTGAATAAATTTTCATGACTCCTATAGAAAATTGTGTTAGTTTAGTTTGTGTTAGTTGTGCTCTCCGCGAAAAGTTAAGAAAATTCACTAAAATGCTTGCCACTGCCAAAGAGTTATTGATATAAAAATTTGAACAAATCATGGACCTACTCATTACATACATCGATGTCCTCCGAAAATTTTAGCTCAATCAGGTCAGTCACCCCAGAGATGATCTCTTTTAAGCTTTGTGCTGATAAACATATATATATATATATATATATATATATATATATATATATATATATATATATATATATATATATATATATATAAATATATATGTATATATATATATATATATATATATATATATAAATATATATATATATATATATATATATATATATATATATATATATATATATAATTACAATATCAAAATCAAAAATTGTGAGCTTAAGATATTAACATAGTGAAATCTGATTAACATTATTATAAACAAAGAAATGAAACGAATTATTTCAATGTATCCTGATAGCTTTTGGGCTGGTCTTGTAACAAATTCTTACGTAATAACGCTTTTAGTTTTAATTATTTGAACGAAATACTTATTGGTATTATCTTGTTTTATTTGAAATAATGGAATACTCTTCTGAGAATTCGTTTCATTGATATGGGAAAACTTATAGAAACCGCAAGTGATTATGTTATCCGTGGAGTATGTTCTCTGTTCATTATTTATTGCTACGATATAGATTCGGCTTAAGTATCGATTAACAGTAGCACCACTTCTACTGCTTTCAGCTTCCAGGTATAGGGGGTCCGTCGCAAAAATTTAGTAAATGAGTCGTAAAATTCACATACTGTTTCCATTTATTAACTATAGGTATGTTCGCGTACCTGAATTTAATTTAATGTATTGAAATAGATTCGCTGGAAGTCGTTTTTCTACCCTTGCTGCAAGCCAAATTTCGAAACAAAAAGAAGCCAGCTGCAAAAATCTGTTGCTGCTGCAGTACGCGAACAGACCTTATGATGGTGGTCAGGTTATTTGAATGACGAGTATCTTCAAGGGCTATGTTTCGTGTATACCGATAGGTATAAAAATGAGTTGTTTTTGAAAAAAGTGACAAATAATCCTATTTTATCATGAATATTAATCCTATTTTACCATCATCAATTCCTGACATACAGAATATACTGTTGAAAAATAAGGCAACTACCTAGCACACAGTAGGAGTCACCACAAATAATGAAAATATAAAAATACATGACTGTTTACTTGAAATACAATCCAGTGCACAGACCCAAAAGGAGTATTATTTCTAATCCAAACAGTCATAGCCGCTTACTTTGCATATCTGACTGTTCATTAAACGTTATCATGTTCAGCTTCATTAGATTCAGTCCTCATATCTCTTCGTTAATACCACTAAATCGTATACTATCGTAACACCCATCCATCCATTTTTCCTTTTACCCTGCCCAGGTGAAAACCTGAACTATCTTCGTTATCCTTGAACCGTACGTCATGTCTCCAAGCACCCAAAAGTGATTTCGCCGGCGTCATCCGTTTCTCTTTACATTCCACGGGCCAAAACTATTAAAACACAATATCTTTGTGGATACGAGTAAACCTTCCTAAAACTACAGCGCAGTCTACTACCCGGTTTCTGCTCGCTATTTCACTCCGAGCCACTGCAGACACTACTGTGCACACCATTAAATATTCACCTGACTCGGCTCGCTCTTCTATAGTTAACTGCCATCATGTCCATAATGCTTTCTCGTAAATCATTTTAAAGGAAATGTTTGCATGGCAAAGTGTTAGCAAAGTGCAATAAAAACACCTGCGCTGACAACATTAATGGATTAAGAGGGGCAGCACACCCAACGCTGAGACACCGACCGTATTTGTTGTTATTGCGAAGAAGAGTTTCGATGGGCATTCCGGACCATTGCGAAATTCTTTTGATTTATTCGCTGCGAAATAAATAGGATTGTCATTTTTTTCGCGAATGACAGAAGCACCCGTTAAAACAAACCTAAATTATTTCGAATTCGTCTACTGTTTACATTTATTTACAGAAGAAAAAACAGAGTCCGATATAAACCGCTTCTTGCTGGGACAGATTATATACAACAGCCAACGAAAATCGTAAATATTTTTATGACTCTGGTGTGCGGTTTAATGGTTAAGAAAAAGGAAAATCGGATTATACAGTTGGTGGCAGCGAACAAAGGCAACGAAATGGCTGCTTGTCGTTATTGTCGTTTGCTGGCTCTCGTTCAAATACAGCGGATACTCAGATACTTGCCTTATTTATCATTTTACTTTTGTAGCAATTTTCATGACCATCATATATACTCTGACAGTAATAATGCAAATTTCTAGAGTTCAGGAGTGAGGAAAGGTACCCACGACAAGTATGGCATCTATCTCTATGAATTGCTTCCGTTCCCGGGTCTAGATACTTCGAAATTCCGGGACCGAACGCTATTCGTGCTCATTGCTGTTGTTAACATGACTGTAAATACTATGAAACGGGTTTTAAGGATGTTCATAGACGACAAGGTATTGATGTTTACGCTTCCGAAATGCTATAAAATGTAGAAATAAATACCGAATGGATTTCGATCATAAAAATCAAATTTTATTGCTTAAAATCAGGCAAGGGTAAGAAGCTAATATTACATGGGGAAATTAGTGATTTTCGACAGATCACATCGGATCGAATAACGTGATTTGACGAATTGGCGATGTGCAGCGCAGCCGTTTACAACAATTTTACAACAAGCTCAAAAATATGAAGGGAAGAATGGAATATCGTGTACGAAATTTCCCAATAACTACTAATAGTACTTCAGAATATTATTACCATCAAATTTTCCGTTTTTATAGTTTTTATTACCATCAAATTTTCCGTTATTATAGGTAAAAGAGTGGAAAACGGAAAAACCCATGAAAGCTCAAGCTTATTGATTAGTAGGCATCATGTGCAAGATCATGACAGAAGATGCGCAACAAAGCTAGGTGAAAGGAGCGCTTCCCTGTGAGATAATGGAGAAGGGAATATTTCACATGTTTGACTAGGACGGCTTGGTTGGCTGAGAATGAAGCTCAGACCCAAAAATGCCATGACAAAAGAAAATATAAAATATAAAAAAGATGAGAGAATATAAAAAAAATTTCAAAACACGGAAAATTTAAAAATTGATTCCTTATTTTTATTGCAAATGCTTTGCATATGAGAACGTAATTTGAAGCATCTGTTAGTGCAATATTTATGAAAACGGCCAATGCTGGTTACCCTGTGTTAGCAGCTTAGCAAAATAAATACCAAATTTGCTTCACCCAACCAGTAAATTTCGTTTCGATTGAATTATTGCGCTGGAAGTTATACGGGTGAAAAGAATTTTAGGGCTACCACTCTCAAAACTTTTCAAATTTTTAAAGCGTTAATTTTTGTTGTTAATTTTCAAAGCAGGATCATTCCCATTCGCAAATCTAATGACATAATCGCTCAGTAAAGAAATTCCATAAAATTACAAAAATGATCATAGCTGGCAGCCCTTTCATGATTTTTCTACGAAATTGCTACGACATTTGCTTCACAAAAAGGTCCAATTACTGCGTGAACTTCGTTTTGATTTCAACACTGGACCGAAAGTTATAGAGAAAAAAACGTTATTTTGCTGAGCAAATTTGCAATATTTAGGAGACAAAAATCACCATAGCAATTCTATGCTAATTTTTCAACCAAATTTTTCAGGAATGTTAACAAAAGTAAGGTCCAAATACTGTGTTAATTTTGGTAAAATCTGATGGCTGAATCGGAAGTTATAGGCCAAAAAGCTGTTTTTTCTCTCAGTGATTTTTCAAGATGGTATCACTGCCACAGTGTTACCCGCTTTTCAAAATCACTTCTATCCAACCTGGTCCTAGTTAATACCAACATGTCCTGAAAATTTCATTATGATCGAATAATCCGGTCGTCAGTTCTCGTGAACAGAACTTTCGAATGCTGAAAATAGAGGCAATTCGGTGATGGGTTGCCGTTCTTGTGCAAACCGGAATTTTCAAAATTTCAATTTGATATGATGGATAAAAGTCAAAATGTATCAATGATTTAAATTTTTTGTCAAAAATCAAAAAATTTTCAGGAAGGTCAATGATTTGAAGGATTTTCTTTTCAGGAGCCTGCCGTAGCTACAGGGTTACCCGCACTATCTTAAAATTCCATGTGTGTTAAATCTTATCCAACATCAATATGCTCTGCAAATTTCACGATGATCCAATATTTTTGTCAGAAGTAATGACAAATCAAAATTTGAAAAAAAAAATCTTTGCCTTTAGGCATGCTGCACCCACACACGGCTCAAAATTTCCAATTTTTTAACATAAACAAGCTTAAAACATAATAAGTTTTCATTCCCAAACATTTATTTCAACAGAAATTTACACTGCTTGGAAATGAAGGAGTACATTAAAATTCACTAAACCCTTGCCGCCTCCAAAAAGTTTAGAGTATCTGAATTGTAGCAAGTCATGGACCTACCTACTATATACACAGTGGCGTGCATAAACAATTTGCACCGGGTAGGCAGTCACATACTCTTAGAAGTAAACATAACAGTCAAACGAAAAATTAGAATTTAATTCAAAATATTTTTTTATTGAAAATGTTTTTTTAAATTTTAAATATTTGTATTTATGTTATTCTTAGTTATTCTTAGTCTAACTTAAAGTTCAATTAGCAAAGAAAATTTCACTATTTTTGCCTGCTGCTTCTTTTGGTGTTATTTTTTTTTATATTTTTCTGGCCCAACGTTTATTTATTATGCACAAATGGTATTACTTAGCCTGTACCGCAGCTACACCGATTTTCCATGTATTTTATTTTCTTGCCCGATATTTACATTTCGAGGATAATCTGCTGTCTGCTTCAGTGTCTATCGGTCTTTGAGAAATTTACATATTCAGTGTCATTCCACATATTTTTTGTGCTGGCGAATATAATACACGATAAACAAAAAAAACGGTTAGTGTGCTTGCAGGCATTCAGTCAAGTAAATTTATCATCATACTTGTGATTAAACTGATGAATAGCATTCCCTTTTTTAGTTAAATCTAACTCTGGCGTCATTTGGCCTGCTGAGACAATTCGATATTTGTTTCCGAATGAAAGGATTAAGAGCCTAAATTCCATCAACTTTGATGTGCATACGCTTTCACACAAACGACACACTGATGCTGAAATCTCTGAGTTTTAGTACACTTCATTTATTTGTTGATTTAATTTTCTCAATGAATAATAACTTTTATTATATTATAACCGTTGTGAAAAGTGAAAAAGTGAAAATACATGTGAAAATACGCTCTACTCAAGAACTAATGAGACAGCAATGTTACTCAAAACTTTAAAGGTATGGCTGTCATTTTAAAAAATTGGCAAACATTGCCCAAATTTTGGTACTTAAAGTAGAATTTTCCTATCGAAAATCTAAATCTCGAGAAAAAATGGGCGAGTTTTTTATTTATAATCAAGGAAACTATAATTTTTAAAATTTCCTATCTGAGACTTTGTACAAAAATAATACTAACACTTGACTAATATACAAAGCTAACACTTACATTTTATATCAAAAATAGATTTATATTATACAAGTATTTCTGCTGGCAACTCCCTCGCATAAAGAAAACTTTGCCTGTGCAGTGTGGCTGTTCACTTGTCAGCACCGTCGTGCACTTGTGCTGCATAGCTGCAAATTACTTCCCCTTGCACAGCGAGCGTTGATGTCATGCAGCGATGGTATCATTTCTCCTGAAATTCATGAAGGCAGGCATGCCTTTGGCTCATATAAAATAGTACTACATCTTACACATACTGTTGTAGCTGAGAGCAGTTGGGCGTAGTGTATCGATACGAAATTCATGTGAAGGTGTGCGTAAGGTAAAGGCAGTGAGGCTGCATGCCTTCCAACCATAGATCTTCCAACGCTCATATTTGGGTATTTTTTGTTCTTATTTTGCTGGACTATGCTTGCGAAATCGAAAATGAGTAAATTAGAGCATGAAATATAGGTAGTTGCCAGATACGCGTAATTATTTTCAATTCATTTTTCAATTTTGAACCAAAATTTTAGAATTGGATTGTAGATAGATATATTAGTAAAATAAATATATCGAAACATAAAAGCAAAATAGCAGGGTAGGCAGTGCTTTTGTGCCTATATGAAGTGCACGCCCCTGTATATACATCTACGTTCTCCGAAAATTTTAGCTCAATCGGATAGGCCACTCCAGAGATTACCTCTTCTAATCATTTTGCTGACATATTTATATATATATATATATATATATATATATATATATATATATATATATATATATATATATATATATATATATATATATATATATATATATATATATATATATGGTACTTTTCTGTTTTCCCCCCCATTTTTTTTCACTTTTTGTTGTTGCAATGCTTCTAAAATTGGTTAGAAAGTAGTAATTAGCCAAAATTATGATGGAAAAACACGTTTGAAAGAAAAAAAAAAGTTTTTTAAAATTTTTTTAAATTCATTTTTTAATTTAAAAATTAATTAAATTAATTTAAATTTTAAACTAATGTCACATAACGGTAGGAGAATAAATTTTGCGCCATTTTTGACGTCTTACCTTTCCGAAGCTTCAACGCAATTTACAATTAAGCTATTACAATAATAATTTTGTATACAATTTGTTTATATGATTACGGGGGGGGGGGGGGAGGGTCAGCAGCCCCCCCAACAACACATTAACTTTTGGAAAACTCATTCTGCCTCATAAAAATGAAAAAAAAATTTAAAATCGGGAAAAAAAATATTAATTTTTAAATGCATTTTTACATCTCAATTTTTGTGGAGTAACACTTTTTAACCCATTTCGAGCAGTTTTCATTAAAAAAAATTAAAGAAATGGAGGGGGAAAAACAGAAAAGTACCAAAATTTATTCTCACTGTTATGTGACATTAATTTCAACTTAGTAAAGGTAATTGAATTTGATCACGGTTCCCTTCTTGTCTATAAATCAGCATAGACAACGTATATCATTTCTACAGCATCGAAGCCGAGCATATTGAAACGGGAAACTTCGATCGTTTTGCGGAATCAGCCTCCGAAAGCAGAATCAAATTGGAAATGTTTTTGCGGGATGATTAAAATTGAACAACTTTTTATTAACATTAAAAATTTTAATCTACATTGAAAATTCTATTTTGACAAAGTGGCTTCGAAAGTATGCACTACTTCTCATCAGACACCAGCACACAGTGCATACTTGACCGGCGTGACCACCCGCAGGTGGAAATCATTACATTTTTACTTATGCTAGTTGTGACAAATTTTAACATCTCCGACTTATATCCATGGATATAATTTTACTTAGTAAAGGTAATTGCCACTTTGTCAAAATAGAATTTTCAATGTAGATTAAAATTTTTAATGTTAATAAAAAGTTGTTCAATTTTAATCATCCCGCAAAAACATTTCCAATTAATTTCAAATTTAAATTAATTTAATTAGTTTTTATATTAAAAAATTAATTTAAAAAAAAAATTAAAAAATTTTCTTTTTTTTAAACGTGTTTTTCCATCATAATTTTGGTTAATTACTACTTTCTAATCAATTTCAGAAGCATTGCAACAGCAAAAAGTGAAAAAAATGGGGGGGGGGGAAACAGAAAAGTACCATATATATATATATATATATATATATATATATATATATATATATATATATATATATATATATATATATATATATATATATATATATATATATATATATATATATATATATATATATATATACATATATATATATATATATATATATATATATATATATATATATATATATACATATATATATATATATATATATATATATATATATATATATTTTATATATATATATATATATATATATACATATATCTACATACATATATATATATATATATATATATATATATATATATATATATATATATATATATATATATATATATATATATATATATATATATATATGTGTATATATATATATACATATATATATATATATATATATATATATATATATATATATATATATAACGAGTTTAATACTAATTTTGTTCGAAAATTAGTAATAATTCGCACTTTGTTAGGAAATTGTTCGAACTCAGTGAAATTTTCGCAACGAATTCCGATTGATTTTAAATTTGTTTCTTCCAAACTTCAGAAGAGATTCTTAAAAAATATTCAAATGTTTCTCATAAAATAATGAACAGTAATACCCGAGTCAAAAGTTGTATTCATTTCAAGAGCTTTTTATATTTCTATCTCTTTCGCTCTCTTTCGGAATAGTCGTAACCAATTCCGAATTCCGAATTTGGCACGCTGGGTATTTCTGTGTTTTTGAAAACGTTAATTCATAAAATTCCTATTGTTAACCAGCATTAATATATAAAGGATCAAAGTTACTGCTGCATACAATTTTGTGTTTCTGCTCAATTCGGTGAAATACATTTCAGATGTTTTCGGATTTTTCAGATCCAAAGCAACTATTTGATGGGTCTAATATGTATTGACTTGCATAATTAGATGTCATTACCACCAGAAAATGCAAGATTATCAGCTGTTGAGTTGCAGGAAAAAATTTGTTCTTACGAATATTAACATCGAGTATGTTTCAAATTATTAGACAGGTTAAGACATCGATGCGATAGTGAAGCTTCTGCTGAAATGCAAAAAGAGGAGCTATGACATTCAATAGTAATACCAATTATGTTTAAGGATGCCTCAGAAGTTAACAAACAAAATAGTCAACAGTCAAACTGAGAATAAAAAAATATTTTTTCTACGATCCTAATAAAGTGATTCCTAAAAAATTATACTCTTAAATACTCAAAAACTACGTAAAAAAATTATACAAGACTAAAAATCTTCCATTTCTTTAAAACTTCATCCATAGACCATTTAATAACCCAGAAACATTTTTCATTTCTATTTTTTGTGAGAAAGATTTACTTCAAGCTTTCAACGAATAAATCGATTTACATCGAAACCATTTGGTTGCACCGAAAAGTATCCGAGACCACACGTAAATTTTTTTATAGGACAATATTATCAGTCTGTGCCAACATTAAAGACCATTTCTTTCGATCGAACAGCAATGGTCGTGGTGGTTTAGTTTTTTGTTGTTGCCTTACTTCATCCGACCAACTTCGATAAAAATCGGACTTCACTAGTTTTCCTACAGAAGTCCAAACGAAAATGATAGGGAAGGAAGAGCACCAAACTCACAAATCTCGTATGTAACATTGTAATGCCGCAGAAATCCAATAAGGCTGCTATAAATTAAACCTCGACGCAGCCAGATGGGATTTGAATCTGATTATCATTGCTTCCGGAGTCGAGAAGTATGTATGCTTTCGAAAACTGCACATTCGAGGTAAATTTTGATTTTGCCGGATCGTTTGCGGAAACTTTAAGATAGAGCTTTAATGGATGGTGAACTCTCAAGACGAACTATCAAATAAATTTTGTAGAGAGAGACGGTGTGTATGAGCACAAGGTCTTGCGATACAAAGCAAAGTAATCCCGAACCATTTGAATGACTTTACTTCGAATTATGCACCCAAGTGCATATCGTATTATACTTTCTTATGCAATTTTTTGATTAGTTGAAGCCTCTCAGTGGAGCTCTTCAAAAAGTTTTAACCCAAGCAAATTAGTTTACTCCGAAATTAACTGAACTCATGTGAACTGTGAACATAACTCTTCACCAAAGGACCTTTAGTAATATCGAACAGCATTCACTGCGTAATTGAATTTCACAGAATAATTTTTCGTTCACGGAAACATTGGATTCAAGCGATTTTTTCATATTCATACCATAAATGGATTACTTGAAAATTTCATCGCAGATTCAATCATTCTTCGTTTACATTACAAAAATGATAAAAACTCTTACAACGAATCCATTCATCTACATATTCAATTTTTTTTTTTTATTTCGAACTGTGCCTTTCAATAGTGCTCCAACATCAATTTCTATTCATATAAAAAAAAATTTAAATTTTTATTTCTCTCGTCATTCTTATTCCACAAACTTACGTTGTATACCATAGAATCGTATTTTTCGCTTAACAAAAGTACTCTTATAAAAAGAAGAAAACCGAAAACGAGAAAAAAATGAGTATTGAAAAACTCAGAAAATTACTTGTGTTCAGGGAATTTTCATGTGCTTGAAAAGCCTTACAAAAATATTATAATCATCTTCAAGTGAATTTCAAGTTTACCCCTTGTAGGTTTCGATGAATCCGAGACAAGCTTCGAGAGATATACACGATTCAGGATGGTAAATGGCTGGATGGAAACGCTGAAAGAAGTTCATCTTGTTAGTTGGTAGAAAACTAACTAAGCGTGACTTATTGTTGCTGGCTGTTGTCATCAGCATCATCATCGATGATGTCGT
Source organism: Nemotelus pantherinus (assembly GCA_963978885.1). Lineage (NCBI taxonomy): Eukaryota > Metazoa > Arthropoda > Insecta > Diptera > Stratiomyidae > Nemotelus > Nemotelus pantherinus. The sequence goes on along the minus strand of OZ022263.1, from coordinate 81,347,163 downwards.
TAAAGGTTTTATTTTGGCGAGAGTACATAATGTGATTCGCAATATAATATGATTCCAAAAAAATTGTGTACAGAAAGTGGTGAAATATTTTTTCCGGTGGGATGTTGGGGTTTATTTTTGCTGAGATACTTTCTAAGTGCGCTCTGTCAACGAGGCAAATGAATGGAAGAAAACTTAAGTTTGAAGCTCAGAGTCCTATTTTTGCGTCAAACTATATTGAATAATTTATATTATAACTAAGCTAAAAATTTATATTGGTATATATATAGAATTAGATCAAACTTGCTGAAAGCGCAAATATAGATAAGTAGTATTTTTAAGTCAGCTTCTTATTTTCTAAACAATCAATTGCACTGGATGAGCTTGCATTAAAAGCTAAGAAAATTCACATAACCGGACATGTAGTGAAAATACACGGAATTGTTTAGCAGTTGATTTGAAAATTACATTCTCTTAGTCACATTAGGAAAGAAATCATCAACTGAAAGATGTGCACTAATGTTGCGAGTCAGTGCAGCATTTTATCTAGTTAAAGTAGTATCTACAGATTATCCTGCATGCCTTGGTTTAGCCAGCTAGCTCAGCCTGGCGTTTGGGCAGATGATTTCTTCGTGCTACAGAATGCGAACAACACAACATTTATACACATCACAAAAAGGAAGGAAAATAAGTTTTCATGAAGGAATCATTATAAAACACCAAGGTCTACTCGCGGAAGTATATGTTTATTTTAATTAATTCATTAACTAAAATGACTCAAATAACTTAGAAAGCTAATCAAATTTTACCGCCTCAAATGTAAAGAGGTGTTTATTTTTTTTAAGATGAATTAAGTGGGTGACTGTAATACCCAAACCCTACCAGGATTGGTCTACACCAATAATACAAAGCGATTATGTTCTTATTAAAAGAACGTGAAAATGAATCTAACGAATCGAAATATAGATATCCAAAATGTTCTTGCACCCACATAAAATAACGGCTTAATATATTATTTAAAACAAACAATAAATCTACTGTACTGCAGTTCAGTATATTCAAGAAAGGAATTTATCTATACATCCAACCATTATAAATTCTCTACTCAATAATTTTTTACTAATTTTCGAAGAAAATTAGCATTAAACTCGTTTCGCCGAAAATTCATATTTCTTTATATATATATATATATATATATATATATATATATATATATATATATATATATATATATATATATATATATATATATATATATATATATATGTATTTATACATATATATATATATATGTATATATATATATATATATATATATATATATATATATATATATATATATATATATATATCTGCAAAATGATTAAGGGAGATAATCTCTAAAGTGGCCGATTCGATTGAGCTGAAATTTTCGGAGAACGTGGATATATATAGTGAGTAGGTCCATGACTTTCTCAAATTCAGATATCCTAAACTATTTGGCGGCGGCGAGCGTTTTAGTGAATTTTGAGGTACTCCTATATTTCCAAGCAGTGTAAGTTTTTGTTAAAGAGAAGTATTGGGAATGAAAACTAATTATGTTCTAAGCTTGTCTATGATAAAGAATTGAAAATTTTGAGCCGTGTGTGGGTGCTAAGTGCCTAAAAGTAGGCAAGGATTTTTTCAAATTTTGATTTGTAATTACTTCTGACAAAAACTTTGGATCATCGTGAAATTCGCAGAACGTATTGACGATAGCTAAAATTTAACACATATGGATTTTCAAGATGGTGCAGGTAACGCTGTAGCTACGGCAGGCTCCTGAAAAAACATCCTTCAAATCATTGACTCTCCTCAAAAATGTTTGATTTTGACAAAAAATTCAAATCATTGATAAATTTTAATTTTTGTCCATCACGTCAAATTGAAATTTTTAAAATTCCGATTTGCACAAGAACGGCAACCCATCACCAAATTACCTCTATTTTCAGCACTCGAAAGTTCTGTTCACGAGAACTGACGACCGGATTATCCCATCATAATGAAATTTACAGGACATGTTGGTATTAGCTAGGACCAGGTCTCATTGAAGTGATTTTGAAATGCGAACAACCCTGTGGCAGTGGTGCCATCGTGAAAAATCACTGAGAAAAAAACAGCTTTTTGGCCTATAACTTCCGATTCAGCCATCAGATTTTGGTTGAAAAATTAGAATAGGGCTGCCTGCTATGGTGATTTGGGTCTCATAAATCTTGCAAATTTGCTCAGTAAAATAAAGCTTTTTTCCCTATAACTTCCGGTCCAGTGTGCAATAAATGGACCTTGATTTGAGCTAAATTCCGTAGGAATTTCGTACAAAAATCATGAAAGGGCTGCCAGCTATGACCACTTTTGTAATTTTATAGAATTTCTTTACTGAGCGATTATGTCATTAGATTTGCGAATGGGAATGATCCTGCAATAAAAATTAACAACAAATATTAACGCTTTAAAAATTTGGAAAGCTTTGAGGGTGGTTATCCAAAAATTCTTTTCACCCCTATACCTTCCAGCGCAGTGATTCAATCGAAATGAAATTTACTGGTTGGGTTTAACTTAACGTGAAGCAGTTTTGGTATGTATTTTGCTCTGCTGCTAACACAGGGTAACCAGCATTAGCCATTTTCATAAATATTGCACCAACAGATGCTTCAAATTACATATTCATATGCAAAGCATTTGCAATAAAATAAAGAAACCAATCTTTAAATTTTCCGAGTTTTGAACATTTTTCGGATGGCAGCCTCAAACAACGTTTAACCGCTGAAACTTTCGATGAAATCCTTTGATGAGAATGAAATTCAAAGGATAAGTTGATTTAAGTATGCGCTTGTGGTGGTAAACTTATTGCTGCTTCGTCGGGAAAGTGTTGCCAGCACTGAACATTTTCATCATTTGTGTTATAGTTGAATTTTGTTGCTTGGGATAAGGAATGGTTGATATGTTTCTACAAAAAAAGTTATTACGTCTTTCCACATTTTTTTTGTCAGTCAAAGACACTTTCTTCGAAAATTTGTTTTCTAGCCGTTCTGATGCGCTAGACTTTTTTTCACATTTGTTTTTGTTCTGCTTGACTATGATTTTTTAATATCTTTAATGAATCACACTCCCGCTATTTTCACCGTTGGGCGCTCCTTTAGCTCAAACAATCCCACAAAAAAACCGTCAGTCAGAAAAATCGAAAGGTTGCGCGATCATATACCAAACGTTTTCGATAAAAAGAAACTTTTTCTCTTCCACTCTTCAGGGCAATTAATAAAAAAAACACTCTAAAAAATGAAGTAACACCATCCAGGCCGCGATCTTTTTCAAGTCTTTTCTTCACCAAAACACCTTCTTCACCCAAGTTCCAAATCTGACTTCCATTCAGTCAGCATCTGCAATGCCGCGTTTATACATAGGGACGAGCGTCTCAGGAGGGCACTCGGCCAAACATTGGACAAGACTCAGCAAGACATAGGGTGAATTGTTTACTTAGGATATTGCACCATGCAACACGCACCATGCACCATGCACCTTTCGACAGTTGTGAGCTGTTTTGTTCAGTTCAGTGAACGATGGCTACAGGGATACAGGTTGTGACTATTGCAACTGCCTGGTGTGCGTTGAGTTATTTCAATCTGTGCTACGCAAGGATAAGCTTGAAGTCCTGGCGAAAAATTCGAAAAATGTAAATGATCATTCGCTACTCTCTCGAATCCCTTTGACTCAATGCACAAAACCGACTTCGCTTCCAGCGGCTTCGAGCTAGGACGAGACGGTCATATACACTCAGTCACAGCAATAAAAGGATCATCATCCCTTCATAAAACAAACAAGAGCTGACGAGCAAGCCATTAACACACGCGTGCTTGTCATGAAAAAAACAGCCGAGAATAGACAAGGAGACCATTTACACACTCACTTTGTAAACATTTGCCATTCCTCGGCGAGAATGTAAGCCCGGCACAAGATTTGCTGAGAAATCCGCCACACACCGGTTTCAACCAGCCGTTATCAGCTGGACACCTGTTCGATCGCACACAAAGCCAGCACTCGACTTTTCCAGTTTTGCTGGCCTGATAACGCAGCTGATGCAAGTATTGTTACAAATCAGCTGCGATCAGGCCAGTAAACCTAATGCAAAGCAATGCAACATGCGACAATCAAATGCATATAAAAAGCCTTTTTTCGGAAGGATATGCAATACATTTGACCATCGCATGCAGCATTGTGGGTGTATTATGCTGGAGTTACAATCAGTGCAACACAACATTGTTGCCATGCTTTGTCGGTGGAACGAGTTACAACCAATGCAACACAACGTTTATCGTCATCTGTCACTAGCTATTTAACGAAATTATTGTTTGACAATATGAATCTTTTTAAGTCTCGGAAAGTGATATCAGTGAGTATTTTATCCTTTAAAAGCTTTAGCGTACATTGCAAAACAAAAAAGAGACAAAAAATCAAATTCTGATTTTCATTTTGCATATGACATTTCCCATTTCCCGGACGCTCATAGGAACTGGTGGAATTATATATTTTCAAAAATGTTGTTGCCATGCCAAGTTCGCGGTTTGAGCCAATTTTGCTGCGCAACAAAATTGTGCTGCGTCATTGTAGCTGCTCTCCTTACGTTCTCATGTGTTCAAACTCGATTTGATACGCAACAATATTGTGTTGCATTGATTGTAACTCCAGCAAAAGCCTAGAAGGAAAGCTACTTAATCGACGAATTTTACACCGATTTGAGAAGACTTATAAAAAGTTGAATATTTGTTGGATCAAGATCTTAAAACGAACAAGAACAATGGAGTTTGTTTCATTATAGAGCCTCTTCTTCGCAAAGTTACAAAAACAAGCTATTTGATTACAATCATATCCCGAAAAAAAATGAGATAATGGAAGCGAATACAAACCACACTTTCAACACATATCACCGAATATTCTTGAATGCTCAAAAACATAAATGGGGTATATAGAGTAAAAATAATATGATAATATTAGTTGATTAACTATCAATTGTACACTTTGCTTCAAACACTGCTGAATTTGTTTAAGTTCACAGAAAACGTAGAGAACGGGAAAGCTCAAGTATCTGCAGTGTGAAAAGTTATTGAAATTTCAATGGAAAAACAAATTCTTCAATTCCATTACCATTTAAATTCCATTAAAAAATTATTAAAATTTTCCAACCACAAAAAGTGAAAATGCTTCGCAGTTTTTTAATCTCCATTTGTGAGTTTTAAACGAGGAATATAGCCTGAATCGTTGAAATAAAACGTGTGAAGATAGTTTCAATAAGTTCTTATGAAAATCGGGTCCAAGGAAAAATCTACGGAAGTAGAAGAGAAAATAATATTGAATTTGATAGAAACGAGCGCATAGAAACCACTAGAAATACTATCTTTCTAACTATCTAATACTATCTTTATAACTAGCCTGTTTCCAACCTGTTTCGAAACTCATGTATCTTGTTGATCTAAACACTGCACTTAAAGTCATAGAGAAGAAAAGTTTTCAGTGCTATCTCTCGCATGATTTTCAAAACTTAATACAACGCAAATTACTTAATTGTAATAAGTTGTTTTTAATGTGTACCAATTTTTTCCTAGCTTGTAAAAAAAATATTTTAATCAAATAACCGATTTTTCCTTTCGAAGCTAGATATATTGAATTTTGTGACAAATATCGATATTTCGAGGGTAGTTAACTTAGGTATTGTCACGGTTTCGCGGGATATATAATGTAGAAGTTAAAAATGGTAAACAAAAAGAATATAAATGGAAAAAAAGTTATGTATAAATATGATGTAAACTAGTAGAGAGGAAATAAAAATTCTAAAATGTTAAAAGAAAAGAATATATAATATAAATGGTAGAAATGATAAAGAAATATGATGTAAGATAGAAAAAAGGAAATACAAATGCGGTACAACGAGCCGGCCGAAGAAGAAGACACGACAAGTTTGGTCGATAGAAACACCACGAACCATAACCTACCTGATCCTTGAGTTAACTCACCACTTAGTCAAACGTCGGATTCTGTTTGGATTCTTGGATGCTGTTAAGATTGTGGGTTGCACGTTTAAAAGTAGCTAAAATTTTGAATAAATTCTATATAATTAGTAATGCGAGACATTACTTCCACATCAAAATTATTTGCCACCGTCGACATTTCGATCGTATTCGATCAGCACGGGAATGTTGTGGTGGTCACATTGAAAATGTCAAAAGATTCATTTTCGTGGAGGTAACGAAACAGTTTCCGACGATATAATCTCTAGACTAAAAGAGGACCTGGAATGACTGAATAACTTAGAAGACGAACACGAATTTCGAAAACTAACCTTCTTCTTCATTCAAAACACTGATGCCACCCTCGAATACGATCTAGGATCCGACCCGCGTATTTGATTTAGTAGGAAGCTGGTGATGGCGATTTTTCAGCAATGTATGCCGATCGGACTTCTGGCCAATGGATACGGCAATGATCACACAATGGAACTTCTGAGGCAGTCTTACACGCCAGATAGTGAAAAGGTTTCGGATTGGTCGAAACGTGAATTCTTCGAGTGCTCCGGATTTGCTACACGGTTGACTGGACTACACGGTGGACTGGAGAACACGAGATATATGGAATTTGCTATTGACACTTTAAACTGTCAAATGGAGCCAGATGACAGAGGAACGTCGGAAACGAACCGTAAGCTGTGGAACGGCCCGGAACGGAGGGCATTGTCAACCAGCTACACTAGTGTAACGACAAGGGCTATGCCCTACCACAAGCGCAACAGCCGGGCTTTTCATTTAAGTGCAACCAACGGGGCACCTTCAAAAAAGTCCCGCTGGCTGACGAACTTCAGGCCGGGATAGAGCGAGGTGGTTCGAACTGGATCTGACTTGGTGAGTGGCTGCGAGTGGCGGATTGTTGATCTATAATTTTCCTCCTTTCATAAAACCGGTGCTGGTTGGCAAGCGAGCTACTGTGATACCCAGTCAATCGGCAGCGGAGCTGTTTATCTCAACGAGGAATATTTCTTTAATGTCTGTTTGGCGAATGGCAAATTGCGGAAGTGCGAGCACCAAGGATTTTTCGTGAGCATCAATCGGCGGAAAAGGGTCCCAACGTGAGATGGTTCTGCTTCGGAATTAGATAATTGCCGCTGCAAAATTAAGGTCAGGATAGTTAGGCTTAAGTTTGTCTTTTAGCTTTAAACAAAATGAACAAAGATAACGAATTCATTGTGTCACGGAAGATTTTGAAAAATAAGCTTTTAAGATAAGTCATCCTACCTAAAGTGGTAGAGCCAATAGAGTGATTGCATAGAAATAGAATCCGGTCGAAATCAAATATAATTCCAATTGTTAACAGTCAAATCCAGTGAGTAATATGTCAGTTGTACATCGAAATCGCGAGGATTGGTATAATTTTCATCTACCATTTCCAATTGTAGTATGCCGTCGTCGCCTCCTCGCTTCGTGACGACGGGCACATGGTAAATTCCGGCAAATGAAGCGAGTGGCACCTACCCACCCCGTTCTTCGTGAGCAAGGCCGCCCGGAATTTCCATCCTTGGACTCATCTGGGGACCAAGGATTTGGTGATCGCGAATGGTATGTGCGTAGTTGCACATATCGGGAATAGTATGTTCTTTATAGAGCTTACTTTTAAAGTATTGACTTATACTAATTACCAACTAATTGTGTATAGATTACTTTACTTAAATACATTTAACGATCTATATTAATTAAATTTTCCTCTTTACTATCAAATAAATGTTCAAATGAACCTAAACAACGGTGATACACAGTTGGTCTGTGTTTAGTCTTCTATTCATTAGGGTTTTCCATATGCTCAGGCTTTCGTATGCATCCAGTTTTCGTACCTGCTGTACCTCCTTAATCACCTCCACATTGTCCCATGCTATGTTGTGATCCTCCTCCAAGATTTGCTTCGCTACTGCTAATCGTACTAATGTTGTATTCCTTTTCCTCGCTGAAGCTGCTTCCCGTTTATGTTCCGTTAGTGTAACACCAACTAACCGTTTCGTTTGACCGATTTACATTTTGTCGCATTCTGGGCAGGTAATTTTACGCATTTTTCCTTTATATCCTTTTCGTGTTTCACGTGACATAGTATAACCTAATCTTTTAGTTTTACTGGTTGGAACTGCTTTAATATCAAAGCGTTCAAGAAGTTCCCGAACTTTTTTGAATATTGGCGAAAAAATAGTTGAAACTCTTATAGTTGTTTTTTGTTTTTCCTGCGTAAACAGCGTCGTTAAAAGATCACGCTGCATTCTATACTTTTTCTTTTTGACAAGATTTCCAATTATCCTCTCGTGAAACCCATTTTTTCTCGCCGTATCTTTAATATGCAAAAGAGCAAAGAGCAAAGAGAGAAAAAGAAGGATGTTTTTAAGGAATCTTTGATAAAATTTTATTGAAGTTTTTTATCCCAGACTAAGCTAGAAATATTAAAATTACCTTACAAACGAACAAAAGAAGAGGAGTAGTAGGTGCTAAGGAACGACGAAATATTCATAAAAAACGCTGATAAATATAAAAAAGGTATTACATGCTTGTATTACGTACAAGTAATGTCCCAGTGTGCCAAATTCGGCATTTCGTTGAAAATTCTTTCAGAAAATTGAAGCGAAATCAGAAAAAACTCTTGGATTATCAAACTTAATCGTTACGAATTCTTTAAGACCGGTTTATGGAAAACTTTACAAAAACGCCGAAAGTGCTCAAACTTCCCCTCTTTAGCTCTTGAAAAGCTTTCGTACGATGGTTCATTTTTTTTTTCAAGATTCATCACGAATAATTTGGGAATTCCTTGTGAATATTTTGTGAGTTCTTTACGAATTCTTTACGAATTTTTTGTGAATTTTTTGAAGATATTTTGCAGGTTTCAGATAGTTCTTCAGGAGGTCTCGCTAAGTGTATTGCCAACAGCACCTAAAACATCGCCGACGCCAGAAAAACGACTCGCTGAGCGATCACGATCTTTGCGGAAGACAGTAAAGAGACAAAAAAAAATATTATTTGAATATATCCCCAGTCAGCCAGGTTTCGGTTAGTTATATTTTGTCATCAGACGCAATAGTTGAGGAAATTTTAAGTTCATGGGCTTTGGTCCTCAACTCTCAAGAGTTTTGATAGTAAACTTTAAGACAGTTCCTTCGCTCTAAGTACGATTTCTCTTCACCAGCCTTCATTGTAAATTTCTAGAAGCTGTTTGTACAAACTCTTTGGCAAAAGCACCAGTGGTCCAGAAATCTTTCTTCAGCGAATCAAAGGTTCCAGATGTGACAGTGATGCATAACATTAACTCTTTATAAGCATTGAAAATAAACGGCTATGACAATTGCTTCACAACAAAATCAATACGCCCTGAGAAATTCGGTTTTAGTCCATGTCAATTAGAAGCTATGCATTATTTCTAAAAAATGTAACCATCTGCTAGCAGCCTTTTGCTAGCCCCGCTGTTAAAATTAAATCAAATCTGTTCTCCGTTAAAGCAAATACACTATGTGAATTTTGTTTTCATACCACGACTACTTGAAAGTTACCGGGTAGATCAAATTTCAAATGTACTACCCGTAGAGATTTAAGTATAACAAAAATTACCATAGCTGGCAAGCCTATCATAATTTTTGAACTAAATTCAGACGAAACTTGGCTTGGAATAAGGTCCATTCAATGTGTGAATATCGCTACAATATTATTACTGTACTGGAAACTATAGAGCAAATCGCTTATATTTCGCTGAGTGAATTTTCAAGATCTAGTTTTTTAATCCAATTCCTATCAAACTTGCAATGAAATCCTATTACTGCATGCATCTTACTTTAGTCTGATGTAAGTTCTCTTGAAAATAAATGGGTGGATTCTTTTAATATAGTGGAAAATTCGTGCGGTGTAGTGGATAGAGAACTAATTTGACTTCAGGCTTGGAAGCGTCCGCAGACATTGAGCTTTAAGTTAACCTAGCTCTGAATAGGTACCTGAATTAAATAAGGAGATATTTTTTTTTGTAAATTCGTGAGTTAAGCTCTTTATAATATAATAAAATGTATCAATCTTTTTCATTTTTTTCACAAAAATAAAACAATTTTCAGAAGAGACGACGTTTTTGAAGGATTCTTTTCACCTGCCTGCTAAAGCTGCAGAGCTGCATGAACATTCAACAAGAGCGTTGGATGTTGTTTTTGATAAACATATATACGGCCTGTAAAGTTAGTTTTGATCCGATGCTGAAATTATGACAATTTGTTTTTTGTCAATTATTGTTAACCCTATGATTTCTGATCGGCCATTTTAGTGATATTTTTAATATACCTATCATTCCGTACACAAAATTTTTTTGCAAAAATAAAGTTGACGAAATAAATTTCAAACTTGTTTTAAATGCGAATGGGATAATGTTTTGGAATTTTTTAACCCCATGTGTGCGCTAGGTGCCTAAAAAAAGAACGGGAAAATTTGAAAATTTTTAAATTGCGATAACTTTTGACAGAGCTACTCAATCATTACGAAATTTCCAGGATATATTGATATTATTTAATTGTAAATTAAATAATATCAATATATCCTAAATAAAAGCGTGTTGGCAACCCTGTAGCTAGGGCAAGCACTGAAAGTGAAAACCTCCAAATTATCGTCTCCCTTGAAATAAATGCCGCTTCTTCAAAAAAAAAGCCACTCATATGTAAATCTTATGCTTTGTTTACATAGCCAAAGTAAAAAATTTGCTATAATATAACAGGTACGCCTGGTAACCCTTGCCCAATTTACCTATATTTTAAGCATCAAAAACTTCTGTTCACGGAAACTTACGATCCGATGAGCAGAATTAATTCAAATTTACAGAATGTGCCAGTGGTGCCATCTTGAAAAATCACTAAAACAGATAACTGCTTTTAGCCCTATAAATTCTGATTCAATCGTTTATCGAAGTTTACACAGAGGCTGACCCTTACTTTAAACCGCGTTTGGTAGAAATTTGGTTGAAATATTCGGTTGGAGCTGCCAGCTATGATGATTTTGGTGTCTTAAATTTGAGAAAATAAAAATTTGGAATTGAAAACATTCAAACCATTGAATATCCTAAAAAATGTCCGTTTCTTATAATAAAACCAATCTGTATACAAATCTTATGCTTTATCTACACGTTCAAAGTAAAGCTTTGGAAATTTCATGTCGGACAAGAACGGTAACCCTTTCTCAGTTAACCTATATTTTTAGCACCAAAAACTTCTATTCACAGGAACTCACGAACCAATAACCAGACACAACTGAAATTTAGAGAATGCATTGGAATTAAGTAGGCCCAGGTCTGATAGAAGAGATTTTTGGATTGTGGGCAACTCTGTGCCAGTGGTGCCATCTTGAAAAATTACAAAGAAAAAAAACTGCTTTTTGCCCTATGAAATGTGAATAAGTTACCAGATTTTCATGAAATTGACACAGTAGCTGTTTGGTAGAAGTTTGGTTGAAAAATTCGATTGGTGCCGCCAGCTATGGTAATTTTTGTGTCCTTGGTTTTGAAAATTCTCTCAGGAAAATAAAACTTTTTGCCCTACAACTTCCAGTGCAGTCACGAAATCAATACGAATTTCATACAATTAATGGAACCTGTTTTAGGCATTATTCAGGCCAAATTTGGTTGAAAAGCCACGATAGGGTTGCCAGCTATTGTTGGTTTTGTGTTTAATTCCAATATCTTTATTAAACGGTTTTATCGTAGAATTTTCAAATGGTTATGATATTGTAGTGACAACAAAAAGCAAATATTACGTTCCGATTATTTGAAAAAACTCGCAGCAGGTAACCCTAAATTTCTTTATACTCCTATAACTTCGAATCTAATATAACAACGTGAAGCAGATGTGATATATTCTTGGCTCTGATACTGGCAAAAGGTTACCAGCACGAGTCGGTTGTGCTACTTTTGTATCAATAAATGCTTACAGTTAGTATTCATACCGGAAACATTCACAATGAAAATAAATAACCGATGTTTCAATTCCCAAAGTTCTGCAAATTTTTCGGATCGCAGGCCCAAACACCAACTTCAGTTACAGTGCTGCAGGTACTGAGCATTTTCTTCATTGATGTTATATGAGATGCTGCTTTCGAAATTTTGTGAAATAAGCAACTGATAACGAATATAATTAACCCATGTTTTGCTCTCATAAACGTTGAATTTCATGCCAGTGGTAATATCTGAAACCTTCCACCATATGAGCTATAATGCATTCTTGAGACCAAAGTAAAACGTGGCGTTTGAAACAGTTTGGCCGTAATAAGCAGCTCATGGGGTGGAATCTGCACTCAAAACCTGCACGATTCTTCTACTGTTCTTCGAACATTAGTGTTTCTAGCGGTTCAGGTGCGCTAGAGTTTTTATTTTATATGCTTACTTTTTACAAAAGATTTCTCTTCGTGGAAACATAGATTGCTGCCTTAGTGCAAAGTTGTACGAAATTCCCGCTGTCACCGCCAACAGATTAAAGACATCTTAGTTTTGTCTTAAAGTGGGCTCCCCCGAAAATTTTAGCTCGATCGGACCATATACTTCAGAGCTAATTGCACTTTATGTATATACACAAGGTGTTTAGTACTCGGAGAACACTTTTGTAAGGAGGTATTCCTTGATATATTTTGAGCGAAAAATCGTTCTACAGGGTGGTCCGGTTTTCAAAATCTGCGGAGTTACAGGATGGTCAAGGAAAGTGTTTCGGACCTGTACCGTGACTCACTTGAATCGTTATATCTTAAGAATTAATAATCACAACGCAAAGTTTTATTGCTTGCTTTTTATAAAATTAAATTACCTTTAATTTGATATAATATTCCAAATTGTAACTGTACCTGATTTAGAGATATTAACTTGAAAATGCAAAATTTTGGCACCTCTACCCTGAAAATGCTGTATACAATATTGTTTTTTTCCCAGTAAACCTCATGAAAATATGCCATTTTAATTTTATATTTTTATAGATCACAAAACTTGCATACATGTTTATGACTTACGTTGTACCATTTCACAAGTAGTATATCAGCCCACGTTTGTAAATTGTGAAAGTTTGTGATACCGTCCCTGGTAAATAAGGACTCATCCGTCCCAAGAATGGTGCTCAAAAAATTTTCGTTGTCTAATTGCTTCTCAAGAAGCCAATTAAAGAATTCCATCCTTTTGGGCAAATTAATGGGTAGCACCTCCTGCACTGGTGTGTGATAGTAGAAATGTAAACGAGCTGCTTTTAAAATACTCCAAACTTAAGCCGTAAATACGTTAAACTGCAACGCCAAGCGTCGAATACTGATTGATATGTCAGTTTCCGCTGCATGCAGCATTTCTTCATCGGTCCGTACAGCGATTGCAGGCGCAGGATTTGCGTTAACTTGGCTCGTCCTAACGCTGCCAGTTTCCCGAATCATTGTGTAAAGTTGTTGAAACACTCTCCTTCTAGGAATCCGTCGATGGGGATATCTCTATTGATACAAAGATTGCGCCGTTTGTGAACTACCCCGGCACTCTCCTTACACGTACATAATGTCTGCATACTCGTCATTAGTGTATTGAGACATTTGAATTTATTTTTCAAAGTTTAGTGATGTCGTAGTTCGAGTAATGTACCGAAACTGACAGAAATTTGAAAGTGGTTCTGTTTATATAGGGTCTTACTTTTTTTACGTATCCCATTAATAAAGGGGAAGAAGTAAAGCCAACTTTACCTTTAACATCCAGGTAGGTGCTTGTATTATGTTGAAATTAATTTTAATTTAGTTTATTTTATTGATAGTTTAACAAGTAATTAATGGGCAGTAGAAATACTTAAGTGCAAACAACATTTTAAACTTTTTTTTCAACGAGGGCCACTTTATGACATATTTACTTTCTAAGATATATGTATTTTTACTTACTACTTGCGAAATGCTAAAACCTAAGTCTTGAATATGTATACAACTTTTGTAGCCAACAATATGGCCTATAAAAAAATAATATTAAAATGACATATTTTCATGAGATTTTCTAAAAAAAATAACATTGAACACAGAATTTTCGGGATAGAAGTGCCAAAATATTGTGTTTTTAAGTAAATATTTCAAAATCAGGCACAGTTACAATTTAGAATGTTACGTCAAATTAAAGGTAATTTGATTCCATAAAAAAAGAAATAAAACTTTGTGTTATGATTACTAGTTTTCAAGATATAATGATTTAAGTGAGTCAGGGTTAGGGATTCCAATCCCGGAACAGTTTTTCAATCCCGGGATTACGGGATTAAAAAATATCGGGATTCATTTCAAAACTACAACAATAAGTAAGCTCAAAACTGTATACAAAATATGTTACTATATAATTACTAATTTACATAATTGATGCAAATAAAAACAATAATTTTAATTATCCAAGACGTTGACAGTATGAAGACAATTATTTAAAATTACAACTATTACAAACTACAACAAAAAAAAATTGAGATACATAATAAAGAAAGATATAAAAAATTCTGCCAAAGTTCATTGGTTCTCGATCTGACTCGATACTTGTTATTGGGACGGTCGATAAATGTTGGTACGCCTGCTCCAAATTATGCGAGTGCCACCACTTTCGAAAAGATTCATTTCTTTTGCAATGTTTTTAATTAGATCAGTTTCTTGCGGCATTTCATGATTAATGTATTTCATACTTTTGTAGCTCTCCTTGTGATGTCAATTGACGATCATCCTGGCCTGATTAAATATGGGTATCTACATTGAAAAAAATCCACATGGCGCCCAGAGCCATGTAATATAGCGCATTATTTATGGCCCCATACACCATGCACATAGTACTCTGAGCCATGCAATATGGCTCCCAGCGCTATAATGTCAGAATCTACATAGCGCGTGGTCCTTTGTAACATGGCACAGCATTTATGGTCCCAAACGCTATGTACATAGCACCCTGAGCTATGCAGCATGGCTCCCAGCGCCATAATTACATAGTGCAGAAATTATGGCGCCACACGCTATATTACATAGTACCATGAGCCATGTTATATGGCTTATGGCACTCCAATTATAACTCGCAGCCATACTGTGTGAGGGGATGTATAAATGTCAGCAAGTAAAATTTGAGTATTGCTTCTTGAGTATAGGAGAGGATATGGACTTTGATGCCAATTATCCCTCAGGAATTTTGTCGATAGAATTCCAACACCTAACACCAACTGCTCTACCTCCAGATGCTCAGAACTGAGAAGGCTCGTGGCCTTTTGTTGGGTGCCAACTGGATCATCTTCCGATGCACTGAAAAAACACAAAGTGCCAGACGCCATAATTTATAGACTTCTGGCGCCATGTACATAGTCGATTTCGATCGATTTCTGGTAAAATATAGCGCCACACGACAAAGTACATAGGAACAGACACTATGCTTATAGCCCTCCACGCCATATACTATAGTCCTCCACGCCATGTACTATAGTCCTCCAAGCCATGCACTATAGTTTTCCACACCATGTACTATAGCCCTCCAGTACATGGCGTGGAGGACTAAATTACATGGCGTGGAGGGCTCTTAGCATAGCTCCTGCTCCTATGTACTTTTCGCCATGAATTTTGGCGTGTGGCGCTATATTTTATCACAATCCCTAAATCGACTATGTACATGACGCCAGAAGTCCATAAATTATGGCGGCTGGCGCCATGTGCTTTTTCAGTGTACTGGGTTCTCCTCATTTCTTTGGCTACCAAGCAAAGGGTTTAGCATCTAGACCATTGAAGTATTTTTTTTAATATTTGCGTTGCCTAGTCTCAAAAATAGAGATTCTATTTCATTTGGTAAATTTTCGCTGGCTCAATGTGGATTCTGGAGATAGCTTAGCATACCAGATAGCTCGGTACACTGACGCTCTTTTATTCGATCCAATATTCTAATTTACATAGCATTCGCAAGAATGGACCGTTTTTCTCCTCACAGCCTAAATAAAAATCTTAATGAAGTATTAGCAGTGCAAAAATTTGCATCTTTGCGATTTAAGGCCTCCCCGGCAATTTTACAGGGAGTAAAACTTCAATAATTTTCTTAATAGAATCAAACTCAGTCGTTTCTAATCGCTCTGGATATTACAGGTCTATTTATGCCTTCTGTATACTATTTTTCAAAATGGAAAACCATTCGAGCATTGTCAAGAGACTATTTCATCTTGTTTTGCAATCCAGTAAAAGAGACAGTTAATGCCTTGCTCGGATTTGGCATAGTTTTGAAGATCGTTATTATTTTTCGTTGGAGATTTTTAAAACATAAAACTACCTTACGATCTTTCTTTATGCATGCACTGATGTCATAATTCTTTGTCAGATCTAGCGTGTCTTGCAGGCGACCGGGTTCAACGTAGAAAGCTGATGAAGAACCGTCCAAATCTTTGTGGTCGTCGTCCAGACTATCAGCTGTTTCATTTACTCTGTAATCTGGAATGGACTTCCTATTATAGAGAACATCGCAAAATGCCAAGTGGATGCTATGCGCCAAACAAATATGCTGCTCTGTGTCAACTAGTCTGCCTACTTTTCGCATTTCGTTTGACCCATCAGTTACGATGGTAACAATGTATTTTCCTAGGGAAACATCAAACTCAGCAAGAAGCTCTTTTAATATATTTGGGCAGTTTGCAGCTGTCATTGATATCCTTACTCGCACCAAGCTTCACTAAGAATTTACTAAGTGGATGTTAATATTTCTATAGTGCCTATTTGCAGTCGAGGTCCACTCATCAAACGTCAAACTGAACCGTTCACCTAAGATACTAGCCTGTCTTATCTCATTTTTTATTATTTTCTTTATCCTGCTTGCATAGCCCACAATCTTATTTTTGATTGTTGTTGAGAATTTTGGTAAATCTGTGTATGCATTCGCTCGTATTAATTTCCTCAAATCATTCGAAGTATCGGATACACTAAATGCGAAACAGTCCATACTCATTTATTTACAAACCCCTTTGTAGTCTCTTGTTAACTGTTGCATCGGTTTGTTTTGCTCTATTCTCTACGCATTTTGGTGTGAGCCTGCATGCTAATTGCTTTCTCATATGGATTCTTTTTGCACTTTTCGAATCTTGCCGTAGTTTGATTGCCGATTATGCTAGACTCCCGGCCCCGAAATCCTGGCCAATTTCTGATCCCGAAAATCCCGGAGTTAGAAACCATCAATCCCGGGATTTTCGGGACCAGAAATTCCCTAGTCAGGGTACAGGTCCCAAACACTTTTCTTGACCACCCTGTAACTCCGCAGCTTTTGAAAACTGGACTACCCTGTAGAACGATTTTTTGCTCAAAATTTATCAAGTGATGCCTCCTTACAAAAGTGTCCTCTGAGTTTCAAACACCCTGTATGAAGAAATACGAATTTTTGGGAATGTGAATCGAATGCTAATTTTCTTTGACAATCAGTACAAATATGAACCGCATAAAAATGCTGTCATCTATGTTGTAGGTGGTCGTGTGTGCAAGTGCATACATTTTTTATAGTATTGTGTATTACCACGTTGGGCGCTATTTACCAGCAACCAAAAAACAGAGCATTTATTATTAATTGAGCTTTAAAAATAGTTTTGAATATTAATTTTCTGCAAAGAAAAACTTATGACGCCAATTTTTAAGGCTTTTATATAAAAATCATGGTTGTTTATAAGATTATGTGTTCCACAGAAAAAATGTTCTCTGAAGTATTGTTCAACTAGAAGCTTTTTAACTTCAGTTAAAGCTTGAGTTATCCATAAATGATATATGCTGGCTTAATATAATGAGGGTGCGTAGAATTCAAGGATTCTAAGGTATCATCAGTAAAGTTTTGAAAATGCTGAGTTTGATAGTGTGACGGCAGTGAAATGCTGGCAATAGGAGAATGAATCAATTTTAGAAAGAAAGAATGAAAATGTCAGCACACTCTAGAAAATCGTTGATAAGTCTTACAAGGCGCATGTATGAGGTTGAGAAAAAGATTATCAGCTATTTAAAATAGATATTGCAAAACTGCTGAGCCAAAACTTCCTTGTGGAACACAACACTTCTTTTCCATATCTGGAATAAAGTTTTTATTCACATCCATAACTCCTACCAATCCGCACCAAAACAGAAATGAATAGTGATACTATTGATATTTGGACTGTGTTCTTTTTACTGACTTCATCTTCTCTTTTCAGTCTGATATCACAAGCATACTACTTTCGCAACTATTCGAGCTTAAACTTTTCTGATTTATAGTTCAGTTGTGATAAGAAAACTGAATGAAAGACGTCCATGATATACGAGTTCGTGTGTAAGGTAACTTCAACGAATAATACATATTCATGTATGTTTGCAACTATCCACACTATAGCCGGTACTCATGGCTCATCTGATGCTTCTTGTCGGCCAGGCCGCTGCACGCTTTAGTGCTACTTCAGCCAAAGATAAAGTTTGAAACGAATGTCAAAGTTGAACATTGTAAACATCCTTTCTTTTTGCCTGTCTGTCCAGGTCGTTGTTGCGATCAACTTTGCTGCTGATATTCTCCTACATAAGACAGAGAGCAAAGAACAAGAATAAGGATTCACTGGATGTTTTTCGCTTGAAAGGCATAAATAATTGCAAAGATGCAACGGATTGAATACGAAAAGTGAATTGGAAGGATTGTGCATGAAGGGAGTTGGTACTTTTAGAATCTTGTTGAAAAATGCTTCGATAATGAGTTTATGGTGAAAGAAAAACTTTAATTTATAGCTTTCACTGATAAAATAGTCACATATATCAAATGTGTTTTACTAACAAGCGTCAAGGACCGTTTTATGATCGGAAATGTGTCAGATGATCAGAACGAACCACTGTTTCACACACATTAATCACCTGTTTATATCAATTTACAGGTGTGGTTGGCTACTAACAAATTCTCATTCAACGACCATGAGTGTGCTTTGCTTCAGTTAGCAGTCTCTTGGCTCCACCCTCAGAATGAAATGGCTTGCTCCAAATCGCATTAATCAGAAAATCAATCCCCGGTAGCTAAGGCGCTAATGCAACACAAAATTAACGTCTCCTGGATATAAATCAACGTCGAATGCCTTAAATCCAAGCTAAATTACGTGAAATCTTAATAAGGGTGACCAAAAGAAGAGAGAGAAAATGCCAATGGTGGTAACGTGTACGACCAAACACACTTAAGTTTGGCCAACTTGAAGAGTATTCAGCCACCAACCAATGTCTCAGTGTTTGGTAGCTGGAATTCCGAAACGCTTTTGTGGGATTGTGTATTTTCTTTTCATTGTTTCGTGCAGGCTACGAATGGTTGGAGGTGTAGAGAAAAAGAATGTGATGTCCTTGAACGGAAAAAAATATTTACGGAGGGTTTTTACAATTTCAGTGGATTTGATCTTGAAATGAGCAAAGCGTTTGGTGCCGCTATTGTTTTTTATTTTGAAATTTATTTGAAAAAAATAGTGAGAAAAAAACTTCAAGACACTAAATTAAACTTAACAATGATGAAAAGTAGACCAATAATGTGTTTGAGAAAATGTACTGAATAATTATTTGAGAAAAATTATTTGAGAATATATTTGAGAAAATGTACTGAAAGTAGCAAGAGTAATGTTAATTGAAAAATTTATTTTTCCTATTTTCTGCACGTCATATTTACGTTTATTTATTATTAGCTTGCTTTGCCTCAATCTTGAACGAACAAAAATATTTGCTTTCTTATGCTTCTTAATGTTTCTTACTTCTAACCCTCAACAAAATCACAGCTTATCATCGTGCCTCAAAAGAAAATCCAATCTAAGCATAGCCTCAAATATGATTTAGGGTGGTCACATCTGTGTCATTCCGTTTATCTCATGTTTTTTTCCCTCGAGGAAATATTTACCATTATCTCAGCAAGTGGCAATCCTGCGACGGTTTTTGATTCATTTAATTTTAAGTATTAGTGGTAGTTGGATGAAAACGGCATCATCTCATTGTTGTCCTTTCAACACTTGTGCGAAGATCGTCCTTTCCACAGGATGAAATAAGGAAAAACGCGTAGGCTTATTTTCTCCTCAATTTTTAAGAAGACATTTATTATGCCGGCTGACTGTTGAACGTAATGACTGGCAAAGGAAGAAGAAAAAGCATTATTTCTTCATCTTCTTGCTTGTGATGAAGAATGAAGAAGTGCGGTTTTTCGATTAAGGAAATTAAACTTTTCCGCATAGTTAGGAATGACACCGTTGGACAATTGTAAACAGCTGATGCATTGTTGCGGCACGTGAGTGATGATTTATTGGTGACATTTTACGTATTACGTGATGTTTGGGGAATTTTTAAAATTATGGTACGCAAGCTGTGATGGTAGTGTGGCTTGAATTTTATTTGTCATTTAGGTAGTGAGAGATGTGGTTGGGGTATTTTCAAAATTTGAATCAAATGATATTGTTTGCAACATGTGTGCGTACTTTCTATGAAAAATATTACTGCGTATGCAAATCTTTCTTCGAATAGCTACTATGAACTTTCCATAGTTGTATTTGTGATGGGCCTAATTAAGACCAAGAGCCAGCAACATATTTTAAATTGTCATTTCAAAGGTCATGAAAATGCACTCACTGAATCCTATACACCTGCTAAATCCTAACTTTTCCCCTTGAATGATGAGCAACATGCATACCAGTTTGGAAAATCAAGTGAGTTGGCACTTCATTCTTTAGTTTCTAGAGCTGAGGGAGCCATTTCAAATGGTGAGTATAAATTGGGAGTATTTGAGAACATTGAAGGGGCATTGGACTGCACGTCTTTGAGGAGTTAGGTGAAGCTGTGAAAGCTTAAGGCATTGATAATGTATTATTTTACTAGATAGATGCCATGCTGATGCAGATTGATGCTGTTGGCCAACTGCTATTTGAGAAGAGAGGCGACAAATGGATATCATCAAGGTGGTATCATATAACGGTCCCTGTGAAGTATCCCAGTTGTCTTCCTGCTAAACAAAGTGCAACAAGAACGGCAGTAGCAGTCAGTAACGATCTGAATGTGGTAAATACATAACGCATATTGCATCTAATTGACAGTCGGTGTTCGAGGCAGGTGAATCCGTGTAAAACAAAGCTTGTTTTGTTTGTAAGTTTACTCCAGCTTTAAATGCTTTCGGGCAATGCACGAGCTCTTTTGACACCACATGAGGTCTGATGCATGTTTAGTTTGTGGATCTGTGTAACAATCACAAGGTCGGTGATCACGCACGCATTCGGCCGAACGGGGCCGCCAGAAGTACTTTTATTGTTCAACAGGTATACATGATTTAGTGTGTGTCTTTTCATGACTTTTGAAATGAAAATTTAAAATACGTTGCTGTCTCTCCGTCTAATTCACTTTCAGCTGGTGTTTCATAATTGCATGGGAACTTTTTTTCTCTCACAAAATGCACCCAAAACACATATAGTGCATTTGCCTGGCGCTTATTTACACTTTCGTAACCCGTACTTGGGTGACGGGTATGCTTCCGTGGGGTAAGATTTTCAGCTGCATTTTGAAAACAAATTTAAAGAAGAAACCACTGAAGTATAAACATAAAATATACAGGATCAAAATATTGAAAACATACAAATTATCCTTTACTTTTGATTAATTGATATTAAGGATATTATAAATATTATTACATTATCTACTTTGCATGATGTTCGCTAAAACAGTCCAAGCAAATTTGGGGCGATTTTGGGCAATTCAAACAATACATTCAAACAATACAGTAGGCTTGCCTGCTCATTCTTGCAAATATCCAAGTGGTGAGGCAGTTTCCTCTTTTTGTGTCTATTGGTGTCGGGCACAGTATTTTTCGAAGACAACCATTCTGTGACTAATAGTTCCAGGAATTTTCTAAGCTCCATTTTTTTGTGTATATCTGCACATATAGTGCATTTACATTCTTTGTTCCGTAAGGTAAATGTAATTGTAATTTGCGATACCAGTTGATGGTTTTTCTTATGTTTATTGCATATTACACCATCTAGTCGCTCCTATCAATGCCAGTTTTTCCAATATTGTACGCCATTATCGCCAAAGTTTTCAATTTTGGAGGACGACCTTGGGAACTAAACAATGTATCAATTATAATGGGTCGAAGCTGCAGAGTTGGATCGTACTCAGATTTTCACATCCTAGGTATTCCTAATACGAGTACAAAAAAAATACATGTTCCAAATACCTGTTCCAAAAATACTAGCTAGTATTTTTTGAAGTATGTACATATATACACATAAGTACATGGAATTTGCAGTGATGTAATGAAACGGTATGATATGGAAAATTTTTGGACAAAATGGTCGTTTTTGCCCAATTTCGCCTATCAAAAATTTTTTCGCCCTTCATTCATATACTCCCCGACCACTTTCAATCATCGAAAGCGCTGTAAAGGCAGTTTTTGCCAAACTATGGCCAAAAAGCCCCTTACTCCCTTACAAAACCTAAATTTTTGTATCACAGCAAGAGGTCTTGGCCCGTTATGTCCGAAAACACTCTAGCCCAAAATTGGCCGATTTTAACTGATTTCACCTATTTTTGCCTTAAAAACTTTTTGAATAATTGAATAAAATACTTGCCCAATTTCCCCTATCAAAAATTTTTTCGCCCTTAAAAAATCATTAATATACTCCCCGACCACTTTCAATCATCGAGAGCGCTGTAAAGGCAGTTTTTGCAAACTACGGCCAAAAAACCCCTTACTCCCCTAAAAAACCGAAATTATTGTATCACAGCAAGAGGTCTTGGCCCGTTATGTCCGAAACCACTCTAACCCAAAATTGGCCGATTTTGACCAATTTCACCTATTTTTGCCTTAAAAACTTTTTGAATAATTGAATAAAATACTTGCCCAATTTCCCCTATCAAAAATTTTTTCGCCCTTAAAATATCACTAATATCACTCCCCGACCACTTTCAATCATCGAGAGCGCTGTAAAGGCAGTTTTTGCAAACTAGGGCCAAAAAACCCCTTGCTCCCCTAAAAAACCGAAATTTTTATATCACAGCAAGAGGTCTTAGCCCGTTATATCCCAAACCACTCTAACCCGAAATTGGCCGATTTTGTACGGTTTGAGCTACTTTTGTCCTAAAAACTTTTTGAATAATTGAATAAAATACTTGTAAGTCCGAAAATACTCGCAAGTACGAAAATACTCGATACGAAAATACGCGGAAGCGGACAACGAAAAAAAGTTGAGGTCCTGGATTTCGTTCATATTGTGCATAATGGTACTTCTAGAAGATATGAATGTGGATGCACAAGTTTTTGTTTCTATGAGGTCTAGTTGCCGAGTTATGGCAACTAGACCTCATAGTTCTGAATAATTGACGAAATTGATAAAAGCTTTTTTGGAAGCAGATTCTGAGATTAAAAAAAAAATCTAAAAAACATTAAACATATTGATTGGTACAGAAAATTAGCTGTTCCTTTTAGCATTGAAATTAGATTTGAAAAATAATTTTTTTTCCTATGTGAAACCGGAAGTAGACACTTCAACTCGTAATTTGAATAATTTGGACCAGGTTAATTTTAATTATTTTTATAACAAAACAAAGCTTAAAGTATACTTATTTTATCATAAAAGTTTTAGAACGGGTTGGCCAGTAGTTTAGGAGGTAAGTGAATTTCAATACATACAAGTCGCATGGGGCGTGGTACCGAGAGCTTGATTATGATAGCTAGTGATCCAAAGGTTATTTCAAAGAAATGTTGATTTTGATGTTATTACATTAAAAGTAGTGCAATGGTTTTGTATAAAACATCTGATCGCAAGAACACATATGCACAATAAAATTGATGAAACTTTCATTTTCGACTAATTTAGCTTTGAAAATTAGATCGGGCAATACTGATTTGCCCATGCTACATTGAATAATAGCGAGTAATAGAGAAAAACTGCTAGTTTTCTCAAACAACCTGGTGGCTATAAGAGGATTTCATGAGAGAAGCATGAATAATATAAATGTTAAAAAAACAACAACAGTTAGCATGAAACAGTAAAACAAATTTGTTTTTCATCCACGTCTCAATCTACAAATTGAAAAACCACTAATTTGACCATAGTTATTATAGCAAATCAAATACCTCAAAAAATAATTTCATGCTCGATTGAAAAAATGACCTAAAACCAACAAGAAATCATTTGTTATCTTTTGGAATTACAAAATGTTGTGTTGTGCATCAATGAAAGGACTGAGACTACCATTGGGCCTTTTTACACTTGTATTCTTGATGCACTCTTGAAACTGGCTTTACACAATCAACATTTCCACACTTGGTGTGCATCAGCAACGGAAGCGTTCATATACCGATTATGCATATGAATGTGTGCGTGTTGTTGTTTTCTCATTTCGACTTGAGTGTTTCATGAAAAATTCCCGACCCGTGAACTATGTTTATAGTTGTGTTAGTGATTTGCATCAGTTTCAATCAGTTTCAAAAGTGATGAAAAATTCTCTCCAAGTGCATCATTTTTTGTAGAGATTTCCCCTCGATTCTTCTGCCTCTTGCCCAGAAAACCGGTTATGGGACTGCATCAAGAATACAAGTCTAAAAAGGCCCATTAAGACGATGACAAATGTGAGAAAACAAAAACGTCTTCCAATCACTGGTGTTGTCTTCTACCGACATAATGTTGCTTGTATGCCGCAGCAGTATCTTAGTTTCGGGTGTGGTAAAAACCATTTCGAAACAGTCCTCCGTCAAATATCACACAGTAACATCTCGCTATTATCATTCCATATTATAAAATATACATATACGAGCATAGTTTTAACAGTGTTTTGTCTCTCGTACAGAAACGATGTACTTCAGAGTGAATTATGTACCCAATAAAACTTACATATCTTTTGGGCAAAAACTTTCCATCTTCAGTGAAGACGATCCCATTGCTCCTCGTCAGTAAAGTCGCCCGAAAGACGAATCTAGTCTCTGTTAAAGAAACAGGGTTCACATGCAGGATGGCATTGAATGTTTTATTTTCGTCTTCTATTTTCTTAGCAAACAATTTCTGACGCTTCGCTTTGAATTATTGTCGCCACATCAACTGCCTACAGTACCGAGTTTGAATGAGCGAAACATGCCAGGCTCAATAGCTGCCCAAATGGTACATGGCTGCTTCAAGAAGTTAGTCTCTATCATTATGCCAGCTTCTTGTCTACCCATTCTTCAATATTTTCAGCAAAACTCAAATAGATGCAAAGATCTCATCAAAAGTTATCTTAGATAGTTATTGTCGTTTGATTTGCTTTTATGAACTTTACAAGCAATTCCAACAGAAGAGAACAAGTGAACAAAAACAACGAGAGAAAATAATGTTTTTCCTTGACATTTGTTTTATTCGTCCTATCACTAGGCTCTGGTTTATCCTCTCGGTACCTTTTCAGGAAAAAATAACACTTTGCTTTAGATAAGCTGCCAACAAAAACACTTTTTGCCATCCCTGCCGTCCCAACACCTGCTGCGCTGGAACTTTGGTCTCCTCATACGATACCCTTTGATATATGCATATTATCTGAGCAATGGTGGAAACTAGGATTGAAAGGGCATCCCAATAGCCAAGAGGCTGTGTAACGAACGTGAAACCAACCAGACCTATATAGATGAAAAGTAGAAATTATGGATTATGCGTTCTGAGTTGAGGAGGAAAAATAGGGTCAAGTGAAAATCGATATTTATCATTCGTCGTCGTATCCTTTTGGCCCGGGACAAGTGTTACGGTGACATATAGCTATGATACGTGAGTGCGTTCATATGGCTGCTGTGAGTCCAAATTATATTTCTACATGATTTTATTGCATTTATCGCTGAGTTTTATGAGAAAAGTTTTGCTTGGATGGCAGATTTCTGAATGCTTCCGGCTGTTATCTGTTGTCTTTTGGTGATAGTTTTAGTTTAACATCGTTGTCTTTGATGGATATGGATGGATTTTACGATGTCGTGTTCTAATGGTGAGATATGAGTGAAAGCAATGACTATAATTTGAAATGTTTTTGCATAAGAGATTGAATAAACTCTTATTTGAAGTGCTTTCACGTGGAAACGTATACTGTTCACCATCTCTAATCAAAATTTATCGGTTTGAATATCATCACAACGGTGCATTACTTACAAATTAAAATCACTTTCGTTCCCAATTCATTTTACTCGAGGAGATAACGAGAAAACTTGAAAAGTTTTTATTTCTCTCGGGACTCGCGAACAAAGCAATATAATCGAAGAACGGAAGGACTAATGGTACAACAAATCCCTCTCATCCGCTCCATCTTCATACTTAGTTTGCTTGACTTTCAATGTTTTTTAAAGAAGATTTCATCGCCTGCTTCGAAACATCTCGAAATGCAAATTGCAGCAATTGTATTACCGCCGTTATCGTCCCCCTTCAATTCACCATTCAGCCCCATCACTTAGTACAGTTTAGAGAATCACTCTGAAGAATCCTTAGTTCGCTGCACTGACTGAACACACCAATATTACCAACAATACGCCCAATATTTATCCCATTGGATTTCATTCAAGCAAACTCGAATCTTTCTTTTGAGTCCAGAGACAAGGAGTTTTGCACAATGGTTGCAGATTGGAAATTCAATTAGTTTGTTTTATTGTGGCTGCTAGTGTTGTTGGCTATGCCGTTGGTTAAGAAATGTTTACGAGCATGTTGCAAATTAACCGTTTTAGTGGAGAAAAATTCTGTATTGTGCAGTTTTGTTGCATTGTTATCTGGAAACGGGAATAGTGTCGGAATATTGGTTCAGTTTTAAAAGTTTTTATACGCAAAGACTAAAATGGCTGCTATTATTGTTCAATCTAATCGTTCTATTAAAAAGAGCTGTTTGGAACAGCAAAAATAAATTGGAGTTTTTCCGAAAGCCGAAAAACTTTCAGTTGATTGAAAATGATGATGAAAATAAAATTTAACTAGCAAATTTAATCTTTGTCAAATCTAATCTACATATACATTGCCAGTTGAATTTCACAATCGACACTACAAGCACTTCTACATCTGAGGGTCGCGTGTGAGTTATCAGTAACTATAAGGAAAAATAAAGTCCAAAGTCTCAAAAATCAAGTGTTTTGAATAACAAGGCGAGACATCCGTGAAAAATTGTGAATAAAATTCTGAGAACTCATTTAAACCTGGACAATCAATTAGTTCGAGCAGTTTTACAGTGCATAAGGTGCATCTAAAAATTTGCCTATTAAAACAAAAAAAATCTAGCGGACCAGAACCGAAAACACTTATAGGAATCGCGCAGGTTTTTGATTGTATATTCTATCAGCCTTGTTGAAGCCAGGGCTATGTACCGCTTTGATCACAAGAATGCCTTAAAACCCATAGGGTGGAAAAGTTTTCAGGGCTACCACTTGGATGAATTTCAAAATTTAGGAAATTCAAACATTGCAATTTATATTTAGTATCGGCTGCTTATGCTATACAACAAAAAATATGTTCATTGCTTGCAAAACTTTGCCAGACACCAAAGCCAAAAATATATTCATATTCATATTGAAGTCAACCTAACCTGCGAATTTTTTGTCATTCCGATGACTGCATTGGAAGTTTTAGGAGTACAAAAAGCAATAAAGATATCAACGCTCAAAAGTGTTCAAATTTTAAAAATGTTAATATTTGCTGCTTATTGTTACTGCAAGATCATTCTCATTTGAACATATCATGATAAAATCGCTTACTAAAGATATGGCAAAAAAATACAAAAATAAAACAATCATAGCGGGCAGCCCTATCATTGTTTTGTAACTAGATTCCTACTGAATATTACCCACAATAAGGTCCATTTACCATATGAATTTTGATGACATGACTGCAGTGGAGATTAGGGGGGTATTAAGCTTTATTTTGCTGAGCAAATTTTCAAAATTCAAGACACCCAAATAACCATAGCTGTCAATCAAATCAAATTTCTATTAATTTACTTTTAGAGTAAGACTCAACTGCTGTGTGAATTTCGTCAAAATTTGGTGACTGAATCAAAATTTATAGGACAAAAGGCAGTTCTTTTCTAAGTGATTCTTCAGGATGACGCCACTAGCACAGGATTGCCCACATTTCAATTCACTTCTATCAAGCCTGGTCCTATTCATTACAAATCTATTCTGTCCATTTCAGTTGTATCTGATTATCGAGTCGTAAGTTTCCGAGAAAAGAAGTTTCTGATGCTAAAAATATAGGTGAATTGAGGAAAGTTTACCGTTCTTGTTCCGTATGAAATTTCAAAAGTCTTACTTTGGCTGTGTAGAAAAAACAGAATTTTCATATGAGTTGTTTACAAAAAAAAAAATGTTTCAGAAGACTCAATGATTTGAAGGCTTTCACATTCAATGCCTGTCCGTAGCTAGGTACAAAGTTGCCAGTGCGTTTATAAAAAACTACGTACGCCTACAACTTAGTAACAGCGATATTTCTAGCACGTTTTATAAAGATTTGATCAAACGCTATCGCAATTCAAAATTTTTCAAACTTTCTACATTTTATTTTAGACACCTAGGGCACATATAGGGTTAAAAGTTTCCAAAAAGTTATTCACATATTCACATTTGGAACCTATTTCAAATATTACTAAAACGGCCAAAGGGCTATAGATAATCAGCATTTGGTGAGACTTGGTCCTATTCTACATATAATAATAATAATAATAATATTAATAATTCTTTATTTCATTTGCATAGATTTAGAGCTAGACAACATATGCAAACATAAAATCCAGAGACATGAGGTACAATAATGCTTAGCACCTAATGATAAAATAAGCAAGAAAAATGGTGTTATTCTGACTGTTATGATTCATATGATTTTATATGATTTTATGTAATTCTAAAAGAGCTATAAAAAAATGTAGTTGAAATACAAAGAGCATTCAGTTGTTTTTTACACAAATGGCGAATGCCCTTCATCATAGAAGAAAACAATATTTTATAAATAACGGTGTGGAAAAACTAAGTGGATTCAAAAGAGATTAGAGGACCGCGAACATAAATTAGCAAGTGATAATATTCAAAATAAGACGCAAATTTTAGCAATAGCGGATTTAGCAATCTCTTAATATCCAAGGTATCGATGGAGAAAAGTCACAATTTAACTTTTTTTTAGAAATACTGACTTTCTGGATTCACATCTACTAATTGATGGCAAAATGTTAAATAAACGAGAAGCAACGATGCCTTAAAAGCGGCCAAAAAGCGGTTTATTGCAGACGGGAATAACCATTAAATTCCTGGTATGTACCCGTAGATTAGTTGAAACATTAACTCTAGGTGTTTTGTTTTACCCGAATTTTCGAAAAAAATTCTTAAAATCTTAAAAAAATATAAGAGCCTTAAGGGAAGTGCTCCTAGTAATTTGAATAGTTAGGTTGAAACTTGGAGTTCTTCGATGGACTTTGAAAATAATACGAATGGCACGTTTTTGTTTGACAATCAATGGATCCAACTTCGTAAAATGTGTACCACCCGAACAGCATAAACCATATTGAAGTTTAGATAGAAACAAACCGTTGTAGACTGATTTTAGAACTGAAGGAAAGCAGTATAAGCTCAAGTGATAAAATTGTGTAACTAAGCTATCAAAATAAGTTTTTAGGTACAGAACGTGATCTCTTCAACTTAATTTGGTGTCAATGAAAACTCCCAAATACTTAAAACTATCAACTCTTTCAATGACAGAACAATTTGAAGAACAGTTTGCATTTGGATCAAACGAATGAAGAACTCCGTTCACATCGCTCATAGGTGATATAAGATATTTTAAGCAGTTTGCACACAACCTTAATCGATGTATGAGCACTGAACCAATATCTTAGAATTACAAGATCGTAGCTAATTTTAGCATATGTATCGAAGCAATTTCTGTTACAATAGGATAGGGCAGCATCATCTGCAAAAGCTATAATTTTTCCATTGAAGTTTTGACAAAACAGTGAATTGATAAAGATTAGAAATAAAACTGTATTCCTCCACTGTGAAGTTTTTCTAGTAATATGGAGTGGTCTACCAAATCAAAGGCTTTAGTAATATCAATAAATAGAACTGCGGGAATATTGGACTCTTTAAGAGTATTGTAAATTTTGCCGCAAACATTTTAGTAAAGCACCTTCAGTGGATTTCCCTGACACAAACCCAAACCGACAGCTATTAAAGACGTTAATGTTATTTAAAAATGATAAAAGTCTCGATTTAACACCTTTCTCTATTATTTTTGAGAAAACAGATAGCAAGGAAATGGATCTGTAATTATATACAATCGTTTTATCGCCTTTTTATGTTAGGGTAAGATATACAAAAATTCCTCTCTGAATACTAAAATTAAATAAGAAGCACGAAATATCAGTAATTTGGAAGACATGTTTTAAAATTTTGCTGGAGATGCCGTCATATGATGTGGAAGTGGTAGACTTTAGAAACATTATAATTTTGTAAATTTCCGAAGATCAAAAATCTTCAAAAAAAACTATACAAATAAGTAAACAATGTTTAAATTTTCTAAGGTCTGGACATTTTTTGGATGGCAACCCCAAACACCTTTCTATCACTCTAGCTTTCAACGAAGTCATCAAAATTGAATAAGCTTAGGGTCTATTATTTATTACTTAGGATGTATTAGTCTTCAGTAGGAAAAGTAGCTAGTGAATCTAAGCTATGAATAAATGTTTATTCAAAGCTTGATTTTGTCCGTTACTTAAATGCACGTCAATACAGTCGATTGCTACTTTGATTATCCAGGCAGATTTTCTGAAATCTTTCTTAATTCATCTTTCCTATTTGCTCAGCAATATTTCTTACTTTTCATGAATTTGACGAATTACTATCATCCAAATACTAATAAAGTCTACTCAACCTCACAACCATACATCGGTGCATTTGTTCAAATGCCCCTGTCAAAAGCTATTATTTAAAGCTTGTTTAATAAGGAATCAAAAAGTCTGAAAGTAAATCTGATTAGTGCAGTAAAAAGCATCTGCCATCACAAGAAACAATTTTAGACATAATTTTTTTCTCTGGGGCCTGTTTTGTTCGATGAAAAACTCAAAAAAAAAACTTCTCACAAGTCTATCGCACATAAAATTAGCTACTTGCTTTTAATAGCCTAAGCAGATGTAACAAAATAAAGTTAATTTCCTGTTTTTATGTTCTCAAAATAAAAATCATTTAATTCTTCAGGCTGACAGACTTTACATTAAGCTCTTTGAAATCTTTGTAAAAAAAAAGGTTGCCTCCCCTTCCTTCCAATTTAAACATCCGTACCATATGGCTCTGTAGTTAACGCTTAATTTCACTTTTGTTTTTAATCTCGCTACAAGATTCTAACAATATGTAAATTCACATTTACCACTGTCGTCCCCATTACAGCACTCAAAGTCAAAGTCCTTGTTGCTGTCCCAATTTCAACCCTTCGTTATTTCAACCAAACAGGACAATAGCATTATATCGTACAACATAATTAGATAAATTTAATCAGATGTTGTTCGAAAAGTCATTTCAAAGCGCGCTGATGATCCTTTGAATCGCACACACGAATCCAGCATGTTGCGGTGTATTCTATCCTTTCAGATAGCAACCATATGTATGCGAGAAGAACACCAAAATGATACAAATCCTCATTTCCTCGCAAACTGAAAAGTAATTCAATGTTTCCTCTATACGTTTCCCTTTAAATTGTAATTCAATAGCACACACTCATACCGTAAGCCTACTTCGAAGGACTGGTGGTGTAGTAGGTGGATCAAGACTGGCTTTGCTCCCTTCGACAACAACACGCCGCAGTCCTCATCTTTACCCCTGCCAACACACACGTTTGGTTTGAAATGAAGGAGGAAATTTGCCTGACGGCTAAAATGATGATAAAATTCAGATAAACCTTGTGGAGAAAGTGCTCTTGTACCGTCAAAAATGCTGTGCTTGCTCGGTACAATCATATTGTGCTATTTCCTGAAACTCAATCGCTAAATCGCGAGCATCGAACTTAAGCCAGAGATGTATCCGCCTTCGAAATTTTTCAATCTCGTTTTCCGGGCTTTTGTTATTCTGGTGTTTTCGAGGTAATTGTTTTATATCGATACAAACAGCCCCTTTTAAGTTTCTTTCGGCGGCCGAAATGCATTTGGCTGAGTCTGCAAAAGTTTCCACCCACTCCATATTCGAGAAGCTTACCAGTCCAAAGATATGTATTTTCATCGATGCCAGCGCCGTTCGGATACGTTAGTCGGGAGGGTAATGTTTAAGGGTAATGGTTTATGTTGTTTTGGGGATGTGTAGTGCTTGCTGATAAGGCTTTGGAAAGCTAAAGACTTTCAAAGTGGTTTTATTTCCCAGGAGTGCTTATCGCTTTTGAAAATATGTTTGAAAGTAGTACCAGTTAGCCTGGATTTCGATATCTGTGAATTGCATCAGTACCCGCAAAAATATATAAGCTAGTAGAATTGCTGCCTAATGTGATTGAAGTCGATGAAAGGACGTATGGTGGTCGTAAACGCAAGATTCAAAAGCAACTAAGAAAATAACTGGACTAAATTTCAATCTCGTGCTCATAAATCTCAAAATCAAATTAATATTCAACTGGCACTCCCTGAGTTTAGCTTGGCATTCATCGCTTGACTATGGGCTTTACTAGGACCTTCACATCCTCGTTGATGCCGCATGTAAAGGCTACCTTTCCGAACATTAATCCTCATCCGGTCATGGTCAGAGCCCAGTGCTATATCCGTTCCAGAGAAAAAAGGATTGAGCCCGTCCGACTAAGCAATCACTCTCGCCATATTACAGTAATGTTTCGCTGCTTGCTATCCGCAATCATCCTTCATGCATGCAGCAGCAACGATCCATTCCAGGACTGTCGACCAGAACATGTTCAAGTAGATCTAAAATATTGTTCCCATCAACATAATGCTGTCTATATCCTCCTCCTAAACGTACTTCCCCAAATCCTTGCATATGTATGGATGGCTGTATGATGCCAATGTGTACCGAGTCCCGGTCATTTTGTACTGTTTGGTGTTGTTCAAAAAACGGAAATACACTTGAAATGCAGACAGTCAACACAAAGTTGAGAGCGTTTGGTGGTATTTTCAATTCGCTAGGATTGGTTTTGAAGAATTTTGAGAGTTTGTTCATCTGAAACAGAGGTTGAATAATACAAACTGGATGCTTATAGTAATTCAAGGGTAGGATATAACAAGATATCAGATTTCAACTGAAGGTCATTACAAAGAACCGATGAAAGTCGGACTATTCAACGTTAAGTTTGGAAGCACTGCAGTCCGTGCCATTAGAAGGATACAGTCTCGCTTTACACAAAATGGTTCAATTTAATGAAAAGCTTAGGTATGTAATTTAGTTGCTTTGATCTTTTCATTTCAGTATTTTACAGTGGGATGCATTATAGTGCAATGGCTCTCTCGTATTTACAGCATTTATCTTTGAGAGTTTCGTACCAATGGTAAATACTACATGCGTTTTTCAAATGCATTTAAAAAAAGTATAACCCTTGCCAAATGAAAAAAGCTTTGCAAATGGTTTAAACGGAAATAGAATTGAAGTAAATATATTTTTATCGAAATTAAGTGTAATAAAAAAATCCTAGTGCATCAGAACCGCTATAGCGGTTGAGCGAAACACTAATGTTCGAAGAACAGTAGAGGATTTGTGCAGGTTTTGAGGGTATATTCTACCACTAGCTACTTTTCCTACTTAAGTCATATACACTCTAAGTAATAACAGACCCTAAGCATACTTTCATTTCGATGACTTCGAAAGTTTCAGCGATAGAAAGATGTTTGGTGTTGTCATCCGAAAATTGTCCAGACCTTAGAGAATTTATAAATGGTTTATTTATTTTCATTGCAAATGTTCGCGATGTGAACACTTAATGCAACCATTTATTGGCATGAAAAGAACAAAAACACCTCGTGCTGGCAGCCCTTTGCTAGCACCGAAGCCGAAAATAAGTCACATCTGCCTCACGTTGAACTCAACTTGCTCTGCGAATTTCGTATTGATCTGATCATTGCATTGGAAGTTATAGGAATACAAAGAAATTTAGGGTTACTATTCGCAAAAGTTTTCAAATTTTCTAGATCTAAATATATGGTGCTTATTTTCACTACAACATCACTACGATTTGAAAATTCTATGATAAAATCGTTTACTAAACATATGCCAAAAAATACAAAAATTCTTTCATAACCCTATTATTATTTTTTCAACTAGATTTCTACTGAATATTGCCTAAAATAAGTTTAATTTGTCATTTGAATTTCGTTTTGATTCAATGACTGTATAGCTTTATTTTCCTCAGCGAATTTTCAAAATTTAAGACAATAAAATTACCATAACTAGCAGCTCCAACCGCATTTTTCAACCAAATTTCTATCAAACGTGGCTCAAAATAAGGTTCAGCTACTGTGTGAATTTCGTAGAAATCAAATGACTGAATCACAATTTATAGGGCTTAAACCAGTTATTTTTCTTATTGATTTTTCCAGACGGCACCACTGGCACAAAACTGCCCACATCTCAAAATCACTCCTACCAAACCTGGTCCTACTTAATATCAATATGTTCTGTAAATTTCAACTGTATCTGGTTATTGAGCCGTGAGTTCCCGTGAGCAGAAGTTTTTGATGCTAAAAACATAGGTAAATTGGGGAGGGCTACCGTTCTTGCCCGTTGTGAAATTTCAAATGTTTTACTTTGGCTATGTATACAAAGCAAAGGATTTATATATGAGTGGTTTTTTTCCAAAAAGCGACAATTTTTCAGGATAGTCGATTATTTGAAGGTTTTCACTTTCAGTGTCTACATTAGCTACATGGTTGCCAACATGCTCATTAAGAGCAAAAAAAAATTACAACTCAAGAATACCAATGTGTCCTGAAAGTTTCATAATGATTCAATAGCTCTGTCAAAAGCTATTGCAATATAAAAATTTTCAAATTTTCCCGATCTCTTTTTAGGTTGAAAATTGGGTGAAAATTATTCCCAAACATTATTCGATTCAAATTTAAAACACGTTTCAAATTCGTTTTGCTAACTTAATTTTTGCCAAAATCATTTGTGGACAGAATAATAGATATGTATATTAAAAATATCACTAAAATTGTCGCCGGCGCCAAAAGGTTAAAGATAATTCTGCATATACACCAATGTCTCCTGAAAGTTGCAGCTCAATCGGACGGTACGTTCCCGAGAAATAGTCACTGATTTTTTTTTATGATATATATATTAAAATATATATATATATATATATATATATATATATATATATATATATATATATATATATATACTATATATATATTTATATATATATATACTATATATATATATATATATATATATATATATATATATATATATATATATATATATATATATATATATATATATAAATATATATATACATATATATATATATATACATATATATATACATATATATATATATATATATATATATATATATATATATATATATACATATATATAAGCAAGAGATATATATGATTCCTCATCACAAGGCTTTTGGTATAAGGTGAATGGAGAGGCTAGTAAATTTCGTGATTGGTTGAAAGGTGTTTGAAGACTTTGGCTGTTAGAAACCTGTGTAGTTTTGATTTCTTCAAATTTCCTTCGATTGAAAAATCTGCTTAAATATTTCATAAGTCTATTCAAAACTGAGATTTAGTAAATTTTCATGGCTTGAAACTGTGGTCCTATGGCACTCAGTTCATAAAGAAGGCAGACACTAAATATTCTTATGACCAAAACCACTGATTATGGATATCTGGATTTTTTGAAATTTCAAGTTTCACCAGAGCTTTAAACATCAGTCTTGTTAGCTTGATTTTTTTTATTTTCCTTAGGTTTTCAAGCCAGATATCCTTTTTATGTTTTCAAAAACGCGATTCGTTCAGCAAATTCAGAAAGTTTCTTTGCATTGTCAATTAAACTCGCAGATTTTGATTATGGTGATATCCCTCTAGGAATGCTTCCCAATTTTTGTGACGAAGTTGCGAAAAATATGCGATATGTTTCCGACCATTTTCAACAAGTTTTTTGTTCGGTCAGATGATCATCTACCACATCGCCAATTCTGAAATTTGTCAGTCGCCCATCGCTGATAAACTCTATTTAACCAGAGAAGACATTTCAAGGGCCGTGAAAGAAAGAAAAAGGGCTATGGACCTGACCTATTACCTCCAAGCTTCCTAGTTAAGTGTGCAGAACAGAAACAATCATATCACCCTTGTATATAATTTTCAATAAATTGCTGTCATGCGCCACATTTCCGCGTTTCTGGAAATCAGCCTATATCACGCCGATTCTTAACAGTGGTGGTAAACGCTCAGTAGAAAGTTATAAAGGCATCGCCATTTTGTCAGCTATACCTAAGCTGTTGGAAAATATTGTTTAAGAAAAACTTACAATCGTTATTAATCCTCTCCTAAACGAGCAATAACATGGCTTCAGAAAAGACCGGTCTACTACCTCCAACTTAATGATAAAAGTCTCAAATGTGCTTTGTAATATAGAAAAAGGGCGTCAAATCGATATTATATACACTGCCTTCAGTAAAGCTTTTGACCGCAATGACCATGACATTTTGAAACATAAACTCCAAAAATTTGGCATTTCAGGAAGCTTTCTAAACTGATAGAATTGTCACCTTCGAGATCGAACGCAACATGTCGAATTCCGAGGCCGTCTTTCCAAAAAAAATTACCGTCTCATCTGGGGTACATCAATGTTTTTGTTTCTGATCTCTCGGAGGTGTTATATGACTTTCCGCACCTTTTTTATGCAGATGATCTGAAAATATATCACCCTATTCAGTCGGAATCAGATGAAAATTTTCTTCAGCTGATACTTCAGTCACTGGTGCAATAGTGTGAGCAGAATAAACTCACTCTTAACATTGAAAAATACCAATTTTAAATATCCCCTGAATAATTAGCTCCTGACAAATATCTCGGTGTCGTCCTGTATAAAAAGCTGCGTTTCAATCTTCAGTTCTTGCAAGAGCTAGCAAGCTGCTAGGATTCATTAAAAGACGTGTGAAAGAATTTAAGGAAATATGTGCTACAACGTCTCTATTTATGTCTTTAGTTCGCCCCATACTCGAATACGCTTGCGTCGTCTGGAATTTTTTTTCAATTTTCATAGCAATAAACTGGAATCTGTCCAAAAGCAGTTCGTGCTTTTTGCCTCGAGAGATCTCTATACTCCATATGATTTCGAAAGTCTTCGAACTTATGGTCACAGACTTAATCTCTTAAATCTGGCGACAATTTCTTCAAGGAGAGCGGTATTATCCTCATGCTTCGTCTTTGATGTCATTAGGGGTTTGGTTAACGTAGAATATTTTCGTAATACAATCACTTTCAATAATCTTGTAAGACAAACTAGGCACACACGTCTCCTCAATGAGCATCAACATCATAATCTCTATGGAGACAGGGAGCCGATAAATAGATACTGCAAAATATTTAATAATTTTTCGAACTACTATTCCTCTTCTATCTATAAACCTTTATTAAAAAAAAAATTATATACTGCTTTGAATTGTTAATCCACATAATTTCATTTTCCTCATAACTTTCATATTGAATTAACAATCAGACAAAAAAGTCTGCTGACATTTAGAAATGTTATTGTAATTTAGCTTAAGGAAAACAGTTTAAATTTGTTATTATTTTGTTACCTTGTTTGGTTAAATAAATAAATAAATAGATTGCCATTCAGTTGAAAGTGCCAAGAAGAACAGTTGATTATAATGTTAAGAAATTCAAAACCAGTGGAAGTGTTCAAAATAAAACACGTAGTGGACGGCCCAGGATCACCTCTTCAGTCGAAAATAGAATAATTGTAGTGACCAGCAAACGCAATAGATGCTTTATTGCACAAGAAATTGTAGCAAAAGTGAATGTGGAGAGGTCTGAATCCTTTTGTGTTTCAATGATCAACTACAAGCAGCAGGTGTTCATGGTCGGATAGCAGTTAAAAAACCATTGTTACGTGCGAGAAATAAGAAAAAGCGGCTGGAATAGGCTAGGCATTAGAAAAACTAGATATTGCAGGATTGGGAAAAAGTTTTGTGGAATGACGAGTTAAAGTTTGAAGTTTTCGGCTTGAAATGAAGGGTCTTTGTTCGCAAGTCAGCAGGAGAAAGAACATCCGATCAGTGTTTGGTGCCTTCCGTGAGACAAAATGGTGGGTATGTTATGATATGAGACTGTTTTGGTGGAGATGGAGCTGGTAACCTCTGAAGAATCCAAGGAATACTGAGGAAAAAAACTCTAGCGCACCTGAACCGCTAGAAACACTAATGTTCGAAGAACAGTAGAAGAATTGTGCAGGTTTTGAGTGCATATTCCACCACATGAGCTGCTTATTACGGCCAAACTGTTTCAAATGCCACGTTTTACTTTGGTCTCAAGAATGCATTATAACTCATATGGTGGAAGGTTTCAGATATTACCACTGGCATGAATTTCAACGTTTATGAGAGCAACACACGGGTTAACTATATTCGTTATCAGTTGCTTATTTCACAAAATTTTGAAAGCAGCATCTCATATAACATCAATGAAGAAAATGCTTAGTGCCTGCAGCACTGTAACTGAAGTTGGTGTTTGGGGCTGCGATGCGAAAAATTTTCAGAACCGGGAATTGAAACATCGGTTATTTATTTTCATTGTAAATGTTTCCGGTATGAATACTAACTGTAAGCATTTATTGATACAAAAGTAGCGCAACCGACTCTTGCTGGCAACCTTCTGCCAGTATCAAAGCCAAGAATAAATCACATCTGCTTCACGTTGTTATATTACATTCGCAGTTATAGGAGTATAAAGAAATTTAGGGTTACCTGCAGCAAATTTTTTCAAATATTTGAAAACTTAATATTTGCGGTTTATTGTCACTACAATATCATTACCATTTGAAAATTCTACGATAAAACCGCTTAAT
Source organism: Nemotelus pantherinus (assembly GCA_963978885.1). NCBI lineage: Eukaryota > Metazoa > Arthropoda > Insecta > Diptera > Stratiomyidae > Nemotelus > Nemotelus pantherinus. Next base: position 81,308,178 of record OZ022263.1, on the reverse strand, counting down.
AAAGATATTGCAATTAAACACAATACCAACAATAGCTGGCAACCCTATCGTGGCTTTTCAACCAAATTTGGCCTGAATAATGCTTATGACAGGTTTCATTAATTGTATGAAATTCGTATTGATTTCATGACTGCACTGGAAGTTATAGGGCGAAAAGTTTTATTTTCCTGAGCGAATTTTCAAAACCAAAGACACAAAAATTACCATAGCTGGCAGCACCAATCGAATTTTTCAACCAAATTTCTACAAAACAGAGTTTAGAGTAAGATTCAGCTACTGTGCCAATTTCATGAAAATCTGGTTACTTATTCACATTTCATAGGGCAAAAAGCATTTTTTTTTCTTTGTAATTTTTCAAGATGGCACCACTGGCACAGAGTTGCCCACAATTCAAAATCGCTTCTGTCAGACCTGGTCCTACTTAAGTCCAATAGATTCTGTAAATTTCAATGGTATCTGATTATTGGTTCGTGAGTTCCCGTGAACAGAAGTTTTTGATGCTAAAAATATAGGTAAACTGGGAAAGGGTTACCGTTCTTGTCCGACATTAAATTTCCAAAGTTTTACTTTGAACGTTTAGATAAAGCATAAGATTTGTGTACAGATTGGTTTTATTGTAAGAAACGGACATTTTTAGGATATTCGATGATTTGAATGTTTTCAATTCCAAATTTTTATTTTTTCAAATTTAAGACACCAAAATTATCATAGCTGGCAGCTCCAACCGAATTTTTCAACCAAATTTCTACCAAACCTGGTTTAAAGTAAGGTCCAGCTATTGTGTGAATTTCGTCAAAATCGAACGATTCAATCAGAATTTATAGGGCTAAAAGCAGTTATCTTTTTTAGTGATTTTTCAAGGTGGCACCACTGGCACAGAATCGCCCGCATTTCAAAATCACTTCTATCAGACTTGGTCCTTTATAGGACCAATACATGCTGCAAATTTCAATTAATTCTGCTTATTGGATCGTGAGTTTCCGTGAACAGAAGTTTTTGATGCTAAAAATATAGGTAAATTGGGCAAGGGTTACCAGGCGTGCCCGTTATACCATATCAAATTTTATCTTTTGTCTATGTAAATAAAGTACGAAATTTACATATGAGTGGATTTGTTTTGAAAAAACGGCAGTTTTTCAAGAGAAACGATGATTTGGAGGTTTTCATTTTCAGTGCCTGCCCTAGCTACAGGGTTGCCAGCACGCTCATTAAAAGCTACACAAATCTACAACTAATAAATACCAATACGTTCTGAAAATTTCGTAATGATTGAATAGCTCTGTCAAAAGTTATCGCAATTTAAAAATTTTCAAGTTTTCCCGTTCTTTTTTTAGGCACCCAGCGCACACATGGGGTTAAAAAATTCCAAAATATTATCCGATTCACATGTAAAACACGTTCAAAACTTATTTTGTCAAATTTATTTTTGCAAAACTTATTTGTGTACGGAATAATAGGTATATTAAAAATATCACTAAAATAGCCGCCGGCGCCAAAGGGTTAAAGATTATTAACTTTTTCTGAGACCTGGCACTATTCTGCATATATACCAATATGTCCTGAAAATTTCAGTTCAATTGAATGGCGCGTTCCTGAGATTTTTTCACTGAAATTTTTTGATGATATATATATATATATATATATATATATATATATATATATATATATATATATATATATATATATATATATATATATATATATATATGTATATATATATATATATATATATATATATATATATATATATATATATATATATATATATATATAGAAATATGAATTTTTGGCCAAAGTAATTTTAATACTAATGTTCTTCTTCGAACATTAGTAAAAACTCATACATGAATTGTATTTTAAGTCTCTACAGCCAAAGTAAAACTTTTGAAATTCCGTATCGGATACGGACGGTAGCCCTTCACCAATTTATCTATCTATTTGGCATTCGAAAGTTTTATTTACCGAAATTCACGACCCGATAATCAGATACAATTGAAATTCGCAGAATGTATTGGCCTTATATAGGACCAGGTCTGGTAGAAGCGATTTCGAAATATGAAGAACTTTGTGGCAGTCATTCTTGAAGAATCGCAAAAAAAATTCTTCTGACCTATAAATTCCGATCCAACCTTCAGATTTTAACGAAATTCACACAAAAGCTGGATCTAACTTTAAGCAACGTTTGGCTACAGCTGCCAGCTATGGTAATCTTTGTGTCTTGAATCTTGCAAATTGGGTCAGCAAAATAAAAATTATCGTCCTGTAGATCAAAACGAAATTCATAAAGTAAATATAGCTTATAGTGAGTCAAATTTAGTAGGAATCTGGATGAAAAACCATGATAGTATTGATCTTGTACTGCCAACAAAGAACAGAAACTAATATTTTGAAAATATGAAATCTTTTACGAGTGGTAGCCGTTCATTTCTTTTTTCCCTATTGCTTCCAACTTAGTCACCAAATCGAAACAAAATTAACTGGGTGGGATGGCATAAATGCAGAATAGCCGTTTTTTCAATCATTCCATGACATCTCAAAGGACGGTGGCTATTTAAGTTTGCGAATTATTTTACTCGAGGTCTGGTTTGTGATATTTTAGTTGCCATTGCCTCCGCTGTATCTTTAATGGGGAAAAATATTCAAGTCTTATTTTTGGTTGAAATTGGTTTAGTTCAAAGTACTTAATATAGTTACTTAAGTAATTTGAACTGCGATTATATCTAGTTTAATCTAGTCTAGCGATTATATCAACTAACTATCTTAGCCTATCAAAACACTGAGTTTATCTTAAATACTAAAAAAACTCTAGCGCACCTGAACCGCTAGAAACACTAATGTTCGAAGAACAGTAGAAGAATCGTGCAGGTTTCGAGTGCATATTCCACCACATGTGCTGCTTATTATGGCCAAACTGTTTCAAATGCTACGTTTTACTTTGGTCTCAAGAATGCATTATAACTCATATGGTGGAAGGTTTCAGATATTACCACTGGCATGAATTTCAACGTTTATGAGAGCAAAACACGGGTTAATTATATTCGTTATCAGTTGCTTATTTCACATAATTTTGAAAGCAGCATCTCATATAACATCAATGAAGAAAATGCTCAGTGCCTGCAGCACTGTAACTGAAGTTGGTGTTTGGGGCTGCGATCCGAAAAATTTGCAGAACTTTGCGAATTGTAACATCGGTTATTTATTTTCATTGTAAATGTTTCCGGTATGTATACTAAATGTAAGCATTTATTGATACAAAAGTAGCACAACCGACTCGTGCTGGCAACCTTTCGCCAGTATCAAAGCCAAGAATATATCAAATCTGCTTCACGTTGTTTAATTATATTCGAAGTTATAGGAGTATAAAGAAATTTAGGGTTACCTGCAGCGAGTTTTTTCAAATGATCGAAAGCTTAATATTTGCTGTTTATTGTCACTACAATATCATTACCATTTGAAAATTCTACGATAAAACCGCTTAGTAAAGATATTGCAATTAAACACAAAACCAACAATAGCTGGCAACCCTATCGTGGTTTTTCAACCAAATTTGGCCTGAATAATGCTTATGACAGGTTTCATTAATTGTATGAAATTCGTATTGATTTCATGACTGCACTGGAAGTTATAGTGCAAAAAGTTTTATTTTCCTGAGCGAATTTTCAAAACCAAAGACACAAAAATTACCATAGCTGGCAGCACCAATCGAATTTTTCAACCAAATTTCTATCAAACAGAGACTAGAGTTAGGTTTAGCTACTGTGTCAATTTCATGAAAATCTGGTAACTAATTCACATTTCATAGGGCAAAAAGCACTTTTTTTTCTTTGTAATTTTTCAAGATGGCACCACTGGCACAGACTTGCCGACAATTCAAAATCGCTTCTATCAAATCTGGTTTTACTTAATTCCAATGCATTCTGTAAATTTTAGCTGTATCTGATTATTGGTTCGTGAGTTCCCGTGAACAGAAGTTTTTGATGCTAAAAATATAGGTTAACTGGGAGAGGGTTACCGTTCTTGTCCGACATGAAATTTCCAAAGTTTTATTTTGAACGTGTAGATAAAACATAAAATTTATATACAGATTGGTTTTATTGTAAGAAACGGACATTTTTTGAATATTCGATGGTTTGAATGTTTTCACTTCCAAATTTTTTTTTTCAAAATGAAGACACCAAAATTATCATAGCTGGCAGCTCCAACCGAATTTTTCAACCGAATTTCTACCAAACGTGGCTTAAAATAAGGTCCAGCAATTGTGTGAGTTTCGTCAAAATCGAACGATTCAATCAGAATTTATAGGGCTAAAAACAGTTATCTTTTTTAGTGGTTTTTCAAGATGGCACCACTGGCACAGAATTGCCCGCATTTCAAAATCACTTCTATCGGACCTGGTCCTATTCAAGGCCAATACATTCTGTGAATTTCAAATAATTCTGCTCATCGGATCGTGAGTTTCCGTGAACAGAAGTTTTTGATGCTAAAAATATAGGTAAATTGGGCAAGCGTTACCAGGCGTGCCCGTTATACCATATCTTTTTTTTTTTTTGGTTATGTAAACAAAGCACAAGATTTACATATGAGTGGCTTTTTTTTAAGAAACGGCATTTTTTCAAGAGAGACGATGATTTGGAGGTTTTCACTTTCAGTGCCTGCCCTAGCTACAGGGTTGCCAGCACGCTCATTAAAAGCTACACAAATCTTTAACTTAATAATATCAATATGTCGTGAAAATTTCGTAATGATTGAATAGCTCTGTCAAAAGTTATCGAAATTTAAAAATTTTCAAATTTTCCCGTCCTCTTTTTAGGCACCCAGCGCACACATAGGGTTAAAAAATTCCAAAGCATTATCCGATTCATATGTAAAACACGTTCGAAATTTATTTCGTTAACTTTATTTTTGCGAAAATTATTTGTGCACGAAATAATAGGTATATTAAAAATATCACTTAAATGGCCGCCGGCGCCAAAAGGTTAACAATAACTGACATTTCAAGAGACCTGGACCTATTCTGTATATACACCAATGTATCCTGAAAGTTTCAGCTCAATCGGATGGCGCGTTCCCGAGATTATCTCACTGAAATTTTTTGATGAAATATATATATATATATATATATATATATATATATATATATATATATATATATATATATATATATATATATATATATATATATATATATATATATATATATATATATATATATATATATATATATATATATATATATATATATATATATATATATATATATATATATATATATGGAAATATGAATTTTTGGCCGAATCGATTTTAATACTAATGTTCTTCGAACATTAGTAAAAATCTGATTCTTTATAATTATCAAGAGATAACTTGATAAAAGAAATTGATTATTGCAATACTAATCAATGCTTGAATTGGAGCTTGAACTACAATTTGAGTAGCGCCATTCGTACCGAAATTGTATTATATTTATTCATTCACCAAAACAGATGGCATGGAAAAGAGAGGACTTGGAGGATGATTTGGAAATCGTAGTGGAATATAAATTGCTTATTCTGTTTAATACTCTGTAGCTCATTAGCTCCATTTGTGGTCGAATGAGAATATTCTTTTAGGAAACAATTGGACCTGGTGTTCCTCACAGCACTCAAAAAAATGTTGAATGATTTTTACCCTTACAATAGTAGAAAACTGGTTTCCTACTATTATAGATGTAAATTGACAAAAGTGCGTACAAAGAATATTTTACGTCTTAAATGTGTAATTTTTTTTACGAGCAAATTGTGTAATTTTACCCAAAAAAGACGTAAATTTTGGACTAATACGCATGAAATTTATGTAGCAAAGGCTACTTTTTACGAGTCTTTTAGGATAATATTTACTACACCATTTGTTCGTGAATATCCTTACAATTGTTTACAAAAACTATAATAAAGATTGTTTTATCAAACAAATCACATCAAAAACTATTTCGAACAATTTTAGGAAGTATGCAGTACTTAAGCAGAAATTTCAGCAAGCCTCTAGCTAAGTTTCAATTTCAATAATATTGCAATTGAAAAAGTTTTATGATCCAAAAGCCACACACTTAAGATAGGGAAGTGCTATAACATACACTACTACTAATTAAATATCATTATCAAAAGACTGTAAATAGGTAACTTTAAATGTGGAATATAACAACTTTTTCTTTGATTATCCGTTTAATAAGTTTATAATTTATTTTAATTTTATATACACATATGTACATTAATTTATAACACTTATAGCTACACCTAATTAGCTTATAGCTACACTTCTAATTTGCTTATAGCTACACTTCTAAACTTATTATACGAAAAGAAAAGACTACACTTTGCACTTAACTGCTGCTATTCAAATGTAAGCAACGATTGCGAAATATCAGACTCGCGCAGTCACAATGTTACATCAATAATAAGTGAAATTCGAGCAAATGATACAATTTAACACCTTTTGTGTAAATGTGAGCAGCGAAGTAGTAAATTTACACTCTTTTTGCTAAGGTTTACAAAATAATATTTATTATTCAGTTGATTTGGCGTAAAAGCAAAAAACGCACATCTAATATGTAAAAAAATTGTGATTCGTTATTTTAAACAAAAAAATGAATATATTTCCTATTATCATGGAATTAATTTTAGACCCACTTTTTAGAGTGAGGGATATTTATCAAAATTTTATTATTCAGGAATTCTACATTAATAGCGCCTCTAATGACGTCGAATGTGAAGCAGGCTGATATCACCATTCTTCTGGAGGCTAGTGTCGATAAGTTTAAATGACCCAGTCGAAACTCATAAGGGGGTAGGCTAGTATAGCTCTCGCAAGGCGAAAAGTAAAAATTGCTTTTGTGTTGATTTAATTGTAGTAGGTACTAGTTTGGAAGACATTGCAAATGTATACATGTATTTTATTTCGTCTTTAAACCTCATTCACTTGTCAACTGAAGTATTTCTTTGCCCTGCTAGTGTCTTACTTTTGTCGCAGAACTAATCTTGTAGTTAATTCATCTCATTTACTTTTGCATTTAACTTTGTTATCTGGAACAGAATCAGAATGTTTTCTATCTTCGGACTTGTCTTGACATTCCAAACCCATTTTCTTTTTCTATTTCCTTCTGGAAATACAATACCTCCGACTGAGCTGCAAGTTTCAGAATACATTTTTGTACATGTAGAATAGTTCCAAATTTCACCAAGTGCTAATTTAGTGATATTTTAACTGTCCTTACAGTTCTGTCGGCAAAAAATTTTCAAAAAAACTTAGCTTGCGGCATGTTATAAAATATGTAGCATTTTGGAAATTTGTAACCTTTTTTATGAACTGCGTACCTTAAATAAGAACGAAAAAATTTGAAAAATGTTTAATTGCCATAACTTTTGATAGAGCTATTTGATATCCATGAAACTTACAAGACATATTAATGCTACAAGTCCTAAATTTTAGATTTATGTAGTTTTTTTATGAGCATGTTAGGAACCCTGTTGCTGAAGCAGGCACTCAAAGAGAAAACCTGCAAATCATCGAGTCTCCCGAAAACTTTTCGCTTTTTTGAGAAAAGTAGCTCATATACAAATCTTATGCTTTGTCTATACAGACGTAGTAAGACTTTCAAAATTGCATATCGGACAAGAACGGTAGCCCTTCCCCAATTTACTTATATTTTTAGCATAAGAAGCTTATGTTCATGGGAACCCACGAAGAAGAACTAAGTCTGGTTGAAACGATTTTAAAATGAGAGCAACCCTGTGCTAGTGGTGTCAACCTGAAGAATCACTTAGAAACGGAACTTCTTTGTGCCCTATAAATTCTGGTTCAGTCGCCAAATTTTGACGAAATTCACAATACTCTGAGAACTAGGTAGAAATTTGGTTGAAAAATTAATTTGGAGCTGCCCTTAAACTTCCAAGACAGTCATGAAATCAAAATAAAATTAATATGATAAATGAATCTTATTGTAGGCAATATTCAGAAACAATCTGGTTGAAAAATCATGAAAGTGCTGCCAGCTTGGGTTGATTGTATATTTTCGCCATATCTTTGGCAAGCAATTTTATCATGAAATTTTTAAATGGTAATGATCTTGCAGAGACAATTAACCATAAATATTAAGATTTCGACAATTTGAAAAGTTTTGAGAGTGGTAGCTCCAAATTTCCCTGTACCAATGTAACTTCCAACGCAGTCATCGGATCAGAACGAAATTCACAAGGTAAGTTGACTTCAACGTGAAGTAGATTTGGTATACTTTTGGTTTTGGTGCTAACAAAGGGTTACCAGCACAAGACGTTTTTTGTCATTTTCGCGGCAATAAATGCTAATGTCAATTATTCATTTGACGAAAATCTACAACAGGTGAGTTTTTTTGCACCATGGGCAGAGCAAATTAACGAAGATCTGCAACAAAATGATCCCAAGCAGAATTTTGCTGTACTTGACAATATTGATGATTTCGCTTAACTTTCGCTTAGATTGGTTGTCAAACTGAAATGACACATAGAAAACACCTGAATGAAATTTTATCTAGGTTTCAGCCAAAATCAGACATGAAACTTGCATATGAAATAATCTACAATGTACTGTGCATCAAAACACACAAAAACAGTCTGCACGGTACAAGGTTTGATGCAAAAAAAATTGACAGTTACGGAGTGCTCTGCAAATTCATTTAATTCAATTTGCCGGTTTCACAATAGCAAACAGCAGTGGTACGAACCGTTGTGAACACTCATACTGTTATCAGCCTACTCTACAACTAAACCAACGAAAAACTGCTGCCGAGCAACATTGCCAGGTTTGGTGATTTATCGCCATTTTGGCTATTTGAATCAACCATTTGACGTTGATATTTACGCCCTGGCGATTGGCTACATTTTTGGCTACTTCAGTGGTGAAAACGATATTTTTCGTTTTTGCATAAAATTTATTCAGCTTACTCGAAAATTTAAACATTGAAGGTGTATTTTCTGTGATGCACCTCATAAAGATAAAATGCAGAAATAAAATGAAACTAATTCCTTAGAAACTGCTCTTAGAGTAAAAATATTTGAGTTTAACAGAAATATTCAATATGTTATAAAAATGTTATAAAAACTGTTTACTTCGATTCGAGTAGGTATAAAAAAGTGATAGCAATGATTCCGAAGGATTTGAAGACAGATTGGGTATTATGAAACTAGTGCAGGAAAGTGCCTTTTAATTGCAAAAAAAAATGAAACTTATTTTGCGTTTGTAATGCTGTTTTTAAAGGCGGAAATGTTGAAGATGTTAACTAATTTTGCTCCAAAATATTTTTTTACATGAAAAGTCGTTTTATTGCAAATCGTAGAATTTAAAATAAGCAATTAAATCTCTGCATACACGAAAAAGATGAAAATGTAAAGTGATTAATTTTAGTTTGTAGATATTATTAGTGAAATGTATGTGTTTTTTTTTTAAATTTTGTTAAAAACTGTAAGGTTTAAAGCTCCAGATACTGTTATTTATGTAAAGCGATTAATACACAAATGATTCAGGATCGAAATTGTTTGATTATTCTTCGTTTCGATCATTTTGGCGATTTTGGCTATATCAGCTCCTTCATTGGGTGACTTTGCCTCTAAAATATCTGGCAGCGCTGCTCCCGAGCTGATTTCTGCCTCAATAACGTTAGACCGGCAGCATTTGTTGTTGAACCCAGAATGCGAAACGCACACCTAATGAAAATAAGTAAGAAATTTTTTTATTTTCCAAGTTTTTAACATTTTTCGGATGGTATCCACAATCATCTTTCTTTTGATGAAGTCAGCGGATGAAAACGGTATTCATAAGGTAGGTTGATTTTGAAGGGAAGCAGTGTTAGTAGACATTAGTTACTTGAAACAGGCTGCCTCTAATAAGGCTGATAGAATATACATATACTCCAAATCTGCACGAATCCTCTACTTCGCATTGAACATTAGTATTTTTAGCGGTTCTAGTGCGCTATAGATTTTTACCCGTTCCACTAATTGGCACATATTGACATATGGTATTATATGTATCCCAAAAAAAAATCTCTAGAACCATAAGATCTTACAGCCAACTAAATAAAGCTATCCAATTTAAAAAAATATAAAAACAAGTATCTTTTATAGCTTTGTCAAAGAAGTTAATATGGCTCCCTCGTTAGAAACTAAATGAAGTATCTTCAGACCAATTGATCCATTGTCCTTTTATTTTGTCTTTAATAGCGTAGCTACACTGAAACGAAGCTCTTCTGCTTGCAAACGGAATGAACAACAAAAGCAAACTACAGCAGCAAAAGAACACAATACATCTTACAAGAAAATTCTTTCTAATTACTCTAGCACTACTTGCACTTGTTACCGACAACAGCATTACCACTTGCATCTTTGTTTATGGTCATTACTCTTATTGTATTGTACCGCAGGACTCTATTCTTCATTTTCATTTACACTCTAACCGTGTCAGTTCTACGAAATGCACTTGGACCGAGTCTGTTGCTTGAAGCTATTCTGTCCATGAAACAATGTAATGAGTGTGACGCGTACTCACTAACGAGCTAAGTAAGTGAGTTTTAGCTGAAAGTTGAATGGAATGCAGGAAAAAAGGATTTACTATACATACAGATAAGATATCCCCAAGGCACAATTGAGGATGATGGTTAGCTATTTACATATTTTAATGGAGGATTGTACTTTTTTTATACTTTATTCTGAGACATTAATTATTATTCATAGCGTAAGGTAGTTTTTAAGTAGCTATTGCTAAAATAATCCCAGCCACTGTCCAAGGCTGTGTATGATAATTAGCGTGTAAGATTAAACGAAAATTCAAAAGGTTAACATAAATTTAAAAAAATATCAAGAGCCAGCAGGTCAAAATACTATACTGCCCTACTAAGCGCAAAAGCGGTACCTCAATGAAAGCGATGTTCGAGATAATTGAAGTTTTGGAAAAGTAGTAATATTGATATACCTCTTCCTTTAGTGATTTAAGGTAAAATTGTGATAGACGACTAGGAACTGGGTTCGTTTGGAGCTGGTGGAGAATTCTCCCTACTTCACTTTTCTCGGGGGGCGGTCTTCCGCTCTTGGATACATCAGGTACTTAGATTTAAAAATATTTCTTAAGGGGTTTTCCATATGTTTTAAATAAGATACCATTAAAAGAATTAGTTTATTAGAAGCGTATTGTTTTAGGCTTTCTAGTATAGCCGCTAGTTAGTAATTTTCTTTATTGTTAATAGTACTTAAATTAGATTAATAAGGTACAAAAAAAACTAAAAATAAAATCTTTTTTAATCTCTAATCTAAGATTTTAGTTATCACAATATTAATTTGACTTTCCAAAACTTTGAAATTAGGCGATAATATTCAATTATTGAAATGTTTCACAGTATAACTGATATGATAACAGCTTTACTTAGAGTGTGCGAGTGTGTGTATATCCTGAAATAACTCGAATTGTGCGATGCAATTTCTTACGAAATTTTACATGTGAATGAAAACTATTCTTCAAAATATAATTGTATACATAGATGAAAGCTTTTTTCTATGATTTTCATGACCAAAAGAGTTTATGTTGAAAAGTAGGAGAGAAAAGTTAGGAGAAAATACCATTGTCATAAGCTAGTCATTAGTCAATAACCATTATTCATTAGAACGCCATTTCGTTTCAACTAAGATTGATCGTGCATACCTCATACCACGCAATGATTAATATTTAGGGTCAGAATATGACAGCTAGTTTTGTAATTCTCCGCAACCTACTTAATGTAATTCCCGATTGTATCTAACTTTTCAGTCGTTTTAATTTCCTACCGAGGAAATGGAAATTTCAAGCAAATCTTGAAACCAACAGTCACTAATAAAAACCCATTCTTTTTCATTCACCACCCACAAATTTTCGCCCACACCTAAATGCTCACATCTACACACGTACCAAACATCCCAAATCGACTTGAATTTATTGAGATATATTACAATAATAGATTCTACCGCTTAGTCAAACACGTTTCGGATATATGCTTTGAAATTATCGAGATCCTTATCAATCTCTATTTTCGCAACCTTTATCAAATATTGAGTGCACATAAAGATCGCAAAATGATACCGATTTCGCAACTAGGCGAACAACCAAAGACAGTCGAAATCCAAAATCGACCCAACCTTTATCATCATTTAAACATTTTCCGACCCGGCTTTTTGCCCGGCGGGTCCAGGAAGATGGTAAAACGTACTTGATACCATGCTATGGTGAAATTTTTCAACGCCTCCATTACATGCACTTGGCTCGTCAATCGATTGCCAAGTGTTGTTCACTTTTCCTCCTGTCTAAATCGCGATTTAGTACGACCTGAACTTGCTCATATGCTTGCACGTAAATACATCAATGTCGGAACGTATCCTTGACGGTAGAAAGTTTTCTCTTTGCCGCCTCCTCATCACTCGGGCTGGCCGCCTAGTCGCAACGACTCTCATCGCTCGAATTGACTTCCTTCAATGGCGAAACAAATTGTTTCTCATTTATTGCTCAACATACCGCATATCGCCAAGATGGATTGTGCTTGAGAGTAGATTTTCCAGTAACCAAAGTTCAAAACCATACAATTTATTAACACGACAGAGAGTTTCTTCGGAGTTGCTCTTGAGCCAGCATACCGTTCCGTTACCGAGCCCGATAGAAGAATTCATAGATGGGGGTGGATTGGAATTGTGTCGATGCGCCCCATAAGTTAAGTTACTCGAAGTGTACATAATATTTGGTCTACTTTACCGGGCATTTCCCGGCGTCATCGACAGCGTCCTTGTGGTTTCCCAACAGGCTCCGTGCTAGCACACTATCGTCTGTCGCCGATATCCTGACACGCTAGACCTAAATCGATTGCACAGCATCTCCACCTCTGACAAGGTACGGCGAACAGTATAAACCATTACGAATAAAAAACTTTCAAGGATAAATCTCTCTCTTGGTTATGTTTCAACGATATCGGAATAAATGAGATTCAATTTATATTCATCGGGAAAATCAAGTACATATACCGTTTTCGGTCAGGCAGATAGCTGTGGCACCAAGCTGAGATAGTGTAGCGTAGTGGTCGCCATGGAGGTCGGAGACGTATGCAAGGAGCGTAAAGTTCAATGCGGTTAATGCTTTTAGTTTAAATTGACGCGAGAAAAATGTTTTTGCAGATATAGCGAAAATGAAATATGGCCTTAGAGAAGTTCGATGTGGTTAAGGTTTGAGATAAGTATTAAAAGATTGTGTAACAGTGACAGTAGAGTGACAAACAACAAAGTGAGTGGCAACTTCGAAAAATATCATTTTGAGATGGAATAGCATGGCGTACATAAATGTGGGTAAAAAGTTTGCACTGCGTCAAAATATTGAAAGATTTACTGATGTATTGTACAAATTTGGAATAAAAGAAATGGAATTTCAAAAATGGATTGAGTTGAGTTTCGCTGCCCACAATAATTGAGATAAGCCCCTGATTTTGTTAAAATAATCCGCAAGTGCTAAATTTTCACTGTTAGAACTGAGCCCTGTCATACTGCCAAAAACGTTAGCCTGTTATGCAGTCTTTAACTAGAGCTAATATTGAACGATTTTTGTACAATTTTCGTGCTTACGATCATGAGCATTTTATTGAAATCGGGCGCTGCTGGGCGAAGTTAAAAGTCTAACACATTCCTAATTTTCCCGCTGTAAATATGATACAGTTTTTTTACAGAACATTGAAAAGCATATTTGGAATTCATTAACTTCAGCTGCATACCATCGGTTTTCATTTGCTTTCATATGATAATTGGAGATGAGGCGTACATACTGGAGCAGGTATATGGAATAGGTATTTTTTCGGTTATAGTCAAAGATTTGATACTGGGTAGCACTTTCATACTCGTATTTCGTCCTTTCATACTCACGCGTGTTTCGTATCTAATATTTTTGTACTAGCTAGAATTTTTGTACTTAGACTGATTTACTTTGGATAATTTATTCGATTGTTTTCAAAATGAAAAAAAATAAAAATTTTTGTAATTTTTGGATTGATGCAATTACCGGCAGGCTTATCTCTTGGCAAATTCTTCGACTTTGGCAATTTGAGCATAATAAATAATTTTTTTTCTTTGGCAATTGGAACACAAACATAATAAAATGGAAATCAAATTTACTGAATTTAATTGTTTCTGTAGGGTGGGGGAGGGCATATCAAACCGTTTCATTACTCCACTGCAAATCGTATGTATTGTAAGTATATGTATATGTAAATACTTCAAAAAATACTAGCTAGTACGATTGGAATAGGTATTCTCTGTACTCACACTAGGAATACCTGGTATGTAAAAACTCTAGTATGACCCAATCCTACTGATGATTTTGAGCCGAACTTACTATTAACAGTCGCGCCAATTCTGATCTATCTTTTTTACTAATGTTCGAAGAACATCTTCAACACTTTCTCGCCAGCGGTCATTTTGGTGATATATTAAATTTACCTGTTATTCTGTCAACGAATAACTTTTGCAAAAACAAAGTTTATGGAATGAATTTCAAACGTGTTTTTAATATGAACACAGTAATATTTGTGAAGTTTTTAACCCTATGTGCGCGCTAGGTGCCTACCATGAGATTGGGAAAATTTGAACATTTTTGAATTGCGATAGCCTATGATCAAATTATTAGAGTATTATGAAACTTAAAGAACATATTGTTGTTACTAAGTTGTAGACTCGTATAGTTTCTTTTGAACGTGCTGGCAGCCCTGTAGCTACGGCAGGCATTGAAACGTGCCTAATTGGCTCAGAGCACGTGAAAGCCTTCAAACCATCGACTCTGATGAAAAATTGTCGTCTTTTATAGTAAAAACCAGCTCATAAGGAAATCTTATGTTTTGTCTATACAGCCGAAACAAACTTTGAAATTTCACATCGGACAAGAACGGTAACCCTGCTCCAATTTACCTATATTTTAAGCATCAAAAACTTATGTTCACGTGAACCCACGATCCAATTATCTGATACAAATGAAACTCACGGAATGTATTGTTATTGAGTAGGAACAGGTCTGATAGAAGCGATTTGGGAATGCGGGTCACTCTGTGCCAGGCGCCATCTTGAAAAATTATAAAGAAAAAAAACTGCTTTTTGCCCTATGAATTCTGATTCAGTTTTCAGATTTTTATGAAATTGACACAGTAGCTGAACCTAACTCTAAGCCGCGTTAAGCAGAAATGTGGCTGAAAAATTAGATTCGTGCTGCTAGCAATGGTAATTTTGGTGTCTTGGGCTTTGAAAATACGCTCAGGAAAATAAAGCTTTTTACCCTATAACCTCCAGTGCAGTCATGAAATTAGAACGAAATTCATATGATAAATGGAACTTTTTATATGTATTATTCAGAAGGAATCTGGTTGAAAAAATATTATAGGGTAGCCAACTATTGTTCATTTTGTATTTATTTGCAATATCTTTACTAAGCGATTTTATCCTAAATTTTTAAACGGATCCTTTTAAATTTTAGGATAAATTTCTTTGTACCGCTATAGCTTCCAATGCATCGGATCAAAACGAAATTCGCAGAGTATGTTGATTTGAATGTGAGGCAGGAGTGGTATATTTGTGGTTTTGATGCTAGCGAAGGGTTGCCAGCGCAAGGCGTTTTTCGCAATCTTCGTTTCAATAAATGCTTACATTAAGTATTCATATCGCAAATATTTACAATGAAAATAAGTTGCCAATATTTAATTTTCTAAGTTCTAGAAGCTTTTCGGTCCCAAACATCTTTCGTTTTTTGATCCCAAACATCTTTAGAGTTATTTGATTTTGACGTGAGGCAATTGAGGGAAACTTTAAGTTGCAGTGCTGAGCATGTTCTTTGTTTATGTTATGTTATACTGCTTTAAAGTTATGTAGTCTTTGGCTTTCCTAAAGCTGGAAATTCATGCAGGTAGTGGTCCTTAAATCCTTTCCACTTTATGAGTTTAAATGCTAACCAGTGCAGACGCATTGGACACAACAACTACTTCGCCTATCCATAACATGAGTTGTTGTTGTTTCCAATGCGTCTGCACTGGCTAGCATTGTTCTGTTATTGATAAGAGAAGCATCAAAACAATCCTAATATAAATGAAAATATCTGGAGTCAACTGTCACGTGCTGTTAACCGTGAAGGAAAGCAATACCAGAAGCAGTATGGACTCTTTTCCTCGAAAATATATTAAAACTCTTTTTAAAACCGTACCAAATAAAAATTAAGAGAAAATCAATCCGATTTAACTGTTAAAATATAAAATAACTATGCACCATTAAAATATAAAATAACTAAACATATCATTGTCTTATATATTTTTAGCAGCTATTTATCAAGCATCTTAAAAAAACTCATTAGGGTATAAAAAATGAATCTTTTTTCCTTTGAAATCTCAATAACCTTTCGTTAGTTAAACAATGCAGGTACTTGGGATTTTCCCTCCTTTACAGTTTCTGAAAGTTTAAAAAAATTAAGAGGTGTCTTACCATTTTGCAGCGGAGTATACATCCGAATCAACAAAATAATCTGTAGAAGACAACTTCAACTTCACTAGTTGCTAAAGAAACATTTCTCACAGAAATTCTAAACCATTAGAGCTGAGTGAAACCTATTCACATCAAATCACAAATACGATTATTAAGCATTTCACTATTTCTCCTCAGCATGCAATGTAAACAGAACCAATCGCAACTCACATTTGGAGCCAACAGCTAATTCTATGTTAGCTTGATTCTATTTTCAATGTCTTTTTTCAATCACACGTTTATTTATTCCTATCTACCTTAATAGCACAATATTGCTGAGTTCCAGAAGAAACTTTATTCGAAATCAAATAAAAAGCAATGAAACTTATCGTATAAATAAAACTCTTTTAATGCTATTCAAACTGTCCAATTTCATTTATTTATGCATTGAAAAAGCCTCATTTTCTCCCCACTGCCTACACTGATATCACATTGCTTCAGTCGTAATGTAAAACTGAAATCACTATAAAAATATCCTTGAAAAAGAGAAATACCTCTAAGTCCAAAATCCATAGATTTTCGTTGTCTGTCTGCCGTTTAGGGTGAAGTCCAAACATTTACCTGAACCGCAATATCATCTGCAAACTAATAAAAACCTAAATCCTCCGAAAAACAAGAAATCACAGAATCAACTTGAATATATTGTTGAATCGCATACCGATTGCTCTGTCTGACTGAAAATGCTAGATCTGAACACAGCAGTCCCAGCTACCATTGCCGATAAACAACAACAAACAGCGCAATAGTACCGGTACGACCGGTAGAACTTAAAAAGTCTAAGCGCCGCCAACGAGAAGGCATCTAATGACAAAAGTCCTGCTCGGCAAAAACAAGATCTTAAATTTTCTTGAAAGCTATTCTGTTAAAATGTACGTTTTAAACAATGATTTTCGAGTACAAGAAACACAGGATATTATGAAAAGTCACAGGGAGAACAAGAAGTACAAGCAAAGATTTTGTCTGAATGCTCGCTCGACCTTTCTAATGGGCAACCGTCGAAGTCTTCGTTGCTACTGTTGTTGTTTTTGTAGCTGTCCCAGTTGTCTTTCTTGCAATCTCTCAGTAAAGAACAAAACAATCTTCTTGGGCAGAAGTCAACAAGACTCCACAGGAAACCTTATTCAGATGGGCGTCAAGGAATCGATGAAAGGGCCGAAGAGCTGAAATTGAAGAAAATGAAATTGAAGTAAAAACTGATTGCACTTTTCCGGGACAACTTTGTCTATTGTAATTTGGCAAAGTTACCATAGTAGCAAATATGCTCAGGTCTTGGGGATAATCGTCTGAAATGAAACATCCCTCAGCAGCACTCGGCTCTCAGCGCGTAGATTGTAAATACCTGCCAGGCAACACAACGTTGTAGGACAACACAATAGCCAGTGTCAATGGTATTATTCATGTTTCGTGGTGCTGAAACGCTGTCAGAATGAAAAAAAAAAAACACTCAAAGCTTATGAAAACAGCTCAAAAATAACGGGATACACGGTAAGTAAATTGAAGAAAGCGGTAAAACTTTTAATGAGGTCTTGAAAATTGCTGCTTTTTCGAAGAGATGCTATGTTGTAGCATCGTCTCAATTTCGATTTGCGTCAAAGTATTGAAAATGTGTGATCTTTTTGTGTTTTCCGGAGTGTTAATAAAGCATGATGACATGCAGCAAATTTAGAAAGGATAATACAATAGGATACTTTTACGCTCACAGGATGAAGCTGCGTGTATATAATGTGTATACGTGAAAGTAAAGTAACTCTTTCATTCAGAAGCTCGTTAGCTGCTTTTGAATTGAATTATGATTATGTTACAAAAAGTTTTTGTTCCGTAGAGATGTGCTGAATATAGGGGTTTTTGAATGAACACAAGGACTTTCAGCTTATTTTGCTCATGACATTAAACCTCAACTTTATTCATATCAAAACATTAATTTTGAATCTTATTATGTTGTATTTTTTGGCAAACAAAGAAAACAAGTAAAAGACCATAATGTTTAATAGTTTTCAACATTTTCCACCTACAAGTGGTAAAATTTGCAGGTGTAGCAATTTCATTTTTGTTGTTTATACTAATTATGTTACCTATTCAATAAATGTTAAGCAATATAAGCTTAAATATTTTCGGAATTTTATCAATCTGAAAACTTCATTTCATTATCAATTTCAAATTTGGCAATCGGTCTAAAAATTAAGCTATAATAAGTATATCAATTAAACACCTACTTTAAAAAAGAGTTTGATTAATTTTTCATCCCTAGCAATATTCTAGCCAACTTTGACTCTCTGATATATCTTTTCTCGACCAAATTTACTATTGAATCAATCGTTTACATATCTTCTAAGTCATAACTTTTCTCTACGAAAGAAAAAGTAGTTAAGCTTGATCTTCAACAATTCGACTCAACGTACAATGCGAACAACCAAACTAATAAAAGTTCTCAAATAAAGAGCAGGACCCTTGCACTTTTTCCCTATTTTTCCTTCAAGTATTTTTTCTAGTACGTAAGTCACATCTAATATTTTAGCTTGCCTTCTCTCAACATATAACTTTTCAAGTTTTCTGAGTTTTCTTTAAGCGGATTAAAACGTCCATATACATGCATATGGACTTAGATAAAAGGGCAAATAAGAAGGAGTCAAGAAACAGAAATCTTTCTTCGGCAAGAAGAAGAGTTTCAAAGTCATTTTCATTAGTTTCAGGAGGATTAAAAGTGGAAATTATGAGCGTTTTTCACAGGACTACCGTTTTTGTTAGTTGGGGCCCGAGAATGGATGTAATTCATAGTGATGGTGAAAATTACGAAATTTACGAACCGTAAATTGAATTTTTGAAGAAAAAGTCCATTAAAGCTTGCTTTTCTAGTGTGATTTGGACTTACAGCTGTGATTTTAGATTGCGAAAAAGCACTTACTTTTGCCACTTTATGAGATGGTGATTTTTTTAGATTAATTTCACGTACCTTCAACAAGTCTACTTTCAAACTTGAAAAATAGCAAGGAACCAATTTTTTTAATGAAAATAGCCTTTTAAAACCAATTTCATGACTAAGATAACTACCAGTTGAAAGTAATTTTTTGATGTTTCCGTTTCCAAATTAAGAGTGAGGGAAAATGATTTTTTCATCTTTTATTTTCTTCGTCGAATCAAACTTGCTTTAACTACTTCTTTATATAGAAGCTAGTTATAGCAAGTAAGTTATAATTGACTGAACCATGGCCAAAATTTCAGGCTAAATGATCCAATGAATAAATGCTAAACAGGGTGTTTTTGGAAGTATGTATTGATTAGTTCATAAAAGATTCATAAAACGTTTGACTTATCTCTACATAGACTGAAATCGTGGATTGCATAGTAGAAAACTGAAATTCCAGCCTAAGTTAAAAAGCCGAGCTCAGCCTACCAAACTACACAGGCGGACGAAAAATTACAAATTCCGAGGTCAAGTCAATGATGTCAGAGAAAAAAAAAGTGTCCAAGAAATTTAATACGGTTATGTGAGGTTATGCAAAATTTCAGTTTTAAGGGCCTGTGCCACCAGCACTTTATTTATTTATTTTATATTTATTACTAATGTTCGAAGAACATTAGTACTAAAATCGATTCGGCCAAAAATTCATATTTCCATATATATATATATATATATATATATATATATATATATATATATATATATATATATATATATATATATATATATATATATATATATATATATATATATATATATATCATCAAAAAATTTCAGTGAGATAATCTCGGGAACGCGCCATCCGATTGAGCTGAAACTTTCAGGATACGTTGGTGTATATGCAGAATAGGTCCACGTCTGACTAAATGTCAATTATTGTTAACCCTTTGGCGCCGGCGGCCATTTTAGTGATATTTTTAATATACCTATTATTTCGTACACAAATGATTTTCGCATAAATAAAGTAAACGAAATAAATTTTGAACGTGTTTTACATGTGAATCGGATAATGCTTTGGAATTTTTTAACACTATGTGTGCGCTGGGTGCCTAAAAAGAGAACGGGAAAATTTGAAAATTTTTAAATTGCGATAACTTTTGACAGAGCTATTTAATCATTACGAAATTTTCGGAACGTATTGGTATTATTTAGTTGTAGATTTGTGTACGTTTTAATGAGCGTGCTGACAACCCTGTAGCTAGGACAGGCACTGAAAGTGAAAACCTTCAAATAATCGTCTCTCTTGAAAAAATGCCGCTTCTTCAAAAAGAAGACACTCATATGTAAATCTTGTGCTTTGTTTACATAACCAAAAAAAAAAAAGATATGGTATTACGGGCACGCCTGGTAACCCTTGCCCAATTTACCTATATTTTTAGCATCAAAAACTTCTGTTCACGGAAACTCACGATGTAATGAGCAGAATTAATTGAAATTCACAGAATGTATTGGTCTTAAATAGGACCAGGTCTGATAGATGTTGATTTGATATGTGGGCGATTCTGTGCCAGTGGTGCCATCTTGAAAAATCACTAAAAAAGTTAATTGCTTTTAGCCCTATAAATGCTGATTGAATCGTTCGATTTTGACAAAATTCACACAATAGCTGGACCTTACTTCAAACCATGTTTGGTAGAAATTCGGTTGAAAAATTCGTTTGGAGCTGCCAGCTATGATAATTTTGGTGTCTTAAATTTAAAAAAATGAAAATTTGGAAGTGAAAACATTCAAACCATCGAATATCCTCAAAAATGTCCGTTTCTTACAATAAAACCAATCTGTATACAAATCTTATGCTTAATCTACACTTTCAAAATAAAACATTGGAAATTTCATGTCGGACAAAAACGGTAACCCTTTCCCAGTTAACCTATATTTTTAGCATCAAAAACTTCTGTTCACGGGAACTCACGAATCACGATCAATAATCAGGTACAACTGAAATTTACAGAATGCATTGGACTTAAGTAGAACCAGGTCTGATAGAAGCGTTTTTGAATTGTGGGCAACTCTGTGCCAGTGGTGCCATCTTGAAAAATTACATAGCAAAAAAACTGCTTTTTGCCCTATGAAATGTGAATAAGTAACCCGATTTTCATGAAATTACCACAATAGCTGAACCTTACTTTAAACTCTGTTTGGTAGAAATTTGGTTGAAAAATTCGGTTGGTGCTGCCAGCTATGGTAATTTTTGTGTCTTTGGTTTTGAAAATTCACTCAGGAAAATAAAACTTTTTGCCCTTAAACTTCCAGTGCAGTCATGAAATCAATACGAATTTCATACAATTAATGGAACCTACTATAAACATTATTCAGGCCAAATTTGGTTGAAAAGCCACCATAGGGCTGCCAGCTATTGTTGGTTTTGTGTTTGTTTGCAATATCTTTATTAAGCGGTTTTATCGTAGAATTTTCAATTGGTAATGATATTGTAGTGACAATAAACAGCAAATATTAAGCTTTCCATTATTTCAAAAAACTCGCTGCAGGTAATCCTAAATTTCTTTACACTCCTATAACTTCGAATGTAATATAACAACGTGAAGCAGATGTGATATATTTTTGGCTTTGATACTGGCGAAAGGTTGCCAGCACGAGTCGGTTGTGCTACTTATGTATCAATAAATGCTTACAGTTATAATTCATACCGGGAACATTTACAATGAAAATAAATAACCAATGTTTCAATTCCCAAAGTTCTGCAAATTTTTCGGATCGTAGCCCCAAACGCCAACTTCAGTTACAGTGCTGCAGGCACTGAGCATTTTCTTCATTGATGTTTTATGAGATGCTGCTTTGAAAATTTTTGTGAAATAAGCAACTGAGAGTGAATATAATTAACAAGTGTTGCTCTCATAAACTTTGAAATTCATGCCACTGGTAATATCTGAAACCTTTCCGCCATATGAGTTATAAGACCAAAGTAAAACCTGGCGTTTGAATTAGTTTGGCTGTAATAAGCAGCTAGCGTGGTAGAATATGCACTCAAAATCTGCACGATTCTTCTACTGTTCTTCAAACATTAGTGTTTCTAGCGGTTCAGGTGCGCTAGAGTTTTTTTTTATTTATTTATTGACGATTTCATTTAAGAAATGATTACTACAGAAAATATTTATATAAACGAAATTATGAAAGACAATTAATCGGGCGTTTAAGCCGACACTTGAACATATCCATAGTATAATTAAAGTCGAACATTTGATACGCTGAGTTAAAGCTTCGGGCTATTGCGCAGGTTGGTTCATTTAATCCATGATTAGACTTATGAAACGGGATGGATAAGGCGCTATGGTGTCTACGTTCACCGTGGCAAACATAAAAGTTTTGATAAAAAAAGTCTACCGGTTTGGTTTTGTTTTTACTGGTTCACTTCGATTTTATTCATTTAAAGTGGTTATTACCGGTACGTAATAAATCGTTTATTAATTATTATTATGAAATAATAAGTGGTGGTAATGTGTGATCAAATTGATCCTGAAATAGTTACGGAAAGTGTAGTGATAAACATGAAAATCATAAGAAATACGCATAAAAACTGTATGAAATGCAATTTGAAAATGTATTATTATAATGAATAATAGGTTCATGTTGGTATGACACTAGTTTTGATAAGCATTTTCTCCATGTAAACACTAAAAATTAACATTAATTTATCCTGAATTAATCCTGAATCAATTTAAAAAAATACTATTTATTGCTTTCCATAGCTTAAGAATCTGATACTTACTAAGCGAAACGAATGTGAACAATTTTTTTGTAATTAGCTTTAAGTATGAATATGAAATAAAGTGATAAATGCATCTTACCTTAATCATTTTTATTTTAATTAGCATGATTATTTAATGAGTGACAATGTAGCCGAAGTGCAGGTACGTTGTACAAATAAAACATGGGTTTTGAATTAAACTAATTCCTGAGTAATTCTGAGAGTGCCTTTGTTGTTTCAAGAATCTACATTGTACATTTATGACGTTTTCGTTAATATTTTCACTATGCAGCTACATTGTTCTTTAAGATGGCATGCTATAATGATACAAGTTAGCTGTTGGATTTCCTATTCGTGATTTTAAGATTACAAGCTTACCATGTTGATTCAATGGAGAAAATTGTTGATAATACAACTAAAGTACGTACAACTATGTAGTAGTTAGTTCATAGCGAAACCTCTATGGCGCCAATTCATAGTGAAAAATAGATTAAATAACTACGTTTTTTCCCAATTTTACATATATTTTTTCTGAGTGTAGAGAACTAATTTTCGAAGAAATTATTTTTGAGAGACTTAAAAATGTGTGAAGACGTAATACACTTCTCTGTAGTACCATATCAACCATTTCTTACTCAAAAGAACAAATATCATTTTCTGACAGCATCTCTTGTGACACAAATAATGGAAATGTTCAGTGCTGGCAACATTTGTCCAACACAGCAGCAATAAGTCTACCATAACATGTTCCTACTTAATCAACCTATCCTTTGAATTTCTTTTTCATCCAACGATATCATTTATTTTAACATTATGAAGCATCTGTTGCTGCAATATTTACGAAATTGTCTGATGCTGGCAGTCATGCGTTAGAACCATAGCTGCTTTACGTTGAGTTAAAGTCACCCTGTGAATTTACTTTCGATTGAATGGCTGCGCTGGAAGTTATAGGAGTGAATAGAATTTTATGGTAACCATCTTCAAAACTTTTCATTTGTTGTTAACTGTCATTCCAGAATCATTCCCATTTGGAAATTTTATAACAACATCGCTCGATAAAGAAATGTCAATAAATTATGAAATTCATTAAAGCTGGAAACCATTTCTTGATTTTTCAACGAAATTCCTAAGGATTTTAGCTCTTTGGCCCTGCTCTTCTTTCCACCAGCGCAACAGCAACTGTCTCGTAGAGTAGCATATACAGGTTCGAAGAAGCCTGGACATCCTGTAGGACATATAGCAGAGGAAGCGTAATAGATCCAGGAAGACTTTTTGGATCAATGTTACGAGTCCTAAAATATCCGAGCTGAGCCATTCAAGCCCTTCAACGCTCAGGAAGGGTCCAAAGCACACAAAGTTTAGTGCTACTCCTATTCAGTATAATATATTGAACTGAGGAAACCGTGAAACAGGAAACACAAAAAATAAAGATGCCATTCAGTTAGGAATCATATATCTATGGCCGAATATGTCTTTCTTAATATTCAAAAAAGCATCATTGAAAATATTGATGCAAACCAGTCCTACCTATTGAAAGCTGAATTTCTTTAAAATTGACAATATTGGCCTCAAAGAGCAACAAACACTATTTTTGTAGTACATGAATAATAAAATAAATGAAATACAGATGCGAAATTTGACATAATAAGCCTGCAAAATGAGTTTTAGAGCTTCGTTGTTGAGGCATGGATCAAAATCTTAAACAGCTAACAACTAAACGAAAGCTTATTTATTTTTCAGCTCAGCACACTTACTAAACACCCAAGCCTCAGACGAAATTGCAGTCCTTCTTCTCCGAACCTTTCTTTTCTACCAATCTAGATCTCAATATTTACATTTCAAAATGCAGACTTATTTCGCCAACAGAACCTGCCATCCCGGAAGAATTTCATCAGCGATAAACGGAGCAAACATGCACCCATGTACACATCATCTATCATACAACATAATTTCTCGAGAGAAAAACCACCTAAACGGCTTTCCATCTGTGGTCGGCCTGGCCTTTGAAGAATCACATCAAAAGTATCTATAATTTGCCTTGCTTCAACTCTCCAGCTTCACTGCCAGATGTGCATATATTCTTCTTGAAACCACTCATCCCCCTACCATCGGTAAATATAATTCAAAGTATTTAAATACAGTCAAGATCTTTCACCTACATTTTTTCCCGGCTGGTATCTTTCCGGGAAGCTTCTTATGAGATATCTTGTTTCTTTTGCTACTCAGGTCGTATTAAAGGATAGGTAACCAGGACACTGACAGTAGTCCCAGCGGTGATTTTACGGTCATGTGAAGTTTCCGTCGTTAATTACGTGGAAGATGTTTACTCTCTTTTATCGGTAAATATTAAGTCCTTTAAAGATTTTTGCTTTAGGCAGACGAACAACTTTCAACACAGAACTGTAAATAATCAACGTTTTAAGAAGTTTTGCGTGGGTTTGGTTTGATTAACGCCCTAGGATGAATTGGAGCCCACTTACAAGAAAGTTTTATTTTAGACTTTAATACTAAATGAATGGTATTCGGATAATATTTCTTTGGTTGATGTACGGAACAGATTCAATAATTAATGAGCGGATCGAAAAAACTGGAATCTATAAAAATTGAGCTATTCAGTTATTTAAGCTTGAGAGACTTATCAGATTTCCTAAAATTCGAAAATTAACTAGCACTGAATATTTAAAACGTGAAAAGATATAACATTTTTTCCAGTAATTTGATTGGAGAAGAGTTCATTTTGATTTCGGACTCTTAGAAATTGAACAAAAGAAAGTAAGGTATCACAGAGCCATATGTATGTTCCTGCAACCAAGGCATTTATATTTGCCAGGTTTTGTGAAGCTATGAAGTGAATGCAGATTTTTCGACCCATATGAATTAATACCAATAATTATAACATAATGTTCAAAAAACTGTAGCTCACGCATTTCACACTCTTTGCCCACAAAGTTTCACCCTCTCAAACCTATCACCACCTGTAAATTATTCGAGCAACTATTACACAAACTGTCATCAAGTTTTTTTCAATTATTCTCAATGCTATCTTGCAGCTGTGTTCAACGTCCATCCGCCAGCTTAAGCCTTCAAAAATTCATACGAATGCTTTCGTCTTGTTATCCTTCTTCCTGGAGATGACTTCAACTTCAATCGTTCGCATGTCACATTCCTAAGACGAATACTATACCCTTTCTGTTCAGATCGTGCCCAGTGTAATTGTGTCTCGAAAGCATTGAGGAAGAGGGTCGTTTAGCCAGAATGCCGGAGCATAGCCATAATACCAGGAAACATGCAAACAGAGATACCCTCAAGACTATAGACAAATTGCATGACAATGATAAATGGGTATAAACGTTGGAGTTTACATTTTTCGACGAGATTGCACACATGTGTCCTTTTGATATCCTCATGTAATATATTCGTTGCTCTATGGAAAGCTTCGTGACAATCGTTGAAAGGACAAAATGATTTTTCTGGAAAAATAGATGATAAAACCGAATATGAAATATGTGCATGTAAGTACAAGGAAGAGAGGATACAATGTATAGATGGCTCGAAGCTTGTCTGTCATTTCTTTAACATAATTAGGAATAGATTGCTATAAGTGGGCGTTTTATCCAAGGGGACTGCTTTTTTGTGGATTGTTAGGGTTGAAAATGTAATTTTCAATGTTGTCAATGTCGCGTGTGGGTTAAATGGAACCGGGAAATTAATTATTCAAAAATGATTGGTTGGCGTTTTTCGCGGAAGTGATCAATTTCTCAAATTTACAGAGAACTGTTTTTAAAATTTTATTGGGATGAGTTTCATTTCAAGTGGGAGCTGCTGCATTATGTTTTAAGCTCATAAAATTGAAAATCTAAGCTGATAACTGGGACACAAAATAGCGTTATTACTTTAACTGCAAAGTATCCAGCAACTGGTAAAAGTAAAATATAAATAGTCTTGTGATTATTATTTTAAAAAGCATTTACACAAGACATGAGCTTCAAAACTGCATAGTTTATTAATTTTTTTCTTGAAGCTTTGTTTTTGCCACTGTGCCTGAGCCTACGTAAATTTCTGCTGACGTAAAATTTCAGTGGAAGCAACTGCTACTAATGCCAACGAGATCAAAGTAATCAATCAAACAAGAGCATACCAGTGACAAAAGACATAAGACAAAAGGCTTTTTATTGATTTACCGAAGGTGCAAAAATACGCCTACCGTAGGCAAACATTTCTTAGAGTCAGACCAAAGACTTCCTGGACAACTTATCACCTCGAGTTCCATTGCAGTGGAAGACCAACGTAAGAAAAACGGGTGAGGAAATTTGGTATGCGGGGCAGTTGTTGGTCCAGAAAAATATAAGCAGCTATTGCACTGTGTTGAATGGACACGTTCCAGGCACTCATAGATGGCGGCAGCATCGTAAATACTTTTTGAAATGAAATGTGCCTACTTTGATTTTCTTTACTCATACTTGTACATATGTATATAAACGGAAACATATCCTTTTGTCATGCTTTCCCATTAAAATCGTGTAACGATACAAATCGTATTTAATCAAGTCTATCTTTTAATTAATTCCACGCAACAGGTTATGGGCCCAGTCCCAAGTCAAATGTAATTAATAGAAGACTTTTATTTTTGGAATTTAAAAACGCGATTTGAATATTTTTGGCTTTGAGTTTAGGGCATGAAAAAGATGACTGCGAACGACGAGAAGATTCCTGTCTTAACGAAGACAACGTACCAGCGTTGGCTGTACGAGGTGGAAGCGTGTCTACGCAGTCATAGAGTCAAGGCAGAAGCTGATGGTGATTATGAGTGTCCTGAGAATGAGAAAGCGAAAATGGATTGGGATGTCAAAGATGCAAAGGCGATTCGCATCCTGACATGTGGGTTGAATGATGACGACCATTCATCAATTCGTGACTGCAAAACTGCAGCAGACGTATTTCGGAAAATTTGTTCGCTTTACGAATCAAAATCAGAAACAAATAAGTATCTGATACATCAGGCGTTAATGGCGAAGAAGTTCATGGCAGGACAATCAATTTCGAGTTTTTGTGCTGAAGTGGCAGTGCTTGTGCAGAGGCTAAAAGCTGTAGATGTCGAAGTAGACGACACAGCCTTGGTCGGAAAGCTAATGACAGAATTACCCGAGAAATTTGAAACGTTCCGTCAAACGTACATAATACAAGCGGCTTGTGGTATGACGTTGTCGTTTGATAAAATGCGTAAGCAGCTTCAAATTATTGAATCGTCAATGCCAACGGTGGACTTAATTGGCAATGGAGATGCCATGATAGCCCAAAAGGGTAATAATAATAAGAAAAACCGAAAACGTGACAACAAGAATATTGTTTGCTTTTACTGTCACAAGAAAGGTCACATTAAAGCACATTGCTTCAAAATGAAAGCAGATCAAGAAAAACAACTTAAAGAAGGAGATTTGAGTCTAGCAACAGTATCAGGAAGTCATTTTCTAGTTGCTGAAAATGAATGTTTCGCGGTGACTGAACAGACTAACGGCTGGATTCTCGACAGCGGAGCAAGCTTTCATATGACCAATGACAGGTCTAAATTTGATGATTTCGTAGTGATAAAATCTGGTGACGTTGGTGTCAAAATCGGCAACAACGATGTGCTCTACGCAGAAGGCCATGGAAACATTCGAATCAAATCGAAATCTGGTGGCAATCTGACAATTACTGATGTACTTTACGTGCCGAGAATTGGACGAAATTTGATATCGATTGGCTCAGTATCACGAAAAGGTTGCAAAGTGAATGCATTTGGTGACAAAATGACTATAACTCGTGACGGTAAGCTAATAAGTGTTGCACATAGAATGCCGAATAATTTATACCAGATGGATTTTGAAGAAATTACATCCAGTGACATACATGCATGTCTTTCAACCTCAGAGGCTTCGTTGCAGACATGGCATGAACGTTTTGGGCATCCGAATTATGAAGTAGTTCGCGAGCTAGCAAATGGAACAGCTGTCATAGGTATGAAGATCTTAAATCTGCCATCACAACCAAAACCAAATACATTTTGCGAAAGTTGTGTTTTCGGGAAAATGTGTCGTAAAGCATTTAAAGAAAACACCGAACGCTCCGAAAAACCAGGTGAACAGATTCATTTCGACATTATCGGACCGATGCGTGTTCAAAGTTTTGGAGGCTCCAGGTTCAGCGCAACATTTGTTGATGACTGTTCTGGCTATGTATGGGAGATACCACTCAAGACAAAAGAAGGAATTACAGATGCTTTAGCAGAGGTAATCGCAGATGTTAAAGCAGCAGGTCACCAAGTACATCGCATTAAATGCGATAATGCTGCAGAATTTAAAAGTCAAGCAATTAAACTGTTATTGAGAAATAATTTGATAAAGGCTGAATACACGGTCCCGTATTGCCCTCAGCAAAATGGTCGCGTAGAGAGGCAAAATAGGACAATAGTCGAATCGGCTCGATCCATGCTTGGAAATTTACCGTTAGGACTTTGGGCCGAAATGTTGGTAGCATCAGCAAACTTACGAAATCTGATCCCGTTGAAACGACTGGAAGGTAGAACACCGTTTGAAGTGTTTCATGGACGGAAACCAGATGTTAGTAAATTGCGAATTATAGGAAGTAAAGCGTATGCGCTTATTGATGAAACGAAGCGATGGAAGATGCAGCCAAAAGCCATTGAGTTGAAGTTAGTTGGGTATGCAAAGAATGGATATCGTTTGTGGCAGCCCGGAACGAATAATGTGCGAACATTTCGTGGCGTAAAAATCCTGGAAGATCATCCAAAACAAATGGCTCAGCTATTGGATGAATTTCCAAATTTAATTGAAAATGATCAATCACACTTGATAGAAGATGAAGATGATGGGCCGCCAGCGGCACGAACGCGAAGTAAAACAGCTAAAAAGGCTGCAAATGACATTCAGACACTGTCGGAAGAATGCATGTTATCTGTAGAAGATTGTTTCTTTTCAGCAGGTGCATTTTTGGCCAATGTGGATATTCCAAATACAATTGAAGAGGCACGTTCTTCGACATTTTCAAAACAGTGG
Organism: Nemotelus pantherinus; assembly: GCA_963978885.1. Lineage (NCBI taxonomy): Eukaryota > Metazoa > Arthropoda > Insecta > Diptera > Stratiomyidae > Nemotelus > Nemotelus pantherinus. The sequence continues at coordinate 81,277,902 of OZ022263.1, read as the reverse complement.
GAGCTGGCAATGGCTGACGAATTGAAGTCTTTAAAGGAAAACCACACTTGGGAACTAGTAGATTTACCTCAAGGTCGACAAGCATTAAGCAATAAATGGATATTTAGATTGAAGACAAATCATGATGGTTCAACAGAACGTTTCAAAGCACGTCTCGTAGTCAAAGGCTGTTCACAACGGCCAGGTGAAGACTATACCGAAACTTTTGCACCAGTTTCACGGTTCGACTCAATTCGAACATTGTTGGCAATTTCTACAGCAAAGAATTACGAAATTTTGACTTTCGATGTTAAAACTGCCTTTTTATATGGTGATCTTAAAGAATCGATATATATGAAGCAACCATTTGGATTTGCGGATAACAGCGGTCGTGTTTGTTTGTTCAAGAAATTCTTGTATCCTAAATACCTCGAGTGTAGCAAGGAGTTCCTCACCCGAATCGAAATTGATTCGCATCTTTTGACCCCGGACCATTTGAAGAAGACCGCCGAGCGTAACACGAAGGTTGGCGAACGCAAGAAGAATACTTTGACGATCCTCACCGAAGAAGACGAGTTGAAGGATTTCAAGCAACCCATCAAGAAGAAGAAGGTGGAAGCTAAGAAAGAAGGCATTATTGAAGTAAGGCATATACCTACTGGCGAGCAGCTTGCTGACATGCTTACGAAACCACTTGGACGTGGAAAGTTTACAATTAATCGAGACTTAACCATGACAGGAACGAGTGGGAGTGTTGAATGGACACGTTCCAGGCACTCATAGATGGCGGCAGCATCGTAAATACTTTTTGAAATGAAATGTGCCTACTTTGATTTTCTTTACTCATACTTGTACATATGTATATAAACGGAAACATATCCTTTTGTCATGCTTTCCCATTAAAATCGTGTAACGATACAAATCGTATTTAATCAAGTCTATCTTTTAATTAATTCCACGCAACACACTGTAATGGTACTTTTCCAGCAGTACAATGGATGCTCTTTGCACTTGTTAAAAAAGAAGTTAAATTACTGAAGAAACCATGCAATCAGGAAAGATGCTGTGAAAGTGTAGGGACATCATTAGAAAATGGCAGCCACATCTCTATTGCAAAACGATATGCGCCAGCATGCATATGACTGTCTGAGCTCGAAGAGGTTCTAGAAATTGAAAAAGCTTGTAAACCACATTGAAAGAATGCTGAGCTATAGCTGAGAAAAATACTAAGGGCCCAGCCTAAAGAACAAAATAACTGTATTGAAAAAATTGCAAATGAGCCACTGAAAGCCAGATCGATCGACAAATCCAGATCCAAAGCAAAAAAAAAATCTACGCGGGAAAACTGTAATCGTTACAGGCAGTAAAAGGAAAAGTGGTCATAAAGCTTACCAATATGAAGACTTAAGCGGATTTTCTTCATGTTATCCCCGCAGATGTTGAATCGAGAAATTGCGTGTACAGGGTTCCCAAAATAGGAAAAAAAAGACAACGTACAGACTGTTCCACAAAAACGTGTCTTGACAAAAAACATTAAAAACCCAATAATTAATTGTTTTTCAATTTATATTTTAAAATATACACTATTACAAGTTTAACAAACTATCTCAATACGGAGTCCAATCGCCCTTATTATCTATAATTGCTTCGCATATTCTGCGACAACTTTGGCTCAATTTTTGAGCATAATCCACACTAAGATGTCCCTAAATATATTTCAAGGTGCGTATAAATTGCCGTGTACTGAATATCTTTTTCTTTTTTTACTAATGTTCGAAGAAGAACATTAGTATTAAAATCACTTTGGCCAAAAATTCATATTTCTATATATATATATATATATATATATATATATATATATATATATATATATATATATATATATATATATATATATATATATATATATATATATATATATATATATATATATATATATATATATATATATATATATATATATATCATCAAAAAATTTCAGTGAAAAAATCTCAGGAACGCGCCATCCGATTGAGCTGAAATTTTCAGGACACATTGGTGTATATGCAGAATAGTGCCAAGTCTCACAAAAAGTTAATAATCTTTAACCCTTTGGCGCCGGCGGCCATTTTAGTGATATTTTTAATATACCTATTATTCCGTACACAAATAAGTTTTGCTAAAATAAAGTTGACGAAATAAATTTTGAACGTGTTTTACATGTGAATCGGATAATGTTTTGGAATTTTTTAACCCCATGTGTGCGCTGGGTGCCTAAAAACAGAACGGGAAAACTTGAAAATTTTTAAATTGCGATAACTTTTGACAAAGTTATTCAATCAATACGAAATTATGTATATTATATTATAATTAAGACATATTGGTATTATTTAGTTGTAGATTTGTGTAGCTATTGATGAGAGTGCTGGCAACTCTGTAGCTAGGGCAGACACTGAAAGTGAAAACCTTCAAATCATCGTCTCTCTTGAAAAACTGCCGCTTCTTCAAAAAAAAGCCACTCATATGTAAATCTTGTGCTTTGTTTACATAAACAAAAAAAAAATTTTATATGGTATAACGGGCAGGCCTGGTAACCCTTGCCCAATTTACCTATATTTTTAGCATCAAAACCTTCTGTTCACGGAAACTCACGATCCAATGAGCAGAATTAATTGAAATTTGCAGAATGTATTGGTCCTATATAGGACCAGGTCTGATAGAAGTGATTTTGAAATGTGGCTCGTTCTGTGCCAGTGGCGCCATCTTGAAAAATCACTAAAAAAGATAACTGCTTTTAGCCCTATAAATTCTGATTGAATCGTTCGATTTTGACGAAATTCACACAGTAGCTGAACCTTATTTAATACCACGTTTGATAGAAATTTGGTTGAAAAATTCGGTTGGAGCTGCCAGCTATGATGATTTTGGTGTCTTAAATTTGAAAAAATCAAAATTTGGAAGTGAAAACATTCAACCATCGAATTTCCAAAAACTGTCCGTTTCTTACAATAAAACCAATCTGTATACAAATCTTATACTTTATCTACACGTTCAAAGTAAAACTTTGGAAATTTCATGTCGGACAAGAACGGTAACGCTTTCCCAGTCAACCTATATTTTTAGCATCAAAAACTTCTGTTCACGGGAACTCACGAATCAATAATCAGATACCATTGAAATTTACAGAATGCATCGGACTTAAGTAGGACCAAGTCTGATAGAAGCGATTTTGAATTGTGGGCAACTCTGTGCCAGTGGTGCCATCTTGAAAAATTACATAGCAAAAAAACTGCTTTTTGCCCTATGAAATGTGAATAAGTAACCCGATTTTCATGAAATTACCACAGTAGCTGAACCTTACTCTAAACTCTGTTTGATAGAAATTTGGTTGAAAAATTCGATTGGTGCTGCCAGCTATGGTAATTTTTATGTCTTTGGATTTGAAAATTCGCTCAGGAAAATAAAACTTTTTGCCCTTAAACTTCCAGTGCAGTCATGAAATCAATACGAATTTCATACAATTAATGGAACCTACTATAAACATTATTCAGGCCAAATTTGGTTGAAAAGCCACCATAGGGCTGCCAGCTATTGTTGGTTTTGTGTTTGTTTGCAATATCTTTATTAAGCGGTTTTATCGTAGAATTTTCAATTGGTAATGATATTGTAGTGACAATAAACAGCAAATATTAAGCTTTCCATTATTTCAAAAAACTCGCTGCAGGTAATCCTAAATTTCTTTACACTCCTATAACTTCGAATGTAATATAACAACGTGAAGCAGATGTTATATATTTTTGGCTTTGATACTGGCGAAAGGTTGCCAGCACGAGTCGGTTGTGCTACTTTTGTTGCAATAAATGCTTACAGTTAGTATTCATACCGGAAACATTTACAATGAAAATAAATAACCGATGTTTCAATTCCCAAAGTTCTGCAAATTTTTCGGATCGGAGCCCCAAACTCCACCTTCAGTTACAGTGCTGCAGGCACTGAGCATTTTCTTCATTGATGTTATATGAGATGCTGCTTTCAAAATTTTGTGAAATAAGCAACTGATAACGAATATAATTAACCCATGTTTTGCTCTATTAAACATTGAAATTCATGCCAGTGGTAATATCTGAAACCTTCCACCATATGAGTTATAATGCATTCTTGAGACCAAAGTAGAACGTGGCGTTTCAAACAGTTTGGCCGTAATAAGCAGCTCATGTGGTGGAATATGCACTCAAAACCTGCACGATTCTTCTACTGTTCTTCGAACATTAGTTTTTCTAGCGGTTCAGGTGCGCTAGAGTTTTTAGCTTAAGCTTCATCAGCGACCAAAAATGTTCAATGGAATTTGCATCTGAACTCTGTAATGGCCAATCCAAAGTTTGTATACCAATTTCCTTCATGCAAGAAATGCAGCGGCGACTTCGATGCTTGGGATCATTATCCTCTTGTAAAATCCAGTCTTCATTTTCAATTCCATATAATTTCTCTGCAGACCTCAGTTGTCCTTCCTGATACAAAGTGAGCACGAATTGATCATCCATGTTTCTAGTGAAAGTAATTAGCTCTCCGAACCTCTTTTCTGAGAAGCAGATATAAACATGCACATTTGCTTGATGTTTAACTGTACGCTGCAGAAACGTTTGTCCATTTTTTGTCCAAGTCTTCCGCCGGTAAATATAGACACCAAAAGATGATTTTTCGGTAAATATTACTTTGCTCCAATCACGTTCCAAATTCTCTGATGCCCAGCTCAGCCTTTTTTCTACTCGTGTTGCTGTCAGTAGGAGTTTAGGGCTCGCGCTTTGGTTTTTTATGCCAGATTCTTGGATTTCCCGTCTGATTGTATTAATTGAGACTCGAACACATTTTCCTATAATTTTTCCGAAACATCTCACAAATCACTTTATCAACCCTTGTCGAAGTACCTCTAGTATGGCTTCTACTTGGCTCATTATCCACATTCCCACATTCTTTATACTCCTTTATCCACTTCTTCACACACGAAGCACTTGTTTTCATATATTTCACTGTCTCTTTTATACTCAATTAAAAACCTTTGGTATGGGTAATTAAAAATTCAATTCTAAAACGTTTCATGCACGCGGCACTCATGTTTTTAAATATGTTTTCTTCATGAAAGTTCAAACTATAATGACAAAATTATTGTGGTGCGAAATTGGTAAAATATATTAAAAGTAATTTACTGTTGCACGTACATATGAGTGCAAATACGAAAGAAAAAATAACATGAGTCACGTTTTTGTGGAACACACCGTAGTACTGGTGACACTGGCAAAGTGCTTGGAGATTTGCAAAATTCGACTACGAAATTTGAACCACAGTGGGGCATTTCAGTTAGGTTAAGCGGATTCCTTACTAAGTCAAAATTGTGTTCTGTGTGTTACAACAGTCTGACGATAGAAGAAGAAAGAGATTTAAGATGTCAAAACTATGTTATTTTTGTCAAGATGTGTTAAGATATGTTAAGATGTCAAAACTATGTTACAGAAAAAAGCAGTGTCAGAACTTGATGGAGCAGAAGCTCTGAAACTAGCTTACATTGGGCGAATAAGATTTGAAGAATTAATGGACGAATAAGAATTAACTCGAAGATTACGGGGAGGCCTAGAATGTTGAGGTATACTACTGGGGGTAAAACTACATGAAAAAGGACTATGAATACCCCGACCGCAGCAGTAACTGCCGGACGTACCGATAGTTTAAGCATCTCGCAAAGAGATGCTCATTCAACTTTTTATGCAACAACAAAGCCCAAACAGAAGAATTCAATCTTATTCTGCAGTCAGGAGCAGGCAAAGCCTTCCGACAAATACTTCAGGCATAGAGGATGGTCTTCCAAGAGAATTTACAGAAGTGAAACACTGCGGATGACTTGCTTAGCGTATCATATCAAAATTTAAATCTAGAGGCATGGTAGACATAGGAGACACTTGGATGATCCGATTTGATCAGAGAGGGTCAAGCGATGGAAATGAGTGGATTGAAAACCGTGGCATCAACTTTCTCAGCTGGTATTTTTCACCTTATGATGCAATAAGAGAATTTCATTGAAAGATAGCAGCATTGGAAGATGATCTTCGAGACCTCTCGTACAAATCGGTAACAGCTGGTTGATTTCAATCCGAGAGCCTTAGAGTGAGAAATGAAACAAAAAAAAAGAGGATTGATTATGGAAATGACACCTAGGCTGAATAAGGGCTTGATACCATCCTTTCACTGAATGGGTTTCTGGTTTCCGGAGGCGTTGCCTACGTTGGCAAGATACTGGAAAGCGATAGAAAGTACACATAAAGGGACCAAATATACATCGCCTTCTTGATATCTGCAAGAAGCCCAGACCCACAGAACTCTAGCCAACAAATATTTGAGTGGAATATTTCGAAGCTGGACAAGAGAAAGCTGTCAGAAAGCTCTACGCGAAAATATTATATTTGCAGCAGAAAAAAGTCTCATCTTTAGACTAAAGCTATGGAGATTTGCTTATGATGATATCTTGCACCTCTAGATCCTGTAGGATGAGCTCTTGTTAGGTTATGCCAATGATATAGCAACTGTCACCACATCTAGAAATTCTCAAACAAAAAAACCTCAAACTCAATAAAGTATTGAGAACAGCTGATGGCTGGATGGGAAGACATGGTCTTCAGCTGGTGATCGCTATAACTAAGATTGTCATGTTGACGAGGAGAACGATTTCAACCGTAAGACTTATGACGGCTAGCTCCAAAGTATTTTTGACCAGAAATTTTGTCCGACCCATGCGATAATGCACTAGTGACTGTTATCTGACTTTGGAGATTCGTGGCAAACGTCTGAGGTCTGCGTGCTAGTAAACGTTAACTCCTTCGGATGGTAACTCATTCAATGCTGCTATTGATGGAGAGATATAGGCCACTTCGTCAAGGTTTAAATAGTTTCGACCTAGACTGGTGAAGTGTATAGGGGATTGAAACTTAATTGAACTTTTGGCGAACGGCATAATCGCAATAAAAGCTTGGCATAATCACAATAAAAGTAAAAAAAAGAGGGATGCTTGAAAAATTCTTAGCCTAACTAATAAAACATTGGAAATTTGATGATTTGTTTAAATAAATTTTCTACACATACTACTTTTACTACTTTCTACACATACACTATACTCTATTTGCACTTATTCCATTTATGTTAAAATGCTTGTACACCTTTCTAATATGCACGTTCTTGAAATTCCTCGAAGAACCACTCTCTCTCAGCTATCACCTCTTTATTAAATGACAATTTTCGTCCAGCGAAGTTTTTTAAGATCCTGTTGTGCCACGATGATGATGAATTTTTTTTCACTAGGAAGCAATGAACAGCCTGATAGTGCTAAATCAAGCAAATAAGGTGTGTGATTCAGTACTTCAAATCGCAGTTCATAGAGCTTAGCCACGGCAAGAACTGACTTGCGCATCAGTTCATTACCCTTATGAAAAACGATCTTCTTTTTGGTCAATCTCGGTCTTTTTTAGTGAACTTTTTCAGCTAATATATTTTTAGAAAAAATTAGCGTGAATTTGACTTATTATAAATTGTTCTTTGAGGAAAAAGTCAATAAAAATAATTTCGTTCTAATTCTAGAGCACAGACGCCGCCGTCACTTTTCCGGCGTCACTTCAGCGGAGGAGCATGAAGAACGCGGCAAAATGGAGTGCAAAGAGGTGCAGCCTCAGGAGACGCAAGATGACTTATGAGGAAGCTTGCCCAGTCTGGCGGGAAAACTTTTCCCTGCCCGATGAAACCAAATACTACTCTGTAAAATCAGCTCCGAAATATGTAGGGCCATTCGTGGTGAAACAACGAGTTTTGGGATGGACTTACCGCTTGAGGAATGATAAGAGAAATGCGCGAAAAATTTGAAGTCAGACGCTAACTAATAGGGCGTGAGAGTTAAATGCATAGATATGAGAGGGTTAAATGTAAACCGTGGGATTAGAGCATTTAACGAATTAGATATGATGGTCAACGGGAATACTCCTTCTTTCGGCTATCACATCTTGTCCTATAGAACATTAAATAACGAATCAGTAATCGGTCATGTCAAGAGTTAGCTGATTAGTAAATAAAGTTAAGAATTAGTCGTTTAGGGTTAGCAGATAGAAAGGGCAAGGGTTAAATATAGTACAGTTTATCATGGCAAAAATAGCAAACAGCTTAGCATAGTGTCATGTAAATGGAATTAATTCGTAGGGTAGATAAGTAAGTTGGAGGCACGGTGGTTGAAGAGGATGGAATAAGAAAACGATTAGAAATCTTATTGATTTGGTATCTCTATTAGATATATATTTTTTAAATTACGATAAGAAGGCCATGGCAGTAGAATTTGAAATAAAAGATACACTTAAACATAGAAACTTAGTTGACTAGAATAAATCGGTGGTGGGCAATGGGTAAGCTAGAAAAGTTACAAAAATAGGTTTTGCCTAATATTTTGGTTAATTAGCGTGACGGGGATGTTAGGTTAGGGCTGGAGGGTAGTAGTTGTCACAGTAAGAGGGACTTGTAGTATACCTAGTCAGCGCGGTAGAATACTCAGTTATTGTTGGGCACTCATAGTAAGAGATGTCATTCATTAGGAGAAGGCAGAAAATGTGGAATTGGCAGATAGTTATAATTAAACACGGTAAGTTCAAAACCACTTTGTCAAATAAAATTTTCAAGATAAATAAAAAATGTTTTTCAATTTTAATCATCCCGCATAAACAATTCAATTTGATTCTGCTTTCGGAGGCTTACTCCGCAAAACGATCGAGTTTCCCGTATCAATTATTCTCCGCTTTGATAAGCTTTAGAGACGATATACGTTGTCTATGCTGATTTATAGACAAGAAGGGAACAATGATCACAAATCAATAACCTTTATGAGTAAATTCTTTCGATGGATATAAGTCGGAGATGTTAAAATTTGTCACAACCAGCGTAAATAGAAATTAATGATTTCCAAATGCAAGTGGTCCCACCAGTCAAGTATGCACTGTGTGCTGGTGTCTGATGAGAATCAGTGCATGCTTTCGAAACCACTTTGTCAAATAAAATTTTCAAGATAAATAAATTTTTTTTCAATTTTAATCATCCCGCAAAAACAATTCAATTAGAAAATGTATTTACAGGTGTAATTTAGGCTGAAGAATATTCGGTGGCGGGTAGTCAGTAAGCTGTATTGATAGAAAATCAGTACTATTTGCTAAGATTATGCGTCGAGAGTAATATAGATACTGTCACAGCAGAGTAATCAAACAGGGCAGAGTAGTCATGCTGTTGGTACATAGCAAGCGCAACTACAGAGCGAATTTGAGAGCTATTAGTGTAGAAAAAGCAAACCACAAAGATTGGTAACGAGGGACGAGGTGGGTAACAATCTCACGTAATCCAGTATCATTCACAGAAAATCTTTAGAAAGATTTAAACACCCGTTTTAAAAAGATCTCTTTTACCGGTGCAAATTTCAGTTCGACATTTTTAAAATTGTTCATCCCACGAGAACGGCAGTCATTCATCAAAATACCTTTTAAAGAAACAGGTGAAAGTTATGGTTATGAGAATTAACGAATTTCTTTGGGTGTGGTGGCTTTTAGTATGATCTAGTCTGATAGAAGTTTCTTGAACATTCGGGATACTTCGTGGCGGAGGCTAAAAAAATAAAGTTTTTTCTACCAGTTCCAGAGCATCGGAATTTTGCATCGGAATGCGTTTCAATGGCTTCCAGTGTGGCTTCCAATTCACCCAATAGGCTAATCTAACCGTGAAATAGGTCTGATAGAATTTTGATTGCAATACTAGGATAAAGCTACCAGCAACGAATATTATTGCCAATTTTATACTACAACATGCAATTATTAATTTTTCAGTTTTATTTTTGATAAGCAGCCAATAATAAGAATGAGTAAGACACTTTTAAATTTCCCATATTCCTAAGCTAAACTCAATAGTTTTGCACTATGGTTTGGTCCTAACGCGTAGCAAAATTGAAATCGTGGTAATCTAGTAACGGGTTGCCAACTTGAGGCTTTGCTATACCAGGAAATAGGAAATGTTCATGCATAATATGCCTAAATTTCCTTTATTTTACGTGGCAGCCTGTAAAACCTTTCTACTTGCATAGCTTTTAATTTAACCATAAATTCAAAACAAAATTGACAGAAAAGGCTGGTTTCCAAACAGAGCAAGTCTAATAGATCTACGGTGGCGGGTCATTTGAGCTTATTTATGCTGAGAATAGCTACCATTATATTTACAAAAAGCAATTTTTGTAGATCAAGCATTCAACATCTATACGTTTTCCCTGCTTCCGCACCAGAATTAGTTTTTCGATGGGTGCTTACGCGCTAAAGTCTTCTAGTAGCATCCAAAATTAGTTGTCACCTTTGACAAAAGAAATTTTATCAAACCTTATGGAAATAATTATATATTTTTCCGAGCAGTGTAAACATTAAGCATCTTTTCCCCGTTCTTATTCTACTTCTACAGAAAACAAGTCGAATTTTTGCATTCAAATCATAATACCAATATAAATCCACGAAGATAAAATTAAATTTAAAATTGCAATCCGACCATGTGGCAGTTTGGTCAGCTTAAATCGTTATGGTGGCGTCATTCTCATATCAAACTAGCTACTCTAAAACTTTTCAGTTTCAGCTAAGCTTTTTGTTCAGGAAACACCCGGAAAGAAGATTAAAAAGTTTCCAAATTGGCTCAGGTGTGAATCTGGTTCTGCTGGATTGCTTAAATGGGAAATTTCTGTTCATTTCTGTTCACTGAAGACAACGTTGACCTGGGGCCAACGACACTTAGAATTCCGGGTTACTTCTTGCACTAGCAAAAAACTTTTCTGACGTATATAGGATTTGCAAAAGGATTTAATAGACCTTTAAGTGGCTGCTTTTTCTGTCTTCGACTTGTACGACTTAAAACTACTTGCATCATTTAAATAACTGTGATATTGAAATGGTAGCATCCATTCCGAGGAAATAATTCAACTGTAAACTAATGACTACCAATATGAAAACCATGCGCAAATCCATTAATCAAATCGAATTTTGAAATAACTAAATTCAGCGACTTACATCATTATCGCCTCGAATAATAATTTGAGTTCTATTGAAAGTGACCTCAAAGACTCAAATGACATGAGGTGAGGTGGAAAAGTGGACCGGGCAAACGAGGCGTCAAAAACTTTCTGATGCTAATGCTAGTCACTAAAATAGGATTTAACTTTTCGAATGGTTCATTAATCTTTAGTGGTGTCCCTGATAAAGACTTCGGGTACGTGTCGCATTAAGATTCGACGATGCTTACTTTCGAGCCTTGAATGGTGTTTTGAAGAAAATACGTAATGTTTGAAAGGGCTTTTCGAAAAGTTAATAGCATCGAATGGTCTCGGGGCAGTGGCGATTAGCTTTTATACGATGTTAAAATGAATGGAAAACTTTTCAAATTTTCAGGACCCAGCAGAAGAAGAGGAATCAGAATTTCAAAGATGAAATGGCAGCTATGTTGAACAGAATCAAGACAAAATAAGAATGGCTAATTGTTGTGATGCTAATGCTTTAATGCGTTGTACAAGAGTTTTTAAAAACCTTGTTCGATACACAGGTAAAGAAGAAAAGCCGGTGGTGCAAAGTTTGATAAGTACTTTTAACAAAAAGAAGTCAAGTGAGTTTTACACTTGCAGTAAATTGGCTTTGTTTCGTTTTTCATTCACTTCAAACACAGAGAGGAGTGGAACTAACAAAATTTTTGAAATCGGCGTACACTTTCCTATTTCATTGTGTGATATTCATTGCACGCCCCTTGCATAAGCGATTCGCTAAATTAAAAGATCTTATCTCACCGATACCAATCTAAATTTTGCACATTCAGCTATTTGGACCCTTCGAGAAAAAAGCAAAACAGGATCAAATCAATCACAGCAACAAGGACCATTATTTTGCTATCAAAACGAACCATAATATTCGCACCCTTATTGTAAAGGTTATTTTTCGACTCCGACCAAAAAACACAATCTAATGAGAGCGTGTTTTAGGTCCATGGTGAAACGATGTGACCCTCTGTATCCTTGTTCGGGGTGTAGTGAAATCTGCTTGTTGTCTAAATTGAGCACGAAAATGACACGTGCATTTAATCTTGATAAAGATTGTAGTAAAGTTAGTTTTGATGAGATATGGAAAAGTATGGTATAAATTCATGAGCATGTCAGTTGAAGAAAGAGATACTTTTGCTAACATATTGAAATCTTGTGATGAATACTGCCTTCGAGTCGAAAAATATCTTTAGCGTGAATTGATAGAAAGAGAGAGCTACAAACGAGATTTAATATGAAAGGGGTTTTAATATGAAAGATGTCACTCTCTTTACATACTTCTGCTATGTTTTCACTTTAGTCGCTTTTAAGGATCTTTGTAATTTTTGGATTAGCGTTTTCACGGGCTGATTTAAATAAATTTACTTAGCTCTGCGCTCAATAATCAAATAGTTTTAAGGCACTAGATATGTATTATATTGATTATACGGTTCATTTGTTTTTTTTTTTATTTATATTTATCATTTTAAATGAATTCTTGAGCATTTAATGTCCGACTCGTATGCATTTCATTTCAAACTTACAATTTCTTTCACTTTCGCTACCTTACATTAAATTGTCATCGATCTAGACAATTTGCATTTTTTTTCCATTCTGATAACATCAGATGACTTAATTCGGATTCAATTGAATTTTCTTCTTCAATTCGTTTGAATGTTTATTGTATTGGAAATGTTCACAGCCACACTATATCGCACATACGAGTGAAGAGAAGAGGTACGAATAGTGATTGAAATATACAAAGTAAGTACCTATTACGAGAAAAGGCGGCTAGCTGTCGTGAAACGTTTTGAACAACCACATTTTATGCTATAAATTTGTAGTGAAACGATTTTTTTATGTTCAAAGAGAAAGTCTTTCACACTGATTCATACATATCTACATACAAAGATTGATTTTACTCTTTGATGTAATATCGATAAGTTTTACTTTTTAATAAGGGAATAACAATAGTGTTATATTTAAAATCTGGGTCTTTGTTTCAGAGCAAGACGCAAGCTTATTGTTTTAGGAGAAGAATGTTTTAGCGAAACAGAACAGATATTTTCATTTCTTTTTTAATTTCAACTATAATTTTCATTGCAAAATGTGTGGACGGTTTTCATTTGATTCAAAAGTGTATTTAATGGCTTCAAATGTTAAACTGAATCGCTCTCGAATTCAATCTCAAAACTACGACTAAGCCTCTGCTTGCTATATATATATATATATATATATATATATATATATATATATATATATATATATATATATATATATATATATATATATATATATATATATATATATATATACAGTAAACCCTCGTTTATCCGTCCCTCGTTTAACCGTTCCTCGGTTTAACCGCTCCCTTTGTTTTTTAAAACTATGTATGTATCTCCTTCAATCATCCGACTGATGAACGGATAAACGAGGGAGAATGTCGTGCACATTGCATTCTATTGTGAAATTCATTCGTCATATACGTTGTATACATATATCGAGACGTTTAGTAGAGTTTTCTGCGATTATCAAAAGTTTTCTATTGGGCAATTCAATCGTCGTCATATTCGTTCGTGCATTTAAATTCTTTTTCTTCCACTGTTTTGTAACGGCTGAATAATGTCTAAGAATATCAATAACTTGAAAAGAAAACGAACGGTTTTGTCCATTGGCTCTAAGAACGAAATTTTGGATAGGATTGATAAAGGTGTTCCTGTTAGTGTTGTAGCACAGGACTTTAATATCGGTAAAAGTACGGTTCGGGACTTAATAAAAAAGAAAAGTCAAATTCGCGCTGCCCAAATGCATAGTTCGTCCTCTAAAAAAACTCTTCGAACATCGAAAAACATCGATATAGAGGATGCTGTGTTAAAATGGTATAAGCAGCAAAGATCCTCTGGCATCCCAATTCGTGGTCCTGAGCTTAAAAGTGCTGCATTAAGATTCGCGGAACGGTTTGGGTGTTCCGATTTTAAAGCCAGGAAGGGTGGTTGTGGCGGTTCCGGAAAAGGCACAACATCAGAAACGTTCGTATTCAAGGTGAGGCGATGAGCGCTGATGTAGGAAGTATCGAGCCATTTCGCGAAAAGCTAAAATCCATTATGTCATCTACCGGGCTTAACAAGAGTCAGTTGTATAACGCTGATGAAACTGGTTTATTTTGGAAGTCTTTGCCACAAAATACACAAGCGTCTAAGGAAGAAAGCCACGTTCCAGGTCGCAAAGCGTGTAAAGAGAGGCTGTCGGCATTGGTATGTTCTAATAGTGACAGTAGCCATCGTGTAAAGCCAGTAATTGTGGGTAAATCGAAGCGGCCTCGAGCTTTGAAAAATTGCATGGATGACTTGCCCTTAATTTATTACAATTCAACCAAGGCTTGGTTTACACAATCGATATTCAAAGCTTGGTTCCAGCGACATTTCGTCCCGGAAGTGCGAAGCTTTCAAGAAAATCGAAAGATTGAAAGAAAAGATATTAAAGCGTTATTAGTCTTGGATAATGCCCCGGCTCATCCGGCAGAAGATGAACTTTGTAGCGAAGACGGACAGATTCGATGCATTTTCCTACCACCCAATACGACGTCAGTTTTGCAACCGATGGATCAAGGAATTATCGAGGCTACCAAAAGGTTGTACAGAAAAAAGATGCTAGCAGAAGTCCTCGTATATTTTCAAGATGACGACGAAGAAGTTGATAAAAGGGGTATGTTAATTAGTGTTGATATATTTTTATGTTAAATTCTATATTTTGACGTAAGGAGAACGAACGCTAAAAAATTTAAAAAATTACACAATCAAATCCGCCATTTTCAATTGGGACAGAGCATGGAAAGATGTCAAGGAAACCACTCTCATTCATGGTTGGAATATGCTTTTAAAAGATGACAGCGACGACGACTACAATGAAAATCATGAAGGCTTGACTGCAGTCGATTTTGATGAAATGTTAACGTCAGCTGGTGAAAACAGGGTAACTATAGACGACATCGAGGAATGGTTGGAGGCGGATATGCAGGATCCCGGCTATCACTTTTTGAGTGAAGATGATATCGCGCAGCATATCTCAAAAAGCCAAGAGGACGTTTCAGAGGATGACGATTTGTTTGAAGAGACAGAAACTGAAGAAAAAATTAAACTAAAGGACGCACGCGATTCATTAGATTTACTTATTAAGTTCATTGATTCATCAGATGGCAAAAACTACAACCAATTTTATCATTCCGTAATATTGTTTAGAGAGGAAGTAATTAATGAACAGCAGGAACGCATCAGTCAAACCAAAATTACGTCTCTCTTTCAAAAATGATTTACAATGCACATTTTCATTCGAACTATCACACGTACTGATTGCAGTTTTTGTCATTTTGTTGTTAAATAAAGTCCTACGAATATGCTTGGAAAAAATATGTATCTACATATTTATATATATGTATGTGCAATATAGATATGTACATATTATTCTGTAATTACTAGTGATTTTATTTCTGAAAAATTGGCTCCCTCGATCAACCGTTTTTTCGGTTTATCCGCGCCTTGCCTGGAACCAATTAGCACGGATAAACGAGGGTCTACTGTATATATATATATATATATATATATATATATATATATATATATATATATATATATATATATATATATATATATATATATATATATATATATATATATATATATATATATATATATATATATATATATATATATATATATATATATAAATCGGATGTACACACTGCGTCAATCAACAATTTTATACTTACCAATTTGTCTGCGCAAGACAGTCAATCGAAACATATAATAATGGCGATAATTTACTCTGGTAAACTGATGACGGAAAACAGAGGACGGACAAGTGGCAGTCCTAGCTTACGAAGAGTACCTCGAATTGAACTTGATCTGTTAATGGTGAGAGTACTTGAAATGCCTTCCTACCATTCCAAAGAAAAAAAAAGGAAGATCCAATGGAGAAAACAAGGGAGAATGTTGAAAACGGAAGAAGATTTATCCAAGAAGAATGATTTCACTCGGGAGGTCGCAGAAACCATGAGTTTGCATTCTCGGAAGGAACATCATTAAGATCCTTGTTCTTCACTGTTTTCATAAAAATTATAGCTTGGTTGTTCAGCGAAAACTGATTGGAGTGCATACTGGTTAGTGCATACCATACGGAGAGAGTTCAGGAAGAAGCTTGACGACGCAAAACGATCTTATGTCAAACCTAAGGAATATCATCCGGTATGTCTTAAGCGTGTTTTGCTAAAGATTCTGGCAAAGATCATTGCTTCTTATTTAAAAAAGTAATTGATATCATGTTAATCTCACAGTTGCAATATTCTTCTGTTGAAACTGCTGTTCATGCTTTGAATGAGCAAATTGAAAAATCTGTCGCTCTTCAAGATATTGTTCTCTATACCTGGTTGTGGAACATTATGGTAAGCACTCTTATAATGAATATTATTAGCATAGCGTTTAGTATAGTTCTTCACACACCTTCAAGCCTATTTAGGAACATTATAATCAGGATTTGATTTGAAACCTTCACTTCTATGACCAAGACGAGGAGTAACTAAGTGTTAAACCATTAGTTCTCACCAAATGATAAGCAAATACCTTTGGAATTTATGTTTAAAATAATATCAGCTTTGAACAAAAAGAAAAATTGAGATTAGGTTTGTGGATACACTTACATAAATACACATTTTAATACAAAAAGCATCTTCAAATATATCTTCATATTTCTAACCGTGTAGGTGCATGCTTCCGGTTGAAAGAAATATGGCAATAGGATTTCTTGTTCGAGAGAAAGAACTCACTATCAATTTTCCCAAAACATCATCCAGCCAAACAAACAACCCTAAATACATTCAACCAAACTTCAAAAACCACTTATAGCCCATCTATTATAACCCAAATGACCTTTAACCCAAATTACAAACTCTCGATTATCCCCCCAAAACTTGATTTATGTCCAACTTGAAACCATTTACGAAAAATAGTCATCATCACACTTGCTTGTAAATAATTCAATATGTTTGTCAAAACTCATTTATTTTCCTGGAACTGATAGATTCCAACAATCCCAGTAGTGGATCTCCTAATACTTTCCTCACTCAGTCTCTGAACAATCTCGTCCGTTAGCTTCGTCCGTCTATTCTGCTTCTCATTGATGCAAATACAATTCATGGTTTGTCGAACCGTTTTTTCGAGCTCTCATCACCACAAAAAGCCACTGGTGAAGCACAGAAGTTGAGACGAAGGACATTTCATTGGTTTCCTATTCCGAGAGAGAAACAAACACAAAATACGAAACGCAAAATGATAAATGCGAAACTTCATTTGAATAAAGAGGCTGCCATCAGAGAGTTTTAGTTTAACACTCGAATGGCAGATAATTCACATAAATCACCTTTTTGGCATTCAATGATTAATGACTGAAATACAGAAAGTATCCTCGCAAAAAAACGACCATTGCAAATAAATACTGAATTTCTTTGGTAAATGTTTTACTTCTGCAGTAACAGCACTGCCTAAGCTCCAGGTTTTGGTTTTGCCGTAATTCACGTCGCAGTACGATGATGACGATTAGACCAAAACTGGTGATTTGTAAAATAAAACGTTTGCAGAAACACTGCTGGAAAAAAAAGATACCCAAAGTTCAAAATGGATTTATCCCCAAGAGTGGCATCGCAACATCCCTAATGAAGGATGATGGGCAATCTAAAAATTCAGCTCAGCCGGTGGAGCAAAGGAGTCGAAAAAGTGAAAATGTGTCTCACTCGTACCAAGGAACTGTTGTCGGTTGCATGTAATGGTTCTGGTCTTCTCTTCACTTCCTGTGCCTTGCAGCCAAGTCCCTGCGGTGTAAGTCTCAAATCTATGGAATGTAATTAATCATTGAAGTCTTTTTATTGATGCTTCGGTTCGAAATCTTTCACTCCAACTTGCAAGCATGTTTTGGTTGTGGTATTCGAGCGGCAGAAACTCTTCACATTTTTAGGATGAACAACCAAAATAAACTTTTAATCGACCCGACACAGATGCTCGTTGCTGCACGGTGTGGAAAAAAAATCTTCAGAAACATGGAAAAATTAAGGATGGTGGACCAAACAAAAAATTATCGGAAAGGATGATGTACTTGGTTAAAGTTGAGAATGAAAATTATAGTGCAGCCAAAGGACAACGGATGATTAAAAGTAACGAGTGTCGTGAAGAGAATTTATAAATTACTTAGAGTGTTTGGGCACTATCAATCAGAAATCAACATGCCATGGCCCGTTTTGGATTTTGTCGAATGGAAAAAGAGTGTTGAATTCGGATAGGAAAGAACAATGCAAAGTAAAAGTTTGGGTTCGATTGGAACGCGAAGACAAAAAACTTTTCATTTAGATGACAGTGATGGAAGTAAAACTGATAAGGAAGGGCCATAAAAGTCTTTTTTCAAATGAACTTTCAAATGAAGATGAAATTTTGCCATGAGTGAAGCAAATAGTATGGATGAATTAAAGGACCATGTAACTATTTGAAGAAAAGAGGGTCAGTTATCCAGAGCTTCAAATGCAATTCCATACTCTATTTCACAATAGCCCGAAACCGATTGTGATCGCTGAAAAAACATATACTGCTCTAGATTTATATAGTGTTACGAGCATGCAATTCTTTCTTACCTGCAGGGAAACTAGCCACATGTATTCCAAAGCATTTCCATTTTTTTTATTTCAAAACTGTCAAACATTTTTCTCTCAATGTCAAAATTATATTTCACCTAAGAGGATTTTCTACGACTTAAGAAACTTTTTTTTTTTTTGTATACGAGTCCTGCATGTGAGAATTTCATTTCAGAAGATGGAGCTAATTAATTTAGTACAGCAGTTAGTACTTGGTAAGACCAAAATCACACTAGATTTGGTTTAGTGCTAATGGGAGTCATTTCAGCTTCCAGCTATGATGCTGCCTCACTTAGTCAAAGTAGACGTCTTCTGCCAGCATGCCTCTGCGTCGAATACTGGTGACGATAGACCTGATTTTCTTAACGGCTACAGACCTCGTAGTAGCAAATTGATTAATTTCACAATGTTCTCATAAATTTTCAGAGAAAAGCAGAGCGCTCAATACGTACCTAATTGTATCGTCCACCCCACCTGGCTAGCAGCCAGAGGCCCCGACATAAGCAATGTCATCATTTTCTACTAGTTGACACAATCCGATATCAACACCGGAGAAAAGTGGCACTCAAACTTTAGTGTAAGAGAAATCCATAACATTTTTCTTTCTTTACATCTAGCGGGAGTAAGTTTCGACATGTTTCAATCAATCTAAATCCAAAATTGCGCTCTCAAGTTTTTTTCGATGTCATCTCACCAACTCGTTTAATTTTGTTTTTGCAAGCTATTTTCATTTAAATTTTCCATTTAGTAGTTTTCTAAAAAATTTACATGATTGATTTTTTCGAAGCAGATTCGCCTTTTCGTTAGATTTATTAATAAAACGTTAGTTGAACTGATAAGCTTCGTGTCTTTTAATATAAGATATATTATTAGAAAAAATAACATGAACGTCCAGGCAACGGCAGGGACAACCCATTCAAAAGATTTTTTAGTATTAGAACAAAGTCTTGAGTTTCCATTTCTTTCAAAAGAACCGCTATGAATGTTTTTAGTTATTTTAAGGGTGAAGGAGAAAATGAGAAAACTTCCAGCCATTTTCGAGTCCTATTGTTATTGACAGCCTTTAGTTTTCACTTTATAAAAATTTTACTCGCAACTATTTTTAGATTCAATAAAACATACACAGCTCAAAATTACTTGGAGCATAATGTTACTCAAATAGTAAGATTAACATGAGCCAGAATCTATTTTACTACAAATAGACATTTCGCGTGATAATCGAACTGGCAATGTTACCCGGAAAAAATAACTACCAACAATGACACCTATCGCTGATGACTATCGAATTTATGTTACTTATTTTCAAGATTAATTTGCATTTCGCACGAGAACTAGTTCTTCTGCTAGCGTAAATAGAATATAACAACGTCAGCTTACCACCAACATAGGAGGAATCATCATTTGCAAATAATATCACAAAATACACACGACGTTATATCAATTAAAAGACTATAACCGAAAATTAATAATTGCACAATTTCTCACATAATGACGCCCAGACATGAAACTCGCCAAGGAAATAACGACAAGCGAACAGTAACAACTTGCCCACAACAAATATTTACGTGCAGCCGCACTACAAATCATTTGAGCTACTACACATCAAACGATCCAGACAGCTTACTACGATTGTATTATTTTCCTTTCTAACTTCCTCGTCGTAGTCGAAAATGAAGTGAAATAAATTCGAATAGTTATCGAACGAATACATACTATCCTTAGCTGGCTAGCCTTGGTTGGGTCAACTGAAATCATCATATCCCTGTTGACTCTGCATAATTATTTAAAACGTTACAAATTACACTCGGGTAAATTCCGAATGACTGTGCACTGAAGGTGGAAAAATCGATGCGTTTCCAATCAATTTGGTGCAGCGAAATTGTAAGCGATTATAATGAATTGTAAATTAACATTTATTGATTTGTTGTTGTATGTCGAGGCCGGACACGGTCACTTGATACTTGGCTTGGTCAGGAACCAGGACACACACCGGGAAGTTCAAACTACTGTCGATTGGGTTCGAAATACCAGAATTTTAAGGACACTGCTATTTGGTGGTTATATTTCATTTAAATTTTCTTCCAGTCCCACTTACCCCGCATGCTCTTATGACACTCGCATTCTCACACCCGTCAATGACCAAATTAATGGAATAATTATATTACATCATTTAATATATTTTAAAATTTTAATCAGTGTGTGCTTTTTAACATGCACGGTCACTCAGTGATTTCGGAAAGTTTTCAACGAGTCTATAAATCATATCGGAAATTTCTGTCATTAACGGTTACTGCCGTTACAGAAGTTTTTTTCATCATTTTACTGTTTCGTTGTGATACATTGATTTGATGGTTGATGATGTTGTAGGCATACAGTTTTCGTGAAATTATTCAAATTGAATGGTTTCGCCTGATAAAATTGACACTCAATGAATATTTGAAATGATTGACGAGAATAAATTTTTAATATAAAATGATTATGGGTACGAAAACCGAATTTTATCGACCTGATCAACGAATTTACTCGATGTGTCAGAGAGAAATGTGTTTTGTGGTAACGTATGTGATATTCATGTAAATAGATTATGGGAAAATTAATTTTCGATTTTTAATTGAGTGTGTTGTTGAAATGAATACATTGAAAATAATATGGAGTAGCCAGTTCAAGTTTTCAGTAGAGCAAAATATGATTTTTGATATTAAAGACAAAAAGCAGATTTCTGGTTGACTATAAAGTAAATTCACCCTAATTGATGCAATTAATTCACCAATGAACAAACATTCTAACAGAAATACACCTTATTTCTGTTGGGCTAATGTTCAACGCGAAAATATAAATATACGCACATAAGATTAGCTGCGATTTTTTAGCACCCCTGCCCAGAGCAGATTAAGGTAGGGGAGGGTAAATTGCAAAAAACGATCTTGAACTGAAAGGTTGCTCTTTTTGATAACGTTGCTGCATTAGCTGTGGCTACGCTTAGGTTGATGCAACTGAAATAACTTTAACTACCAATGACGTAATATTGACGGCTATAAATTTCATTTATCTTCAAGGGTTTTATAAAAGTAGAATGACAAATAGAAAAGACCTGAAGGAAATCTTGTCTAGGTTTGAATCGGAATTAAATATGGAAACTTCCATGTGAAATACTCTTTACTCCTGAATTCGCTCGTGAAAATCGTAGAATGTTTAGATTTATGTACATATTTAAATTTCCATACGAATCTGCAAATATTTTAATTTGTTGACATATAATCATCTTTGGAACATAAACTGCACTTTTCCGTTTCTCTCAGTTTAAATCATATTACTCTTATTATGTTTAATTTTTCATCATGTAATCTTTTTCTTGCATCCTCAAATTTTTGCTGCTAATCGAGCATCCTGACCTGCAAGTCAGTTCTCCGTTCGATCAATGAAAGTTGATTGGACAAATATGACTGCCGACTAGTTATTTTTCTTATTTTCAGCTTCTCAGCTTTTCAGCTTTTCCCTGAAGGATGATGTTTCCAATCTTGGCGCTGCTAACATTGTTGTTTCCGCTACCAACATAGATGGCGATTCTATGGATGGCAATTCACCATCTCTAGGCTGCGTTAATAATATATAAAATTTTTGATCGCAAGGAGCTGAATCGTCTATGTATTCACTGGCACATCACCTAAACAAAGCGAATGGTCGTTCGCAATAATAAGCTTATTGCCAAATATCTTCTCCATTTGCTGTAAGAGAGGAGTGATACAAGGTTTAGGGCCAATTATCTTATTGTTGTCGACACTGGCTTTGTATGCCTTAAGTAAAGATTTTATTCGTGTGTCAAACATCTCTGCTGTAGTTGGATCTTCCTGAAAAGATGGTTTGTTTGAAAATTGACAGTAAGAGCGTACTGGCAAAGTTGCTTCATTTACATTCATCATATTTACATCTAGTAATGCTTTAAATTACTATTACTAAATAAAAATGCTTTGATCTTTCCAAAATAATTATTTTGGACATAATACTCTACTACGCCATGGCACAGTGGTCATGCCAAAATGTAAACGAGAATGTTATTTGTGAAATATTTCTGGTTTCTGTAGAAAAATCATTTTTTAACAGTTATTTCTTCAAAAACAATTGCCAAACTAGTCTTCACACATTGTGTTCTGCCTGGAACGACTGTGCGATTTCGCACAAGGGAAAATCGCACGTGATCCAAAATAAAGCTCTTAAAATTATGCTAAAAGAACCATTCCAAAAGCAAACTAACGAAAGTAAACTTAATAAGTTTGTACAGTAAACTAGGGCTTCATATTTTTTTAAATATATTTTTAGGTTCAAAAGTGCTTTGAGTCTATTTGTTGCAGCCAAATACAGAGCTTCCATCATAAAATCTATTGTCTGTAATGTATGTCTGCTTGTAGCGTGGGTTGTATAGACAGAAGTAGGGAACGAAAAATTTGCTTCAATCTATTGCAATATTACTTAAATTAGAGTGCAATATAATTAAACCTAAAAGTCAAAGATTAAATCACACGTCACCATTTGAGTAGAATTGGTTCCTATGGAATTACCCCACATCATCCAGAGACTCGGACAGCAACCAGACCTAAATGTGATCTAAAACTTGTGATGTGTACTTGGTTGAGACAATAACCTTTACACTACAGATTGGAATTGTTTTTGCGGGATGATTAAAATTGAAAATTTTCTTGAATATTTTTTTTTTTTCAAAGTTGTTTCGAAAGTATGCACTGATTCTCATCAGACACCAGCTCAAAGTGCATACTTGACTGATGTGACCACTTGCAGTTGGAAATCAGTAATTTTTATTTACGTTAGTTGTGACAAACTTTAACATCTCCGACTTATATTCATCAACATAATTTACTCATAAAGGTTATTGATTTGTGATCATGGTTCCCTTCTTGTCTATAAATCAGTATATACAACGCATATCGTCTCTAAAGCTTATCAGAGCAGAGAATAATTGATACGGGAATCTCGGTCGTTTTGCGGAATAAGCCTCCGAAAGCAGAATCAAATTGAAATTGCTTTTGCGGGATGATTAAAATTGAAAATTTTCTTGAAAATTTTTTTTCGGTCGCTTTCTATTTTAATTTATGGAAATCATTTATTATCCGTTTTGAATTACATTCTGTATGTTATATTTTATATACAATACACTACGTCACGTTAGAATAATAATGTGCTGTATTCATAAATACGAATTGAAAATCAATCAACTATTAAAAAAAAAATGCGTTTTCGTAAACAATATTTATAGATTTTATAACTTGTTTTAAAATATAAATTCATAAGCGCCATAAGGTCACCGTCCTCTTAATTTGGAATGTTACGCTTATTGAATATAGTAAATATTTTTCAAGTCAAATTTTTTATGACGCATTTCCTAAAATGCTACAAATTCTGCGAATTTTGCTCGGTACTTTATGCACAGTTTCGATCTTGGGGCCGGCAATAAAAGGGTTAAGCCAACGCTCATATCAGTGGAATGGGCGGGTATACAAATAATAAAGATGGTATATTTATGACATTGCAATCATAGTCTCGGGTAGGCTTTCGCATATCCTTGGCCAGTTCATCAAGTGTATTCTGAAACTAACTAATGAGTAGGCCGATTCACAGGCCTTAGCATCAAATCTGATAAAACTGATCTTACACGATTCATCAGAAAATACAAAATTCGTGAAATGGGCACCATCTAGATGGGCGGCACTAAAATCAGTCTTAAGTTGCAAAACAAGTCCTTGGTCTGCTTATGGGCAGACGAGAAGAGGGAAAAAACAGTTTGATTTATGACCAGAATCTTAAAGGATATGAAGTTAGGCTAATTTTTTTCTATGAGCTCTCAGCACCTGCTTGCATTTGCCAGTTGCTGCCATCTGAAAGCTTTTTACTGACTGCATTGATAATATTTTTAACTAAGGTCATTGCATCTGAAGACTATAGAGATAGCTTTACTTTTCATTCTTTTAAAAATGATGCTTCTGAGTCTGTAGGCATCAGTATTTGTAAAACTGTAAGCTATTTTTTTACAAAACGCATTTATGAGGATAGGTCGGTTGCTTAGCTCACTAATGCATCAGTCCAAAGCAGCGATCTACTGCCCGCAGGTTAAAATCCCACCGTGCACATGGTTGTATTTGTTCATCTTGTGTTGCTTAATCGCTGGCGACTGGGCATAAGACCAACAGTGCATTAATTAAGCGGCACATTATAGCTTCGGTGGCGGCTAGACATAGCACTAGTGCTTCAGAAAATAAGAAAAAAATGTGGCACTTAAAGAAAAGAACACTGGAATAATTCATATCGGCTTGTCCCATTTGTGTCTCCCTCTCGCCATAGCTAACCATTTACTTCACAGGGTAATCTCCTGAGCTCTGGCATTACTATAGAAAAAGAAACAAACGAAAAAAACATCATTTAAAAGCAGTTCAAATCATCACAAAAAATTCATTTTCAGACTAAACCTTTTAGCATTTTCTTTCCTTGAATCCTCAAAATTTGTTTAGCATGATATGATAAAAACACGAAAATTTATAGCAAAACGCTTTAAAGAATCCACAGTTCGTCTCGAGAATAAATGATGCAGTATGATATAGCCCTGGTCATATCATTTAACTCTTTTATAGGTCGTTTAAAACACACCCACGGGACTAAGCTATCTGAACGTCGTATCTCTCACTTTTCACTAGCACAGTAAAATCCAGTCAATTTCCTTGACGTCGTTCTCCCGGAAAGGATAAAAATCTCATTGGCTTAGAAGTTTTCCTCGACATTCCGACTAAGCGAACAGAGAAGTGTTTGTGTTGTTGGATGTGTTTGCCCATGATGAATTTTCTTTGACATACTGACAGCTGTTCAGAGGAATAGTCTGGTATGTGCACGCAGTAAGAAGCTTGAAAACCACCAGCTCCATACAGGACTATCTAAAGCGAAAGTATTCTTACAAACACTTCAGATCAATGCGACCGGAACTTGACTTTCGATATCGGCAGATTGTCGAGGCTATGAGAGTGGGAGCGTGATGCTACTGCTGAGGAATGATCCGAAATTCCTTTGGTTTCAGCCGAGCAATCGAGGTGGAATCAAATTACGAAATATCTCAATCCAAGCTCTCTTCTGCGTCGTTATCTGTATGTAGGTCTAAGACAACTCTATTACCACGAATATTTGATAATGTCGCATCATGTGAGGAAGCAAGCAGGGCCAGAGAGAATCGTCTAGTTGCTTACAAGCTCCAAGAATTTGGTTTCAACGAGGCTGCGTTTCTTGGATAATACTCAAGATATCCTGATTTACAGCTGAGATACCTCGAAGCTGTGGTTAGTTAGTGACATTTGATTTGTACATATTTTCAAGAAAATGTTAGGGTGTTCAAAAAATGAAATACTTCACTACGAATACAATTTTTTTTTTTGTAAAATGTATGATTTTGACTTGGAATCAAAGTTCGTTGAAATTGAAATCAAGCTGACTTTTCTTTTCTTTCTGTTGACTTTTTTATCCAGATGCATATTGAATAGGATTTTATTGCTTCCTGCAAAAAAATCTGCAGTTAAACTTCTATCAACAATTACATTCCTCTTAGAATTACCATATCGACATTATATGCTAATGGAAACATAAGAAAAAATAACATAATATTTATGTCGTGTTAACTGGCACCTCGACGATCATTTCAAAAGTTAAAAAGGCGAATTACACAATGTTCTTGGGCCTACTCATGCAAATTCATAAACGACCAAAAGTAGTTATGGAAATGCGGCTGCACAAATGCTGCACATGGAGTAAGCCTTTATCCTTTATCCTTTTGAGTCTAGGCCTTTTGTACAGTTTTTCTGATTTTAGCCCAATAAAATCTAGTTTTCGTGTTAGTTGGCCATAAACTGTTTCCGCCGTCGAT
The DNA here is from genome assembly GCA_963978885.1 of Nemotelus pantherinus. NCBI lineage: Eukaryota > Metazoa > Arthropoda > Insecta > Diptera > Stratiomyidae > Nemotelus > Nemotelus pantherinus. The sequence goes on along the minus strand of OZ022263.1, from coordinate 81,251,265 downwards.
TCGGACAACAATCATTAGTGGCCTGCATTGTGCCGCGCTGTTTCGTGTACGACCGTTAGCTTTAAGCTTAAGTACAAAGTAAATGCAACATTATTGCAGGCCAACAATTTAAAATGCATGCATACAGGCCGATTTCATCAAGAAAGTAAAATCATGTGGACAACAATGCACTCGGTACAAGGTGAAATGCAACAACAAATTTACATGAAACGAGGCTAATCTAAGGGAATATTAGTGAAAGCTTGCAAAGCATTAAGTTGTTTTGATTTTTCTTAAGGAAAATGGCCTAAAGAATGGGGCTGGGTAGCCTGGTGACATGTGAACAGTTTAAATCAACAGCCTTATCGACACTCGGTGACTGTTATTATTTTTGCCGTGGTATAGTTTTAAGTGTAATATATTTTTTCATTAAAGTAACGATAGCGATCAAGCATTTGGTTTTTGGAGAGTAGATTGTGAGCATGATTTCGTTATGGTTTGTTTGAGCTAATGATTTGATTGTTTTTAGCATGCGTATATTTTATTGAATTTTCTGGTTTCATTGTTTTAAATTAGTGAAGAAAAAATGAAACATTTAACTCGTACAAGCCCAAAAAGAAGATGAGAATTTGGTCGTAATCACGAGGTATACCCAGGATCACACTACATGATCTAAAAACTTAAGGCACGGCTTGGCATGTGAAACGGCTAGTCGCCTCTGTGAGCAGCACTGCTAAAATGACATCCGATCGTGGAAGGTTCTAATCCAGGGGTGGGCAAACGGTCGATCGCAAACAGTTCGACAGTCGATCACAGACATTTTTAATAATTTAATAGGTTAATTTAAAATGTGAACTAAAAATTTAGTAGACGATTTATTCAGTACATTTTGGAATGGGCCTTGGCTTAATAGATCCAATCGGACAGTCCACGCAGTTTCAGTTCACACATAAGCTCACAGAGCCTTTGTGGCGGAGAAGCCAAAGGGAAAATCCGAGATAGCTATACTTTCGATTTATGCAATTTATAGATTTATATCATTTTAGTAAAACTGCTTCACTAAATTTCATATACGTATACGGTTGTTTCATTTCCTTAAATCTCTCTGTGCTAAAGTACACACTTTATATTTTTCCTTCCCACTATACAGCTTGCCTGCATTTGCATTCATCTCCCTGCTAAGCATACAGCGCAACAAAGGTTAATCTCAATTTTAGATAAAATAACATTTTAAATTAAAATATTTTCACGCCAATTTAGTTTGTGCAGTTTATTCTTTCGAGCTTAAAAGTGACATTTGGTGCTTGAATTTGAAAATTGAATTGTGTAAATGTCTTTTCAATAACAAAATCGTTGGAAAATTGAAATTCTTGACATCTTATCTGTCAGAAATGATAAGTGTCTCAACTTTTCTCCATTTTCCAAATTTTCGCTCGAAAGAATGACCAGATAATGGAGACATGTCAAAATTTAGCTTCACGATTAACTCAGTACTAGTTTAAAGAATGAACTGCACATACTAGATTGGCGTGAAATGATTGGAGACATGTGCCAAAGCTATCTGCATTTTCAAAGCGAAAGCATGTTCCAAGCAATTTTTCACGCTTAAAAGTGAGCACAGCTCTTGTTTATTTTCCAGCTGAATTTTCGCCGAAATAAATTTCACGTGAAAATTTGCATGAAAATTTAACGTGAAATCGAAGACAGTACTAAGCTTGAGGTGGCTCAACTGAGGAAGCTTTTTGCAAAGATTTCTAAATCTTTTGCCTGAAATTATTGCATTTTTGGACACATTGGGAGAAAAACATGAACAATTGCAAGATCCAGTATGGGTAAAGAAATTAGCATTTCTTACGGATTTTATGGGCCAACTTGCTTAATTTACAATAAAAAGGAAAAGGGAAAAATATTGTTGACTTGTTGAGCTCCGTAAATGCTTTTAAAGTCAAATTAAAACTTTTTGCTTCACAATTAAATAGGCAAAATTTTTAAATATTTTCCATATTTAGAAAAACATATTAAACTTACTGGTGAATGTAAAATGCAAAAGCTGAAAGACATCCTTCAGTTCGCGAAAAAGTCCGGGGCCTTCGATGGCCGCTTGGACTGAATTTTTTTTCTCCTGGCCCATTTATCTGGTATCACTATGGACCAATAGGTCTATGTGTGGCCTTGTGCCAACCAGTACAACCTAACTTAACCTACTGGTGAATGTAATATTGAAATGTTTTGTCCTGAATTGGGAAATTTTAATCAAGAATTCGAGATACGATTTGCAAATCTCAACAAACTTCAACCGATTTTTGAATTTATTTCATTTCCTCTTGGAGAATTCGACAACGAGGATATTTAATCAAATCTAGCTCATTCTTTTCAATTGAATTCATCGGATCTAGAGTTAGAAATTTTAGCAGGAGCACGTGCAAATGGAAATAATTTTTGGGTTTTATTACCATAAAAAATATCCATTATTGAGATTGGTGGCAATGAGGATATTTGGATTTTTTCTTGCTTCCACTAATCTATGTGGAGCAACGTTTTCTCAAATGAAAAACATCAAATCACAATTTAAGATTTCTCTGACTGATAACCAATTAATGGCATTTATTCGATTGTGCATTAGTGCTTACAAGCCTAACTCTACAATACTTTTTGATGAAATGGACTGCCACGCATATACATCAAAAATTAATCCAAAATATTTATTAATAAAGTACATTGCACAAAGTAGTAAACACAATGTATTTAATATATTAATATCAATAAAGACCTTAATTAAATTTTTATTTGTTTTTAATTTAACCCATTTTCGAAGTCGATCGCGCATAAATTAAAAAAATTAATGTCGATCATACCAGTATTAAGTTTGCCCACCCCTGTTCTAGCCTGACGGGTATGGGATCGCGGACCTAGTCGCCTCTGTGAGCAGCACTGCTGAAGTGACATCCAATCGTGGAAGGTTCTAACCTAATATCATTCTGCTTCCGCCCTAGGTCTAGTCAAAAATTCGCACCAATAAGGGGGTGGTGCAGCAAAATATTCGTAACAGATCGAAGATTCAAAGGACTCCTTCTTTGAAGTCAAACGTTCTTGGACGAATCGATGGAGGGGTTAAGACTGCTCATTCAAATGATTTACGTGATAACAAAGGCCAATGGGCTTGCAACTACTCAAAGAAGCCTTAAAAACATAAAAAATTTGACAAGAGGAACAAATTTTGGAGGAACTCGAAACCCCACAGATGAGCCAATAAGAGCGAACCTCCCCAAAGAGTGAATTTGTAAGATGCGAGATCATCACTTCATTCCAGAAGCTTTGGCAAGTGGAAGACAGTGGTGCAAAAAAGGAAAAAAGGGACTTGCTGTACAGAAAAATATGCAGGTAAAAATTAACAACAGAGAGCGAAACCTTTGAAGCTGAAAAATAGCAGCTGGAAGTAAAGCTTGTCGCAATTTACTGCTTAAGGGGGACCCTACACGATCAATATGGAACGTGATATTTGGATCGCGATACAAAATATTGACCGTGTAGGATTGATCGCGATACGAATCGGGAAAATATCCGGATATTTTGAAATCCATCAGTCAATGCAGTTGGATTGCGATAAATATTCAACGGTAATGGAGGAATACATTTTAAGCGCCGTCGGTATAGTTGACGAAATGTTTCTTGAAAGTGAAGATAATAGTTTAGTGGTTAAATCACAAACTATGGATCAAGCTAATTTGCAAGAATTTATTCTGCGTTGGGAGATCCTTTCAGAGCTGTAGAATGTTAATGAAAAGCTCTATATGAACAAAGTGAAAAAAGAAAATCATTGGAAAAGTTGTTAATTCCCTATAAAGGAATTAATTTGGATGCTACTGTCGATGATGTGCGGAAAAATTGAACTCGTTACGGTCAAATTATCGAAAACAACTAAAAAAACCTTATGTTTTGAAATGGTCCGAAACAGGTACTGACGATACGTACAAAGACAAGTCATGGGTATTTAGCACGCCGTATTTTTTGCAGAAAACAGAGTAGCCAATCAGTCCAGTAAATATTACTTCTTCACAATGTACAATCAAAAAAAAAGCCACTAAATTTAAAAACGATTTTTTTCTGCTGATTTAATTTTATTCATTAATTTATTATAAAGTTACTTGCTATTTATTTTAAATGATGAAAAAGTGGTTTCAGAATCATGAAACAATTTTCATTTAAATTTGTTGGACGAGATACGCCTAAATAAAGATACTGAAGACTTCAAATATTACTTCAAAAATGCCTGAGGAATTTTTCGATAATTTAGTCGAAATTTTGTCTTCATATATCTTGAAGCAGGACACAATAATGAGAAACTGTATATCAGCTAAAGAAAAACTATTGAAACAGTATTATTGCATGCTATTGAAACAGTATTATTGCATGCTATTTATATAAAACACTTGTTTTGTAAAATAAAATTTAAAATCTCATTGCTTTGAACCAAACTCAGTAAAATAATAGGAGCGCAAATCGTCTCGAATGGCTTTCACTTCAGTAGTAGCATTTCTATTTAATGTTAGTTGGAACTAGTGAGGTAGTAGAAATGGAGTGGACATGCCCATAAGATTTACATTGAAGGGAATGGTAGTAATTTTTTGTCTGCTCATTATCAAATCGGGTCAAATCCAAGTAGTTCCCCTCCAATTTGACAATAAGAGCGAAATGGCGGAAAGGCAGCTTTAACATGCTTTGTGCGCGAGAGGATTGAAGGGACTAATGGTGGAAAGTTATACCGTCCGTGTCCACTCCGTTTCTACTATCTCACTGGTTGGAACCGACAAAAAATTGAGGGATTTTTTTAATCAGATAATTGTCAAGGTTACTAAAAGCTGCTTCGTGGCTTTTCCGGGGCTATGCATCTGTATCCAGCATACTTATGAGACATTTCTGGGTCCTCAGCAGCTCGCCACAATGTCATCATCGATTCTCAAAATGTCATCAAATCTGTTGAGAACACTGATGTTTATGTAAAGCTTCCAGAACTTGCACATAATCTTTGTTACTTGGACTCTTTGCCTATAACCGGTTTCCCCTCTCAGCTGGTAATTTGTAAGAAAGCTCGTCAATGTAACAAAAACCATTTGAATTAAATCAAAATATAAGTGTAAAAAATATAAATGAAGTTTAATTAACACAATAAAATAATTGATTTTTTTTACCTTTTTGTAGGTTTCCAGCGCATGTATTATTGCATGACTAATCGACCATTATATATGACTAATCGACTCTGGGGACATTAAGATCTTGCAAACGCCAAATACCATATGATCAAAGCTAGTTTTTCTTTAGCTGATATACAGTTTCTCATTATTGTGTCCTGCTTCAAGATATATGAAGACAAAATTTCGAGTAAATTATCGAAAAATTCCTCAGGCATTTTTGAAGTCATCAGTATCTTTATTTAGGCGTATCTCGTCCAACAAATTTAAATGAAAATTGTTTCATGATTCTGAAACCACTTTTTCATCCGTTGCTTTCGCTTTACCCTTTTTTTAATATATATTCTAATATCATTGCAACGCACGCTATTGTTTTGTTAATATCACTCATTTGCAAATATCTACACCAAATGAGATTATCAGGCGCACTGATGTGCGATCCGATTGAACGTGTAGGGATTTGTGTTAGTCCATCAATATTTACTTGAGTGTCACGATCCAAATATAACGATCCATATTGATCGTGTGGTGTAGGGCCCCCTCAAAAGGTTTTTTTAATTCAGAGTGACCGATGATTTGACGTTTCTTTATGTTAAAGTTGTATGAACGATACGAGGATACTTGATACTATCGCGAATCTAGTGGCCAACGCCGCGGTTCCTACACAAAATGCTACCTTCGTCATCTACTTGATATGGTCAGCACATTTTTAAAACCCCAATACGTTAATCTTCAAATACAAATTTTTCTTACATTGTTTCTTCTATACTTTATTTGTTTTCTCCTCTCTTTTGTTTCTTAGTGATGAATAACAAAACAAGCTGGAGCAGAAAAAACAATAATTGTCATTAAAATAAAGATTTGTGTAACAGTATGATGAAAAGGCAATAATTTGTGCATCACCCTTTGGTACGAGACACAAAAAAAATTATTGCACGTAAATTTCATTCAGTTATAAAAAGCTTACTGAATTTTCAACCAAGCAAATTACATCTAATTAGGATGAATGCTTCTAATGTCAACCTGCTCCAAGAGTCAGATACCCAAAAGTTAGTTGACTCATAACAAGAATCAGATTCGTCAGAACGAAATCCAAAGTATAATATTTAAAACAATAGTCTCTACACTTACTTTTGATGCCTTTTTAACGAGTTTGATCCGTGTTATGAGATAAGAAACGGTTTAAGAAAAAAGTTGCAGTAAAGGTACGCTGCGGCAGGAAGCTAAAACTAAAAACTTAAACTGAATCTAATTCAGTTTTAGAATGAACCAGAGTATTCCCATGCGACTGCTGCAATAGAATGCTAAACTGAAAGCTCTTGCTAAAACTGAAACTTCTGTCAAACTGAGCTTTCAGAAACTAAAAGTGAGGAATGAACATGTTCATTATTTTCAGTTTTAGTTTTGGTCTTATGGAGTTTATATGTTAGCTTGTACTGTTTTTTTAGTATATTTTTCTCATTGTTGACAGAAATTAATATTAAAAATGTTAAATAATAAAAAACAAACAAGAAAATATGTAATTGCTCGTTTTATAAGCTATATGTCTATCATATAAGTTTTAGATTAAGCAACCAGCGGCAGCATTTGCGTGCTAAACTAAACCCAAAATGACGTCATTAAGCTTTGCTAATCTTAAAACCGAAATAAGTTTTAGTTTAAGTTTTAAGTTTCAGCTCCCAGTCGCAGCGTACCTTAAGCCGAACTTTAGAGGCAAGGTAAAAAGCAATCCCACGACAACCCTTGTACGGATCTAGGGGTTGAAGGTGGTAGATAGCTTCATTACAATTTTTTTAATCATTGTGGATACGAGTGTGGAGTGATTAGTTCCACGACTCACTTTGCCCCTGATTTAAATCAGGTGCCTAATCAGAGCTAGGTGAACTCAAAGCTTGGTGCGCGGACCCTCGTCTGAACCTGGATTCGAACCAGGGACCCCACACGCAAGAAGCCAGTGCTCTACCCACTAGGCTACTCAAGCTCATTAGAGGCAAGGTAGTTTCGTATTATTCTTTCAATACTTGTAAAAAAAAAAAAAACAATTAAAAAACACTTGTTTTAATTTTATACAAACACTTTTATTCACGACTTAAAATTGAGAGAGTGACGATTACAATTGAACGCGACTAAAACTGAACTCTCCAATAAGTTACACATACTCCACATTTATGGAAATAATTGTGCTGACCAAATGTCTGCGATTCTGTGAGAATCTACCTGACTGACGTATTTGGTGCTTACCAGTTGCAGGTGTTTGGTAACATCTTGCAACAGGGTATCATGTAGCAATTCTATTGTTGAAGTATATACAACTAAGTGGCCCACTTTTGGAACAATCACCCTGGGTCGTTTCATTTCCCAATGTGATTTAATCATAGCCAACAACCCTAAGTTTTTGATGCATTTTGATGCAAAACCTATTCAGCCTTCAAGCACTGCCAACCATTCTCACAGTCTGATAAGCAGAAAGAAACTCTTCTAAATATTTTAATTAAGTAACGTTTTCAAACTTTTTTTCCTTAAAAGAAATAAAAAGAACGTAGTGGCACAAACTTCTTCATTAATTTTCAAATTCGTTCCTAAAACGTATAACGTCATACTGAAACGGAAACTTCCTCGGCTAGTCGTCCTGCTGAAACATCACTTCAGCTTCAGTATCGCACCAGATGAAATCGAAATCGTGAAACGACGTACATATGGAAATGACAACGACGGCAGGTAAAAGTTTTCACCGTGCTTTAGAAGCAATCTCAGACATATTCACACATGCACGGTAACGTACTTATGTTCATACATAGGTTCGAAGCTTTACCGGTTCGAACTTGCTTTTATATTCCTTCGTTTGAAACAAAAAGTTTCCTTTTCCCTGAGAAGAGTTATTCTGATTCGTTTGAAAATCTTGTAAAACACAAGAAACGAAGTTCACCTTGTACCTTTTGCATCCATTCACTTTCGTGGATACGAACGTGCGAGTTTATGCAAAGTTACGTTCACAATCGGGATGTCGAGTAACTAACCTTGATGAACCTTAATGCTCCCTTTCAGTGCCTTATAGGCCATAATACATACTACACTCATACAACGAAATTAAATTCCTAAGTTGCGTTCAAGGATTTTAATTAATTTTTCTGAAAAACGTTTTCATTCTTTCGTAACGCAGCACATCGCCTCTCAGATGCCATCGTCGTTCGTTTCGATCTCGGGCAGCAGTAACGAATTCTGTTCGAAGTGAGAAGGAGCGAGTTAAATGTTTATACCGTTTTATAAAGTTCTTCGAAATTACCACCTTTCCTGCATCTTGTCGTTGTCGGACGTTTTGAGGAAATAGAAAAAGATATTGGGTACCAACCTGGCTGGGAACGAAAGAGCTTGAAAATACCCATGTTCGTGCACGGTATCCTTTTAAATGTATCTATAGTGATATGTACAGTACCTTCTACAGGTACATGATGAATCCGCATTACATTCATTTTCAGTCGTTAATATGAAATGGAAATAGCTGATATTAAACCGTAAAAGTATCTTCACGACTACAAGATTTTCGAGCAAGGTGACTATAGAATCAGTACGATAATGCTGATGAGACGTGCCATCCTTTCTCTGATATTTATTTAAGTGGTACGAAAGTACGTGTAAAATTCTACGCATTATGAACGGCTGTGGAGTCACATGTGAAAATACGAAGGGTACGTGCCGTTGTTGCTGTTAGATGGTTTTATAATGAAATTCATTAGAAGCTTGTTTCACGTTTGGCCTTTTTGCGAAATCTGATGTGTTACTTTCGCTTTGTCACTTTCTTAAAGTAGTATCTCTCAACTCTTTAATTTTGAAAACGGTAAGGGAGTTTTTTCGATTACGAAAGTTCCCACAAACGCTTACCGATCTATCTCCTAGGTGTGATTTAAAAAAAAACCTTGCTTTGATTGATACAAAGTCAAAATACTATTCATTTATTTCGTATGACTTGCTGAAAAGCTCGATTTTGTTTTTCGTGAAACCAATCAAATGCTTATTCTCCAAATTTCATATACGAAAAATGTCCACGGAAACTTTGCTTTCTTTCTACTGAAATTTCAACTCGTACTCGTTACGGATGCCAAAGGTTTCGTATTACTTGCCAAAACTGAATGTTGAATTGTTTTATGGTTTTACTAAAAGTAGGACGAACTCGAAGAACTCAAAACGGTTTTTACTTGCTTGTAAGCTCGTATATCAAGAGGCAAGTACAGTATGCATACCCGTCTTCAAGCACGTTCTCATATTAATTGATGGTAATTAGGTTATGTCATATGAAAAAAGATTAGATTTGGTATTTTTCCTTAAGCATAGTACTGAGTTCGATTTCACGTGAAATTTTCATACCAAATTTCACGTTAAATCTGCTTCGGCGAAAATTTAGCTTGAAAATAAGCAAGAGTAGTACTGTGTTCTTAGCATGAAAAGTTGCTTTCGCTTTGAAAATATAGATGGCATTGACACGTGTCTCCAATCATTTCACGCCTATTAAGTATGTGCAGTTCATTCTTTCGAGCGAAAAAGTGGCATTTGGTGTTTCAATTTGAAAATGGAGCGGTGCAAATGTCTTTCCAATAAGAAAATCGATCGAAAAGTGAAATTCTTGACATTTTATCCGTCAGAAATGAGCAGTGTCTCTGCTTTTCTCCATTGCCAAAATTTTCGCTCGAAAGAATGCCAGATTGGAGACATGTCAAAATTTCGCGTGAACTCGAACTCAGTACCATGCTTTAGTGAAAACATTATGAAACATGCCAATTCGTTTTAAAATGAAAATGTTTTAACTACAACTAAATGAAAATTTTGAAAAAAACTTTGATCCATCTAAGTAAAAGTAATGTTTGAAAATTAAAAGACAGTGAATTAGAGATAGAATTTATCTTTGAATGAGTAGTGAAGGTAGTACATTAAATATAAAAAATAATTTCACGGATAAATTCTTGAAGTGAATGGCACATAGGGTAAAGTCACCTAGTAGTAGTATACTGCACTCTGAAATCAGGTCGATTTCGATTTGGCAACGAAGTCAAGTGAACCTCTCGCATTGGTCGAAATGATTGATTTGAGCGGGAGCTTTTATTCCAATTTATATGAACGATGAATGAAGTGTGAAAGTTGTTGAAATGGTTAAGCGAACATAATAAATGTTTCTTTTCTCCATGTGCACCTCACATTGTTTTTTTTTTGTTGATAATTTTATAATGAATTCACTTATATTAGAAAAACTTTCGAGTGATCATTCATTCAAACATACTTTTTCTCTCCTAGATAAATCTTAGCACACTTTGAAATAAATTCAAATAATGCAGCCGAAATATCAGTCGGATAAGCGGAAAAACATATAGTATATGAATATATGCACGAGTCATAACTATCTCGGCTGATGGAATCCTGAACTTAACCTCTTCGCGTTGGCTCTGGGCAAGTTTTCTTATAGAACAGGTTGGCGAATATTTTCAGGCTAGTCCATTTCAAGTAAGGTTGGCGAGAGACCGATGATCTCTCCTTCAAAATGCTTTCCGACACGATTTTCTCGAAACCATCAACCAGTCTTGGAACCGGATTGATACCACTACGACAACCATGCGAACGAAAACGGCTAAACTATTTGAAAATCATTTCATGGAACATTAGATCGCTCTATGGGCTGCTCAGTACCCAACCGGTGCCCTGTCTCAATATGAGTCTGATATAACAGCAATACAAGAGATCAGATGGACAGGAAATGGTGTTTTACAAAAGAAAGAATATGACTTATACTACAGCTGTCGTCCAAAACACAATGTGCTCAGGGTAGGCTTCCTCGTCAGCCATAAAATGAAGCCAAATTATTGGCTTTAACGCTATTGCTATGCACTATTCGCGTACGAGGCAAATTTGCAAATATCAGCCTCATAAACGTTGACGCACCTACGGAGCAATCTGCTGACGACGAATAAGAACTGGCCGACCCCCAATGACTGCCCAAGGCGTGATGTAAAAATCATCCTTGGGGATTTTAACGCTAAAATAGGTCGGGAGCAGGTATTCACGCACTACGTACGCACCCATGGTTTGCATGAGAACACTAATGATAATAGACTTTGAGTCATAGAACTAGCAGCATCGAAGAGCTCGGACTATTATCTTATTGGTATGGTACTCCAAGCGCTAATTGCTTTGCATAGAGGCATTGCAACCGCGAACCAGACTCGAATTAACACGGTTGCCTTTCGCAATGATTATTACCAGTAACATATTTCGTCTTGCGTAAGGAATCATCCTCGAAGAGCTCGATGGAGGGAAAGTAAGTCCTGGGGCCAGGATGCCGGGCATAGATGAAAAGTGGACACGCCGTAAGAATACTGTCATTAGCACTGCTAACGCCATCTTCGGTTGTATTCGCAAATTGATGATGAATGCAAACTAGTGACTGTGCTTAAAAATGTTGCATACCTGGCAGCTCAGCAATCTCATAGAACGTGGGTACGTGAGGAAGAATACAAAATGGGCAGGAGAACAGAGAAGAAACTTCACAGACAGAAGAAATCAGCCTGGGGAAAAAACTGATCTGCAAAATATAAACAACAATCGTGCAAGTTCTACCAAATAGTCTGAAATAAGACGTACTGTAAGGGCAAAGATGATAATCTGATCCCCGATCTTTAAGGCAATCTGTAGCTATGGAAAGTGCACTTTATTGAATTGCTAAACCATCCGCTCAACGCAGAATTGGAGGCTCCACCAATGCAATTAGAAGACTTTATGCTGCCGCCACCAAGCATAAAAGAGGTACAATAAACAATAAGCCAGCTGGAATTTAAAACAAAGCCCCTGGAACCGACAGCGTACCAGCTGAGCTGATGAAATATGGAAGATCCACATTACACCAAGCAATTTATGAAATTATATTGCACGTATGAGATCATGAAGATATGCCAGAAGACTGGCGCAAAAGTATAATATGCTCCATATATAAGAAAGTAGGTGTAAGTATGTGCAACAACTATAGCTGTATAGCATTGTTGATTACTTCCTATAAGAAACTGTCCTTTATCCTGCAAGAACGGATAGCCCCCATTAGCTTAAATGATCGAACACTATCAACATGGCTTCATCCCAGGTAAATCAACTGTTTATCAGATCTTTATTCTCAGGCAAGCAATGGAAAAATATTCCATTGTACCATCTATTTATAGACTTTAAGTCCGCCTATGCAATAGCAAAGCCAGGGTAGAACTGTGTGATGAGGTATATAAGTTTTTTTGTCGATTTACGATTTATCAATGGGGTGAATAAATTTTTTTTGTCGATTTACAATCCATTGATCAGCCATTCGCAAATTTGGAACGCTATCGGCCAGTCAACCCTTATTTGGGATGCGCCAAATTTGGTCTTGTCAGAATTTTAATCCTCGAAGTAGTTGTCGCTCTTGTGTTGCGAATCTAACCACCACGTAGCAATCGCTCCAAACTACTTGAGTCTAAATTTGAAATAAAAGCCAAGTTGCTCGTAGAATACAGTCTGGCTCGTTGCCGAGTAGTTTGGCTTATCGAGACTAGACTGTGTTTTATTCTGGAACTCTTCTCGTGTATATATCATACATTTTAGTTGAATCGACTAGTGTAAGGATTGGTGTCGAATTTCAAAAATAATTATTTTTCATGTGGGTTTACGTTTTAACCGCTTAGACGGGTTGTCGCTGTTGTTGATAAGTATAAGTGGTTGTTGACGTTTGTCAGTTTGACATGTTGCCAATAACCGTACACAACAACTGTATAAAGCCATGAGACAATTTGGCGTAAAAAAAATTACAAGGTTGTGTAGGTTTAATGGCCAATGTGAAATTAAAATAGCCAGAAGTCTATCCGGACCATTCAACATCTTCAATGGGCTCCGAGAAGGGGATAGCCTGGCGTGCCTCCTCTTCAACCTGGCATTGGAGAAAGCAATCCAAGTCTTTGGCGGGTCAACGAGAAGGACAGTCGTTACAAAGTCCTGCCAGATACTGGCCTATGCAGATGATATAGATATAATTGGAAGATCGGAACTAGCTGTACGAGAATTCTTCATCCAGATCAAAAAAGCGGGAGAAAAACTAGGCCTGAAAATAAATGAAGGAAAGAGTAAGTACATGATGGCAGATCACAAAAAGAACACCTGGAGTTGATCAAACCTTCAGGGTAGTTGAGCATGAAGTTGAACTAGTGCCATCCTTCAACTACCTATGGTCAATTACAGCAGCTGATAACAACATGGAGGAAGAAATACATGGGTGGCTGCACAAATCCAACAAATCCTACTACTGTTGGTCATGGCGCTTCTAATCCCGAAATCTCACCTGAACATCAAAACTTCTGCTGTACAAAATCATATATGGATCCGAGATTTGGGTACTCAGCAAAAAGTACTCTGACCTCTTAGCTGCGTTGAAAAATGGATATACTTGAAAAATGGTGATTCTGGAGATGCTTTAACCATAAGTTGTATGCTATCTACCTAGAACCAGATATAATTACTTGGCAAAGCTCGGTAGGCTCCGGCGAGCAGGACACCTAGCCCGAATGAGCGAAGAGGATCCTGCTCGGAAATCCCTTTGCGGCAGATATTACGGCAAACGATAGATTGGGAGACCTTGCCTGCGCTGGAGAGATGGCGTTACTATTTAGGTATTTACTTTACGAGGACCCAATTGGATGACATCGGTTCGAGAATTTGTTGATGGAGGCCAAGGCCAGACTTCTATTACAGCGCCGATAATGATGGCGATGATTCGAGAATAAGGCGTACGAGTGGAGTGTATAACGATCTTGTGGCCTAATGATTTTCATATTCCTTGGCACGTAATTTAATTAAGCTTCGCTATTTACTTGCATCAAAAAGGATTTTGTCGTAGCGCAAAGTGAAGCGAAGATTCTCATCTTAAGCATAGTACTGAGTTTCACGTGAAATTTTCATACAAAATTTCACGTGAAATCTGTTTCGGCAAAAATTTAACTTGAAAATAAGCAAGAGTTGTACTCTGTTCTTAGCATGAAAAGTTGCTTCGAAGTTGCTTTCGCTTTGAAAACGTAGATGGCACTGAAACATGTCTCCAATCATTTCACGCCAATTTAGTTTGTGCAGTTCATTCTTTCGTTGCTGTTGAGACCACGTGTTCCGTGTAACCTGCCACTTGCGGGTGAAACTTATAATCGGACAATTAGCAATTCAAAGGTTGAGCTTGTTTATATTACATCATCGACCAAATAAGTGAAGCTTGAAATGGAGAGAAAGTGAATCAGATTCAAATTCAATGATGTGGTAAACTTCGACATCGTTGCATATAGTAGATGAGGTAAGTTCGGTAGGACGTTAGCCGAATCAGAAATAAATATATTTAAGAATAGTGGACCTAAATTGTGATACACCAGAGGTACCAAAAATATATTTTTTACAAAAATGCGTGAAAATTCGTCGATTTGGTAGCTTTTCTTCATTTTACACTAAATGTCTGAATCTGAATTTTGTTTTTTATTTTACGTCCGTCTATCCAAATTTGTAATAGTTGATCGATCTTTTTTTAATACATGTTCTTGATAGTATTTTCCACTGGCTGGAAATCATATATCTTTCATTTTCATTATAAATTAAGCATTGCAAACCAAGGTGTAATTATATTCACCTTTATAGGGGCTATGTGGAGAGTTACTTGTTACACAGGTATCTTAGCACCCTCCGCGTAATTCAAAGAAATAAATTTATCTTTCAAGCTGTCACTTGATCGTGAAATATCGAAAATAGTTCATTTGACCACACAAAAGTAGTTGACTTTGCTGATACAAAAAATATCTATATATAATTAATTGGTTCATAAGAATGATAAATAGTCGATCTTTAGCAAAATAAGCATCAATTCATTTAAAACTACAAAATATTGAGTTATTAGCAATTTTCATAGTAAGCGAACCACTCTAAAACTGTTAAATTAAACAAACATAATTCAGCAATCACTTATTGCTGTGGGGGCACCACAGACTATAGTAATTTACTATTTCGTACTATGTACATTGTTGGAATACCATGGTTTGTGGTTGCTTAGTTGTTACACCACTTACGTTGTTTATCAACTACGCGTCATGGTAGCGTATGGTCGTAGGGTCTTTTCGTATGGTTGTTTTAACTATAGCCCGTAGTTGACGCAAAAACAACTAGGGAAATTTGTTGATTTTACCAAGATTTTTCTCTCAATGAAAGTCAAAGCATTTTGCAAAAGATTATGTTTTGAATTTATGTTCATTTCTCTTCTTATTTTATTTAGCTTAAGTGTGTATTTCATTTTTGCAAACACAACATTCGAAAAATTGCAGTCTCTTTCCATTCAGATTTTCTAACTAGAACTCTTCACACTCAGCCCTATAGCACACCTCTTACCAAAAACTTCATTGTGTAAATTTAATTCAACCTGAACAATTTCCAGAAACTATTTCCGCGACATTTCCTCTTAATAATTTATGTGACTGAAAATACAATGCTCACTCCGCGTCTATTCTAGAGTGTGCTCAAGTTTTCCAAAAGTAATCCATATATAATCCTTCTTGCACCTGCTAGTCTATCTGCTAAGGGTTCAAGCCATTGCTTTCTCGATCCCATTCATTCGTCTTCCTTTCTTACTTGTTTCATTCGACGTTACATCTAATTCTCTGTTTTCTGAGTTTCTCGCAACGAATCGATTGCAATATCAGCCGGCAGCCACCTGTCATGCAGCGAGGATCCCAAGTTGAGCAAGCCAAACTAACAATGTCACTTGTCAACTAAAACGAGAAAGAGAGAGAAGCAAGAAGATGACGATATGGACATACAAGGGTGGCAAGCAAGAGCGCTAAAATTCCATGAGCTAGACACTTAACTCTAACTCTTCGCCTACTCGCCTTGAATGCGATGTGGTTTTACTTTCACGCTTCTCCATTGCCACAACTCATTCATTCATTGAATCCGCTATCTAGTCGTTCTTTTGCTTGCTAGCTGTCTGCCTAGATGCTCCTTGTAGGGTCACATCCACCTCTGTACGCTGGGTGCCAAACTACAGTCCCACTGCATATATCGAACATTGTATGTGTCACGTTAGTGGAAATCCCAAAGACACCAGGTGGTAAAGTGCAGCAGCACTCTTAAGATTAATTAGAAACGGGAAACCTTCTACAGAACGGAAAACTACACACTTGAGGATAATCTTTATTGCATGTTCAATCAAGCGAATTGTACATAATGCTTGCGATGATAGAGCGTGGCATGATAGCTGAGGTTAGGAACGAACATGACATTCTGTATGGCAATATTCGATATAACTTGTAAATTATTTATCAGAACCTAATGGATGAAAAGTTATTTGTGGGTAATCGGTGGTTATTTGGAAGCTACAACAAATATTCTGATAAATATCTGGTGAAATCCTACCTACATATCTGCAAATGATTGCCGGTGTTATACGATATGCAAAGATTTTAGTATTTTACCCAAAGAAGCAGTTCAAAGCCACTGAAACTTCTAAGATAATAAAATAAGACACCGAATTCCACCAAAAGTGCATATTCTTACAGTAGTAACCGTCTTCCATTATGATTCTTCGAAACTCCTAACTGCTTCCAACATTCCCACTTCGGCACTTGTAACTTTCGTTCTTGTCGCATCTAAGACTGCGTTTAGAGTGGATCCAATGCAAATAACGTACCAGCCCTTGTGGTTTTTATCGCGTCGACTCTAGACAATTCTCTTCGTATGCGTTCGCTGAAAGGAAACAAGAAATAAGAGGGTAGCTTGGCAGTTGTGGGCAGGGAACAAGTATTGTGCGGTGACAACGCTAGAGCATGTCTGCGGTAAATGCATCGCAGTGAATGTGACAAATCAATTCACTTTACATTAGCGAAATTAAATTTAATGCATATTTCATGTAGGCAACATATGTTAGGATTTCTGGATAGAAGGCGTTAATATGAGTTCTATGCTCGGCTTAGTGGGTTTCGATGAGACTGGAAGTATATGTTAAGAGATTATTTCGATGAGTTTGATTGTAGCGGATGGAAACAAAAGTGAGATACTTTCGACAGTGTCCACAAAAATAAATAAAAAATATACTGCTACTATTTATAGTTGATATATATTTATAGTAGATATCACTGGATTGTCTCCGAAATTGAGTATGATTGTAAATTTTCCATGAAAGCTAATGAAAATTTTGATAAAAAAATGTCCGCTACCTTGTGCAATATTTGGCAATAAAAGCAGAATAAAATGTTTGAAATGCTGAGTTCAGCAGACCTCACCGAAAAATTGTTGTTTGAAAAAATTGCACAAAATATGTTAAAATGGTATTCTAGACACACAACTTAAACTCATTTTTTTCAATTCGTTTCGACAAGTTAATATCAAATCATTTCATAAAAAAGATTTGATTACACCCAATAATAAAATTTTTTAATTTTAGGAAAATGCAGCGAACATTTGTCCATAAAAAAACTAAACAAAATACATGGTGATAATAGCAAAATAAACTCGCATGCATCCTTTAGTTCAGGTTTCAGCAATCTCGTGCACAGAAGGACGCCTCCTATCCTTTTTCTGCATTGTATTTTGTAGCATTTTAATTAAAGATGTCAAATTGGTCAATGATTCCAAAGGGATCATAATCAGTTTAATGAATTTAGTGACCAAAAATTCAATGTATCAAACTTAGCCTTATTTATTGCACATTTTATAATATGCTCCGTAATATTTCCAAGTTTAATTTCATTTGCAAATGAACATGATGCCATATAGCCTCTACAGACGATCGAACATGTTCTACAACTTGGCGAGCGAACCAGTGCATTTGTTGTTGTTAAAGGGTAAGTGTTTACCTGCTAACAACAACAAATGCACTGGGTCACTCGCCAAGTTGTAGAACATGTTCGATCATCTGTAGAGGCACTTAAGCTTGGGCCAGATTCGCTGAACATCCACCGAATAAGGTCCGTTTGACTCGTCAAAAGTCAAGGCGCCTTGACTTTGTGCGCCTTGACTTTGTGCGCCTTGACTTTTGACAAGTCAAAGACAAGCGTATCACTCAGACTCTAATATTCGCCTATGCTCGTGATGCATAAAATGTACAAAGTGTGCATGTATATAAGGCGATTATTTGAGACTGTTTGTGCTAATTGTGGTAAGGCCTTGTTATAATATTTCATATCCACTCTTTCAGCGCTAGCTAAGAAATAATGCCACTGCGTAGCTATTTTATTTCTAAACGTAGTATTATGGTCTCAAGGAAAAAAAATTAAATCCCGTACAAAATGGGCTTGCGGTTACAGCATCTCTTGGCATAAAAATGATATAAATGCCTCGTGTTGGCTGCTTTTAGTAGTACTCAACCAAAAGTTAATTGAACTTGTTTGAATCAACTCGTTTGAATCAACAACAAGCTATAGGGGTGGAAATATTTTTAGGGCTACCAACCACAAAAACTTCAAAATGCGCGAAGCCTAAAAGCTCTTTACTTTTATTCTTTGCAGGGTGAATGCAACTTTGAGAGCTATTGTTAGCATCTCTCAGAGCAAGAATTGCCAAAATAATTGTAGATAGCAGTCCTATTATAATTTTGTAACCAAAAGTCTGTTATATTCGGCTGAATGTTTTGAGAAGGAGTAAGTCTCATACAAGGTATTTGGAAATGTGGCAATGCTGTAGCAGTGGCTTCAACTTACAAAATCATTCAAAAAATGTATGAATAACTTCCGATGCAGCCATCAGATAGACCAATTCATACAAAATATCGACCATATTGTATGCTAAATTTGGTAGCATTTTTGCTGTGAAATTAAATTCGGACTATAAATTTTTTTTTTATTATAAATTTTAAATCTAATATATTTATATTTGAAATATATCAAATAAAAATAAGATCATTTTCATTTTTCGGTATGGGAAAATCTCGAACTGCTTTCACAACATTCTAGCTTTGGATCGGTTTCCATCAAACTATGCCCGTACCCCAGACGCCTGACCTGACATTAATCATACCGAAGTTGCAAACTACGAGTATAATTTTTTATAGGATTTTCTATTAGGGTCACCTTAATTTTCTCCTAAATTTTCTTTATTATGCGCTGACGTTTCTGCACGCTAAAAGGTAATTGTGCTACCCATAATATATTTTCCAGTTAATATATTTATATTAAAAATATTTCTTAATATTATTATATAGACCTAGCAAAAACATTATATTGCCAGCACACTGCATTAATATGGCTTTATATATTGACACGCGTGTGGTGAATTTGTCTATTACAATAGGTGCGTTTTTTTGCAACCTAGCAGAGCAGGTTAACGTAGGGTTGCAAAAAAACGATCCAGAGCAGAAAATCGCATTGTTCGAAAATGTTGTTGCATTCGCTGAGCTTTTGCTTAGATTGGATGTTAAATTAGAATAATCCATAGAAAAAACCTGAATGAAATCTTATATAGATTTTAATCGAAATCAGACATGAAACTTGCATATGAAACAATCTACAATGTAATGTGCATCGAAACACTCAAAACCAGTCAGCACACTACACGATTTGATGTAAAATAATTGAAAATGGCAGAGTGCTATGCAAATTCATTCAATTCAAACTGCCGATTTCAGCAGTGGTACGAACCGTTTAGAACACTCTTACTGTTATCAGCACACTCTACATGTAAACCCATAAACTACTACTGCTTAACATTTTTTGATTCAGTGACGCCACAAGTGCAGGATTTTTGTTGTTATATTCAATATGCTTAACAAAATTTGATCTGCTCGGATGTGCAAAAAAACGCACTTAATATTATATTAGTATGCCAAAATTTAATATCAACATATTAACGTGTTACAAAACTAGGTGCGTTTTTTTTTGTAACTGTAACTTCACAGCGGCAGCGAATGTTTGTTGTATTCAATGTACTTACCTAAAGCTCTGTCATGAAGAGTTTAACATACCTTAACGTTCCCTGCCCAAGAGTGCAGAAAAACGCACCTACTATATTGGTATACCAACAATTAATATTTACATCCCAATATATTACATTAAGGCCTTTATTAGCTATGTTAGCATGCCAATATTTAATATTAAAATTTTAACATACAATATTGGCATGTAACAATACTCGGTTATGCTTTGTTGTTGCTGGGGTTGTTTGGTCTCATATTTCTTTAAAAAAAATAACTCGTAAATTTATTAATGCTTTATTGTTGTTATTCATATTTATTTAATTTAAAAAAAAAACTTTATTCAACATGAAAACGATTACAATTTTTACGGATTCGAAAATGTAAGAATTAGCTATTAGAATACGCGTTTGAAGTATTATAACTATTATTATTTGAATAAACTTCAAACAATAGTGATGAATTACTAATGAAATTTAATGAGCTCATTAAAAATCAAAAAAAAATTGGATTCACATAATATATATTATTGTAAGATTTACTTAAATGCAAAGCACGTTCTTTAACAATTGAATGAACAGGAATGGACAAAATATGGTTATCAAGCTCAACTCTAATTGCGTGAAAATGTGAAGAAAACCCCTGATTTTTTATACTTTGAAGGCATATTGATGTTGGTTTTGGCACACTGGGTTGTTGTCTAATTTGTGTGGGTCTTTGGTGATCGTGTTTTGTCTGCAACGCTTAATAAAATTAAATTGAGTTAGTACTACAATCGAAACCGACTATAAAGACATCATTTACAACGACGGATCATTTAGATCCCCGCCAAATCCTCGCATATGTAAACATAATATAACAACCTATGTAAATATACTATTTGTCCTGTATTTATCTTACCTGCAACAATAAACCCCGAATAGTTTTATGGCTCCTTAATTTCTATAAACGAATTTTTATCTTCGAAATTTGCTTGAAAAAACACATTTTTCACACAGCACAGACGAAAAACTTAGAACATCGATTCACGCGGCACGCGAAAATTCAACCGAAGTGAAGAAGATTATTTGACAGCTACGTCATAGCGTTAGTACTAAATATATGTAGCTCAGAAAGAACGTGATTTGCGATACAATTTGCGATATTTCTCCACTGATTGCGAGAAATAGATAGCAATATCCAATTCCAAGTTGAAAAAAGACAGCAAGTACCCCGCCAACCAACGCTGCTACCATCAGTGATGTTTCTCATTCTCAGTAGGCAATATACATGTGCTTTGCCAAAGAGACTATTTTAACGAATGGCAATTTATGCAATATTGATTTTCTGAAAGCCTATTCTGAGTATACAAATCATAAGTGATAAGATAGTTAACGCGGAATACTACTTTCGATACCATTTGGCGAGTAAAAGGAATATCTCCGACATTTTTATGCAATCTACTACAGAGAATTTCGTTTGTTGCCAGCGAATGTTCGCTGCGCTTACTGTTTGTTATACGCACGCCAACACATTCTCATCTATCTATCATATATACATTCTCAGCTGTCATTTGAGAGTATGTTTTTCTCACTTTTGCATATGATACAGTGAACTTATTTTGGTGTTGGTTCTTCTTAAGTGCCAGCTGATGGTAAAGCCTTCATTCCCTACCTTTCTCTTCCATCAGGCGAAAATCGTACAATATCGTTCTTTCCGTGCTATGTATAGTACTTATGCTATGGCTATGTTGCAGGCTTTTTGAGTGTGAACTTTCAACGAGTAACTTCTGTGGAGAGAGACAGATAAAAAAGAAACTCTGCATTCAAACGCTTCAATTCTGTATCTGTTTTGGTCAACAACATTTTCATTACCCTTGGCTAATATATTTATGTTGGCATGGTATTATATTTATATTATGATGTTTAAACATTTTGTCGACATATATTCACAGGTGTTCTTAACAAAAAAAGCTAGCAGTCTTAATATATAAAGTTAAACTGCATATATAATATTGTATCTTCTTAACATAAAATATTGAGCTGTTAAAACCATGTATTAGTGACCATTTTTATAAAGCGACCAAGGTTTTTCTTGAATCGCTTTTGATGTGTCGTTAATATAGGTCGAGCACCTGATATCAATTCCTAGCTGTAGATCGGGCGTCGACTAAGTACAATACTTATTCTCGCCCTCAGAATGGGTTCTTTTAGGACACATTTTCATAATTTGTGTTATAGCAAATGCTGTCAGAAAATTATATTTGTTCCTTTGAGTAAGAAATGGTTGATATGATATTACAAAGAAGTGTATTACGGCTTCACACATCTTTAAGTCACTCAAAGATATTTTCTTCGAAAATCAGTTTTCTAGCGGTTCTGATGCGCTAGACTTTTTTTTTAAATTTAAGGCGAAATTCTTGTTTTGGAAGAAGCAAACCATTTCTTCCTTCGTTTCAAAATTCCAACGAAAGCCTCATTCGACTTGAATTGAAAACTTTACGAATATCACATATCTGAATCTAATTATTACGAGCGATAGCCATGCCGATAGTAATCATGTAATGGCCACTAAAAATCTCCACTTATATCAATTGCTTCCCCCGACAAAAATGAAAGAAACTGAATTGACTTCAATAAATTTACTTCCACTTTCAATGATATGGTGTTTTTATATGTGCCCGGAATTTCGTATATATAAATGTATACAAAACATATTACTGGAACCGAGTGAACGAGAGAATACGTTAGTAGTGAGAAAAAATCTAAGAATATCCTTTGCACCCGAAAAATATCGAAGAAATAGACCAAGGGTAAAAACGAGAAATATAACACATGGAATATTCGTACTGCCCTACTAAGCATAAAGATTCTATCTGCATTTTTCTCATTTTAGAGCTAACACCGGATTCAAAAACTATATACTCTATTGCATAATTCTACAAAATTTGAAAAACCAATCTTTTTGTGGAAGTATATTAAAATCAATATTGAAAAACGCACTCTCTCCAGTACAAATCAAAACACAAATCAGTGAATGTCTTGAAAGTACTAAAATATAGATAGAACCTGTATACTTAGTAGGGCAGCGTAGCTCTGACTATCTCGAAGAGCTATGGTAGCTGTATATCGAATTTATTAAGCTAACTCTTTCTAAGTGAAATAACAGATAGTCTGTAATTTTTCTTATGTGCCAGCTATCATATTCGTTGCTTATCTTTGCCATAATATGGAGTGCATGAAGTTTGTATGAAAAATGAAAAATGTTTTAGATCCCCCGATTTCAGAGATGAGATGCTATTGGTGAATGATTGGCGAAAGTTGAAATAGCTGTGGGGAAATAAATAAATTTATACATCACGATCTGGGGCTGGTTCGCTTGAGAAGAATTTTTCCTAGAAGGACACGATTTAGCGATTATTCTCGGCCTAAGTCCCTGCGTCATATTTTGAGAACATGTAATGAAGAGCACCATCGAGTATTATTAACACGTTTTCATCTAGAGTATGCCACTTTTGATGATTTCACCGGTAGCTTATTCGTCAGTACTTTCAAAACATATGCTGGTGAATTTAGTAGCCTTGACATAAAACTTTAAATCAACGCATTGTTTTTGATCGTAAAAGTAAATATTCTAAGCTAAATATATACAATACGTTTCATCCCGCACACAAAGCCATAACATATATTTGACCCTCAAAAAAGTTTTTCAATAACCTCCATGAATTCCTCGTGCCTATAAAAACACAATTTGCCACCGTAATCATATTAAACACGCATCGAAAAATGAACAAAATCGGAAATACATCAGAAAGAACATGCAAAATTATACTCTTAACGTAGATCTGACTGGGGAAAACGTCGAGCAGATGCCTGCAAAAGACCTAATGTGAAGAAGACTTTAACAAATCAAAACAAAAATTGCTACATGCACTCTTTGATACTACGTATTTGATTCGAAGAAAATGTAAATCTAAGAGAATTGTATGGCGACAACCGAACGAAAAATTTCCAACTTTTGTCGTAAATTAAAAAGTTTTGGAATGCTTTGGAAACTTTTTATTAATATGGAACTTTATTTTAGGGGAGAAATGTACTGTATAGTCGTGTCATGTCACAATGTAATCAGCCATGCAAAATAAGTGAATAAGAAGTTGGAGCGAACAAAAAAGAAAATAAAGAGACTGGTGCCCTTTTGCTCGCTGCTGTCTCTTCTTTTATCTTCTTCTTTGGCCCTGCTGTTCGTCTTATTGTAACATTTTTCCCCTATTTCGTTTTTGTTTTGATTAAGTCATAATCTGAAAGGGTCAGATTGTAGCTGAAATAAAAGTTACAATATTTTTTCGAAAATATTATTCTGTTTTTACCCTACATTCTCTAAAAGAACTGCAAATTTAAAAAGATAATTCGTCTTCTTGAAAATATTTCCTTCGGAAACTTACAGTATACGAAATACTGATGACGGCTCTAATGCTCAATATTTGATACGTGAAACTGGATCGTTTTGCGGAATAAGCCTCCGAAATTAGAACCAAATGGAATGGTTTTTATGGGATGAACCACTTAGTTGTAAAAAAAAGTTAGTGTCAGATGGTGACCTGATACCATGGTAGATTTTTAGGTCGTCTGCATATATTAAATGAGGAATATCATATAAAAACTCCGATATGTCAGATATAAAAATATTTAAAAAAGTCTAGCGCATCAGAACCGGTGGAAAACTAATTTTCGAAGAAATTATCTTTGAGGGATCTAAAAATGTGTGAAGGCGTTATACCCTTCTTTGTAGTATCATATCAACCATTTCTTACTCAAAGGAACAAATATCATTTTCTGATAGCATATCCTATAACACAAATGATGAAAATGTTCAGTGCTGGCAACATTTGTCCAACACAGCAGCAATAAATCTACCATAACATGCTCGTGCTTAATCAACCTATCCTTTGAATTTTGTTTTCATCCAAGGATATCATCGAAAGTTTCAGCGGTTAAACTATGTCTGGGGTTGCCATCCGAAAAATTTCCAAAACTCGGAAAATTTAAACATCGGTTGTTTATTTTATTGTAAATGCTTTGCTTATGAATACACAATGCAAGCATCTGTTGGTGCAATATTTACATCGTCTGGTGCTGGCAATCATGGGCTAGCACCATAGCTGCTTCACGTTGTATTTATCCACCCTATGAATTTCGTTTCGAGTGAATGGCTGCGCTGTAATTTATAGGAGTGAATATAATTTTAGGGTCACCATCGTCCAAACTTTTTAAATTTTTGAAACGTAAATATTTGTTGCTAATTGTCATTGCGAGATTTCCCATTTGGAAATTTTATGACAACATCGCTCGATAAAAAGTCAATAAATTACGAAATTCATCACAGCTGGCAACCCTTTCATAATTTTTCAACGAAATTTCTACAGAACTAGAAATGCAACAAGATCCACTTATCACATGAATTTTGTTTTGATTTCGTTACTGCATCGGAAGTTATAGGAAAAAAACCTTTATTTTCCTGAGCAAATTTACAATATTTAGGAGACAAAACTTACCATAGCTGGCGACTCTATACTAATTTTTGAACCAAATTTTTACGAGATCTATCTTAGAGTAAGGTTCACCTACTGCGTGAATTTTGTTAAAACCTGGTGGCTAAATCGGAAGCTATAAAACCAGCTAAAAACAAGTTGTTTTGCTCACCGATTTTTCCAAATGGCACCACTACCACAGTGTTGTCCGTATTTCAAAATCACTTCTATCAGACTTGGTCCTAGTTAAAACCAACATGTCCTGTAAATTTCATATTGATCGCATTATTCGACCGTCAGTTCTCGTGAACAGAAATTTTGAGTGCTGAAAATAGAGGTAATTTGATCACGGGCTGCCGTTCTTGTTTACCGCGGAATTTTGGAAATTTAAGCTTAACTTGGTGGATAAAATTGGTGGATTATCAATAATTTGAATTTATTTTCACAAATCCAAAAATTTTCAGGAAGGTCGATGTTGTGAAGGAATTTTTTTCAGGATCCTGCTGTAGCTGCAGAAATGCCCGCACAATCTTGAAAGTCCATGTGTGTTAAATTCTAGGCTAAATCAATACGCGCTGAAAATTTCACGATGATCTATTGTTTTTCTTAGAAGTTATGACAAATCGAAATTTGAAAAAAAAATCCTTGCCTACTTTTAGGCACTCAGCGCCTACATCAGCCTCAAAATTTCCAATTCTTTATCATAGGCAAGCTAAACACATAATAAGTTTTCATTCTCAGTACTTTTTTCACAAAAATTTACACTGCTTGGAAATATAGGAGCACTTCAAAATTCACTAAAATGCCCGCCGCCGCCAAAAAGTTTAAGATATCTGAGTTGTAGCAGGTCATGGAACTACCTGTTATATACATCTATGTCCTCCGGAAATTTCAGTTCAATCGGATCGGCAACTCCAGAGATTATCTCCCTTAATCATTTTGCTGATATATATATATATATATATATATATATATATATATATATATATATACATATATATATATATATATATATATATATATATATATATATATATATATATATATATCTATTTATATATATATATATATATATATATATATATATATATATATATATATATATATATATTTATGTATATAGGACGAATTTTTGCGAAGCGAGTTTAATACTAATTTTCTTCGAAAATTAGTAAAAAGAAGAGGGCCCAGATGACTTCCTTGAGATACACCGGATTTAACGTCGACTTTCTTAGAAATAAGACCTTGGAATTTCACGAATTGCAAGCGGTCGTGAAGATAAGAGCCAACCCACTTTAGTCAAGATCCTGCGATTCCGCATTGTTTCAGCTTGTTGATCAAAATTGAATGATCAGCTCGGTCGAATGCTTTGTTAAAGTCTGTATAGACTGCGTCAATTTGATCAATTTGATTTGTAATGAGATGAACTTTTTCACTTCCCTGAATGTACGCTCTTTTGTATTATCCTGTGAGAACAAATAGTTTTTGCCAGATATTGTTACTGCCCGATCTCTTACTTCTGGTCTAATTAAATCAATTTACCTTTACTCTTTCTGCTGCCTGAAATAAATTATATTTTCGTCCAGCCGTTATATCCAATTCTGGCCCACGCCAATGCGGAATCTCCACCTTATTACCAGGGACTTCAAATCCTTTCATCTTTACGCAAGTCATGTAAATAATAATTACACCAATCAGGCCCATCAAATGGAAAAAAAATTAAATGTTTCTTCACCTTTTCTTCCATTTGACGTGTTCCGTACCAATCTGCACACTGAGAAATGACCGAAATAAATATATTAATATCTTAATATTGTTATAGTAACAGCATTGTCACTAATACATAATTTGAACAGCTCAATATTTAATGTTAGGAAGTTACAATACAGTGGCGGCTCGTGTCTTTAAGACTCGGGGAAGCAGATATATTTTTGCATAGTTTTCCAGAATAAACAAGTAGGAATTTCAGCGCAGCAAATACATCAAAAGTTGCATTCAATTTCCAATTGTTTGACTCAGTGACTTTTCTACTCATTATTATCACCATCAATCTCAATAATATTTAAATGATGCAAGATTACAAATTACAATGCAAGATATTGCAAATTATAACTATTTTTTTTAAATAAAAAGTGAAAATTAGTGGTCCTGGTCACCACGAATCTATAAAGTACTTTTATCTATTCAAATAGTCTAAGAGAAAAATATACCGCAGTAGATGTTCTATGGTGAAATTCAATTTTCAAGACAAAATGAATTAAACCTTCTTCAAACAACGTGAAAATAATTCCTCACCCATACAAGGTGGGGTTAGATTTACCTCATAAAGCATTTTATCTATTCTGTGTATACATATATTAAACAGAACGTGCTCAAATATTTCTTTTATTCTTTGTATCAACAAGCAATAATAAAATACAAAGCATTTATTTAAAAAATTACTTCCATACCTCTTCCATAAAATCAGCTTCATGTCTTTAAGATTTGGGGTTGAAATAACCTCACGTTGTATGCCGAACGTTAATACTCTTGTACTATTTAAGTGAAAAGCCAATATCTTTCTTCAATCATTCCAATACTAACTTACGCACTTTCAGCACAAACAAAAAAACAGACAAATCAGAATAAACTCTTGAACTCAGTAATAAATCCATTACAGAAATGAAACATACAAATAACATCTTACGTTAAACAATGAATTCATTACAGTATTCATACATACAAATAACATCCTAAACTCAAAGCATACCAGCTCCAAGCTCTGTAGCGAAATAGAAACCAAACAGAGTACGCTACAAATCGTGTTGCGTCCATTCACAAATATTTCTGGGCCATTTAGCGGCTGAATAAGCGAGGGGTTTTTGATTTTCTCTACTCAAGAAGACGCGGTGACCTGAGCAGCGTCCGCGCTGCTATTCGGGAACATTCATTGCAAAGTGTTTACGACCATCGATTGCGTGATGCTTGCAATGGGGTGTATGCACACATTATGGTACGTGCATTGAGGCAAGATCACTTTAGTGTTCTGTGTAGCATATTTCAATACGCTGCAATGAACTGAGCGTTCTGGCTTACAATGGCACGAGATGCTTGAGGTTTTCACTCAAACGCAAGATATCCGATCGCATTGCTGTAAAACTACTGGTAAGGCACTTTGGCTGTGAGAACTATCTCGTGTGTGAGATGAATAGTGTTTTGAGTTTGGTAAAGTTTTTTATTGAGGTTGGATCTAATTCATATAAAATCAATTGATTTGCTTTGAATTTCAATATGTATTGTTAAGCTATTTTTCTTGTATAGGAAATATTTAGCAAGGGAAGCACTGTTTCCTTTGCGTACAACGACGAGCCGCCCCTGTTACAATATTATGTCTAAAGTTTAACTTTATATATTAAAACTGTTAACTTTTTATGTTAAGTGAACATATTTCGACAAAATGCTTTAACGTCTTAACATAAATATACTACTATGCCAATATAAATGTATTAACCAAGGGTGGTGGAATTGTTTTTGACCAAAACAGATACAGAATCGAAGCGTTCAAACGCAGTACCTCTCTCTCTCTCCACAAAAGTACCTCGTTCAAAGAACTGCAAAAGACCTGCAACGTAGATGTAAAATAATCTCGTCTGTTGTTAATTCGCTTTGTTTGAATTTTTGCGTGCTGCGGGAGTCGTCGTTTTTCGTCTGTGCCCAGAATTAATAAAATTACAAATTGTTTTATTTAAAAGAAAATCCAGACCAAACAACCCACACAACAAAGCACAATGCTAGTATTATATGTTAGGATGTTAATATGAAATATTGACATGCTAATATATTGGCATGTAAATACGAATTGTTGGTATACAAATATAGTATTGTAATACGCTAATATAACTTATTCCCATGTTAATATTAAATATTAGCCTACTAATATAATATTGCTACACACATACTCCCCACACACATGTCAATGTATAAAATTATAAGAATGCTGTGTGCTGACAATACAAAGTTATTGCTAAGTCAATATAATAATGTTAAAAAATGTTTTTAATATAAATATATAAGCTACAAAATATATTAAGGGTAGAACAATGGCTTTTTAGCGTGCAATCGTTTTGCCTTATGAGTCACCGTTACAGGTAGTTTGTGCTTTAGTTTTATCTTTGAGCTATGTTCTGTGTTTGGCAAAATCCTTCCTGTATTTTGTATCTTTGTGTCTATAGGTCAGGAAAATAAGGTTTGCTCTGCCAAATAAATCCAAGTGGAGATTTTTTGTCGGAAATGTGTTTATTGGAAGATGATAAATATAATGTGGAAAGTTCATTAAAAAGTCGTGTGCGCAACGAAAGTTATAATAGGTCATAAATCACGAAAATCTGTTTTTATAAATATCTCATTAGCTATTGACTTTACGTGAATTTATGTCGACATCAAATTTACTCAAGATGCAAATTTGTTGCAAAAGTTTCATATCAAAAATACATGTACAATAAGTAGTTTTCGAGATGTGAGGCTGAGAAAGTTTTGAACAGAGCTCATAATCATTATCGTTTGCATACACTGGTG
Source organism: Nemotelus pantherinus (assembly GCA_963978885.1). Classification (NCBI taxonomy): domain Eukaryota; kingdom Metazoa; phylum Arthropoda; class Insecta; order Diptera; family Stratiomyidae; genus Nemotelus; species Nemotelus pantherinus. The sequence goes on along the minus strand of OZ022263.1, from coordinate 81,221,117 downwards.
CATACAGATTATACGATGCAATTAAGCGTACACGTCGAGAAATAATCGAAATAAATATATTAACATCTTAATATTGTTATGGTAACAGTATTGTCACTAATACATAATTTTAACGGCTCAATGTTTTATGTTAGGAAGTTACAATATTATATATGCGGTTTAACTTTATATATTAAGGCTGTTCACTTTTTATGTTAAGGACGCCTGTGAACAAATTTCGACAAAATGTTTTAACGTCTTAACATAAATATTATGCCAATATAAATGTATTAACCAAGGTTAGTGAAATTGTTGCTGACCAAAACAGATAACGCAGTGCTTTTCTCTCCACAAAACTAAGTTCACGCTCAAAATACCTGGAACGTAGCTGTGAAATAATCTCGTCTGTTTAGTTTGCTTTGGTTGTCGTTGTTTTCTGTCTGTGCCCTGAATTGATAAATTTACAAATTGTTTCATTTCAAAGAAAATCCATACCAAACAATTCCAACAAAGTTAGGATGTTAATATTAAATATTGACATCCTAATTCAGCTAATAACGGCGTTAATATAATATATTGGCTTGTTAATATTGATTATCCCAATATAGTAGTGTAAGAGGTTAATATAACTTATTCCCATGTTAATATTAAATATTGGCCTACTAATATAATAGGCGTGTTTTTTGCTCCGATGCAGAGCAGAGTACAACTATGCCGCAAAAACAACGATCTAGTATAAAACAGCAGTGCATTCGCTAAGACTTTTTCTTTTTTCTATCAGCACATTCTGCATTTCAACACGTGAACTACAAATGAGGAATAGAATTTCTGTACTAGTGAATTTACTGGTGCAGGCGTGTTGTTGTTTTCAATGCATATACTCTACTCTCTGCTGGATAGAGGAGCAAACAAACACGCCTAATATTGTAACAGACAAATTCATCACACGCATGTCAACATATAAAATTATAAGAATGATGTGTGCTGGCAATATAATGTTATTGCTAGGTCAATATAATAATGCTAAGAAATGTAGTTAATAGAAATATATTAGCTGCAAAATATATTAAGGGTAGAACAATTATTTTTTAGCATGTAGAAAGTCAGTGTAATGCACTGTTATAAAATTTCTCACTAAATAAGAAAAGTAGGCTCAAACTATAATTGAAGAGATGATATACATTTGCGGAGGCTCTTGTCAAAGTAGAACCACGATTTACAAGCTGCACAGTCTTTTTAAACAAGGTAGGGACTCATTTGAAGACCACCGACGTCAATGCTAGCCAATCGAAGAGACCACTCCCGAAATTGGCCGAAAAGTCGAAAAAATCGTAGTGGAAGATGCTAAACTAAAGAGAAAACAGTTCGCGGAAATGGTTGTAGTATCAGATGCAAGCATTTAAAATATTCTTCCAGATCATCTTGGCATAACTAAGGTCAGGGCAAGGAGAGGGCCGAGAATGCTCATGGCGCCTCAAAAACAAAAGCGCGTTGAATGCTGTCGTGCGTTTTTCAAATTCTGTAGTGCAAACGAGGATAGAGCATTGCATTGAGACGTTACTGGAGACGAAACTTGAAGTCATCATTATGAGCTTGAGTCCTAATAAGACTCTATTTAGTGGCCATAATAAGGCACACCATCATTCAACATGTTCAAGGCGACCATTTTTTGGGAATCAGGAGGGATCCTTAGATTGATTTGAAAAACAATGGAGTCTTAATAATAAGAAGACACCTCGCTTCAATTCCAGAGTGATTGAAAGCAGCCATAAAATCAAAGTCAAAGTTGTCCTCCCCAAATATTTTCAGGTGCTCATGGACCCATGATATTACTACGGTGTGCGTTACTATGATTATTACCTAGAAAGCTTCACTTTGCCTCAGAAAGAAAAAATTTTGGGTTTCGGTGCATTACACAGATTTTCTACGCTTAATTATAGCGTATAATCTGTATACACAAACGATTATGATTATGAACTCTGCTCAGAACTTTCTCAGGCTTATTTTAATAATATTGATATATAATATATACTTGAAGCTTTTATGCAGATTTTAATGCTGAATAACTAACTAGATATTTAAGAAAAAATGCTTTTTGTGACCTTTGAAATTTAATAAAATGACTTTTTCCCCATTATCTTCCTCGTTTCACCACAAACATATTTCCACTGAAAATTTCCGCTTGGATTTTTTTGGTAGTTTGGCAATTCTATCGTCTTGTTTTTCTGGCTTCCTACCTCCCTCTATCGAATTAGACGGAACTCTTAATATTGCTCTTTTTGCTTTAGGAGATATTGCCCGCCCGGGAAACTTCTTTGAACCATAATGTTCGGGATCATTTATAAAATGTTGTACTGTACGACGGTTTCTTTTTATTGTCCTCGCTGCTTTTAAAACACTCCACATTATTAATTCAATTTGTTAATCACATGAATTTTTGCTTCAAACAATAATTTTCCAGATCCCATTCTGTATCTAGAAACTAAAACTTTACTTTTCGCGTTTTTAAAACTTCTCTATGGCACAACATTCTATAACATTCTATCAACAGTTTTATACTCAGTTTAGTTTAGTTTAACTACTCAGTTTTATACTCAGTTACAGTTTTATAATCCTCCTTCAATGAGGTTGAATATCCTTGTTACCTGGTGGTTGGTGAAAATTCTGAGTCTAAATCCAAATTGCCAATCAGGAATGATTTTGTGCGCCGTAATTTTTTGTGTTAGGCTTAGTAGGATGATATTTTCAAATGCCTTGCTCAGTGTTGTCAGCAGACTTATGAGCCTTTAGCTCAGTGGCAAATTTGGATAATTACTGGATTATCCAAATTTTTAATACCAAGAAAAAGCAATTACTATGCATGCAGGAATGCACTCCGAATTGAATTTTTTTATGTATTCATTGATAATTATGAATATGTCTCGAACAAATTTTGAACATGACTCATAAAAATGATAAGCTAGATCCAAAGCAAATCCTGATCCAAAAAAGTACAAAACGACTTAAAATTGAACTCAAAGTTTCTTGAATGTACCTTTCAACCTAAAAAAAAACAACTTGGAAAGATTCTTAGTTTGTCTCGAAAAGCTACAAATTCAGTTCCACCATAGTACCTATGAAACTTATGAATACTTTTCTGAAATCAAAATAAACTGGTCAAATATTATCATGGGGAAAAATTCGACTTGATTATGCAAGTTGAACATTTCTAGAAGCATATATGTATGTAACGTTTCTAAATTTTAGCTAATTTTCGAAATGAAATAAATTTAATATATGAAAGTTTTTTGGATAATTGGATACATTTGGCTAATTTGTTATACAAAACATGGAATAATCAGTATAATATTTGAATAGAATTTTAATCGAAAAAAAAGCATTTAAACTATATTTTGTTTGCATACCTCAATGCAATGAAGACTTTATTTATTCATTAAATGTTCATTAAATGTAAGCCACTAATCTCTGACGAATAAATAATAAATGTCGACTATGTATCTCGTAAAAAACCAAAGATGCTTCACAGCACATAAGGACTCATGCAATTTCTTCGTCAAATTTTAATATGCCAATCAAAGAAGCCCCATAAGCTGTTCTCTATTCACAAGAATATCTAATATTTTCAAATATAAACAAGCATTAATCATTAGCTGAATTTTCTGAATGTATTTAAATTCAACGAAACTTTTCACTATTTCCATACAACATTTTGTATCAGGCATTTCTTTTGATAAAAGTTTTTCCCGGAAAAACTTATGCACACTGACTTCAACAAGTTGAAAAATATACATATGTTGAAAACAAAAATATTCATTTCTCAACAAAAATCTCTTACAAAGTTCCAACATTAACCAAGCATAATAGCTCACAAGATTCTCCTCACATCATTCTTCCTCCCATCTAACTACATGTAAAACTATGTTCCAACACTCTAATCAAATTGAGTGCAACAATTTTCTTTGCAAGTTTTAGTCGAAGAAAAAAAGCAGGGAAAATCTGATGAAATGAAGTGAACCGAGCCTAACCGGAACGAAACTGACGTAGTCCATGTACAAAACTACGAATGCTACAACGATCGTGGCAGCAAAATTGATTTTATAAAGTACTTTATTGCAATAAATAAAACTAAGTGATGAAAGGCATTTGTGCACAGAAGAGCCATGCAATAGAATGAATGGACCGTCTGTGATCGATTTTCGTATAGCAAAAGTTTATGCTTAGATGCATGAAAAATGTATTTGATTGCCATTTCTAAGAAAGATGTTCTTGAATATGTAAAGTCAAGGGTAGACTGTTGGTCGACCTGAACTTAAGAATGCTTTTATGAGATTTACTGAGTTGACCGATAGTGGTAATAAACTTTGATTAGTTCAGAAAACTTTTAAAACCCCTTATCTCAGTTTTAAAAGTGATAAATTGCTGAGTTCCAATCTGTTAAATCTTTCATTTTGCGAATTAGATTTATAGTTTTTTTCTTCTAATCATAGTGCTAGAACTAGACGTGAGAGAGAAGTGTTTTCGAAGCGATTTGAATTTATTTAACTTTTTTTGGCACTTATTCATTCGAATTCTTCGTCGACAATCAAACACATATACATGTATAAATACCCATATATATGTATAATTTCAGGACACACTTCTTCAGCTCAGCAAACTAACATTGACTCAACTGAAGAAAATTTTACCATTTCAACATACTCATGCATGAATGCTGAAAGAGGGCTCAGTTAAAAAAAACAGAATATCTGAATATGCATGCACTCCCTAAAGTAATTCCTACTAACTATGGACAGCTAATAAGCTAATAAAAAATTGAGCATTCCCGAGTAGGGAATGAAAAATCAGTGGATGGGGTCCGAACCACACTCTCAGCACAATTTTTTTTCTTTCTTTTTTAACAATTTGAGGGTATTGCAACATTAGGAATGACATGCCTGGTTTATTAGTTGTGGTATGATCGTTAAGTTCTCACATGAATTTACCAACACCCATGAATAAATGATTATTATATTGCATGCAGTTGAATAATCTCATTTGTCTCAACTTGTACATCAGGCAGTGCCCAGCTCTGTTCTGAAAGCAAACAAGAAAAACTTCAAATTGAATTTCCTATATATCTTACTCAAAAATATAATCCAAGTGTTTGGGCACCAAAAACCAGAGCTGAAAATCATAAAACTGAGAAAAAATCTCTAAAATATTTTCAGACTCATTAGTTTGAAAATATGGATCTGACTAAAGCAAGTCTCTTCATAGTAGCCTTTTGAAAACCTATTTAAGTAGCTTATCAGCCAATAAATTCGTCAATACCAAACATATGTTTCAACAACACTGCAAAAAAAAGTATATATACAACCGACCCACATTGGGCGCATATATTCGTCTTGAGTTATTTAATCGAAATATGAGATTCATACATTTTAATATCTCAGAAATTAGACAATCACATCTAACTGAGATTTTTGGACGTTACTTGAATCCAGACCTTGGAAATATACGAACGATTTCAATCATACTAGCATATAAACCATCTACTTGGGAAAGTAGAATAAACGCACACATTCAAATTTCCAACAAATCAAAAACTTCTTTGGTTAAATTAAACTTGACATTTAATTTTCTCCGGGAAATTATTTTCCACCAGCTCTAGGTTTCATTTACTGTCGATGAATATGTTTCGCCTCACCTTTACCAGCTATACTGTCTGCCTGCATTCTGCTGATATAACTGCAGTGAAAACAACTTCACAGTCAAACAGGAACTACGTTCTTCTCACTGTATAGTTTTGAACTTTGTCTGCTTTACCAAGCTTATTTTCTTCCTTCTGGCGTCTTCCACTCGTGCTTGTACCAAAAACTGCTGAAAAGGGAATTTAGTTTTTTTGAAATATTTACATATATATTTGAGGGGATCAAATATATGAGTCGTACTTTTGGGATGTATATTGTATAGGTAGTAACTAAGTCACAAAGCTGATTTGAATGGAATCAGAACTATGATGGGAATCATGAAGAAGAAGTTGTCATGCAAGTGGTGCATTTCCAATGAAAAATGCGCCGAGAAGAGCACAGTGCAGCATACAGAGCGCAAAACTTAAGCTGGTAATTGGGTACTTTGCATTTCAATTTCAAAATATTGTACGAAAGGAAAAAAGAGGTTAATTGCTTATACTACGAAGAGAAAGTGCAATTACGGTTTGTGTGTGAAAGGCTCACGCTGGAAATTGAGAATAGAACTGTTGATTATTTTCTCATGTAAATTTCTCAGTTTTGCATAGAGTTTAAATTGAGATTTCTACTTTGAGATGTCAGAAGTGGAAGTGGTTTTTAATGATGCCAGATGAAAACTAAGGCATCCAAAAACTATAAACAGGGCAAGTGAAATAGTTTATTTGAAAGGAAATTGAAATAAGTGGTGAAGTAACTTTTTGTTATCTGAAGAAGTTAGAAAATTTGTAGTGAAAGCCAATTTCTCAAGTGAAATTATTCTGGTCAGAATATTTTATAGGTGTAGCATAGGTCAGATTTTATAGGTGAGAATATTTTATAGGTCTATCCATTGTGTGCTTGAAAAAGTAAAACTCTGCATACCGACATTTGTCAAAAATACACGTCAACCACCCTTTTATTTATATCACTGAAGGTTTGCCATTTTAGAATAAAAACGCAGAGATTATGTAAATTGAGCGTTGGGACAACAAGCTGCTGATGCTGAAATGAAAATGAAAACTTCATCATTTTCCAAATATTTTGTGTGTTTTCTAAGTTCACTTTTTCAAGTATCAAATGGATAACCCCTTATTATAACATTAGTCGTAAAATGAATCGTAAAAAATAATCACTCCACATTCGTAAACATTGATGCTATAAATGAAGCTATAAATGAAGGGTTATGTGGCATACTTAACTTTAGCCATTGAATATCTATTCATCTTTTGATAAATTCAAAAAATGCTATCTTTGCTTGTTGGAATAACTGAGTCCTCAATTATAAGCAACAATCTCTCTACAATTTCTAAAAGTTTTTAAACATTAGAAATGAGTTGAAGGTGTCAAATGAAAGTTTCGGTCCTATTCTTTTGCTTATGATCCTTTATTCCCTGATGCCCCGCAAAACGCAGTAAACCTTATAGATTGCAAGTAGAATTTTCTCACAACCGTCTTAATTAATGCATTTCGGTTCACACAGTAAATACCGTGAAGACCTTGTGCACTTGTTTGTTTCAGTAAGGATTGTTTCTATTACCTTACCCTCTTAAAATGCTTTGAATTTTAGCTTGCCAGCTCGGCAATCAGCCTGCTTACCAGCCTCTCTGCTTGTCTGTCTACTTGTCTGTCTAGTCTAGCAGAATAACATGAATTAATACTGTTTTTGAGACTGTTTCTCTGGTCGGACCACCTCAAGTGCGCCTGTAACACTATCAGCTTGAACAGAGCCATTTCAGTCTCGATGAGACGGTCCTTGCATTGTCTTCATCCCGCAGCAGATGTGATTTACTGTTTCCAGTTTATCCTGCATTTCACAAATACAATCCTCATCTGGTCGATAGAAACATACCAACACAAGCGAAACACATTAAGTCGAAAGCTGAAGGATCGAAACTCACATTTACAGATATGTATGTACATATGTATATCCGCCCATATAGCCATTTGCAATAATTTCCATTTTTCGTTTCCTCTAGACGTCATTCTTGCTGGTCCTTTATTTCTTCGCCTACAAGCTAGCACAAGAATCTATCACACTTTGCGGAACCAAAAAGACAATACATAGGCTGTGTTTCGGTCTAATTGTCTTGTTTTACAGTTTGGAATGTTTGTGGCTTTGTTGCCTTTCAACTTAACAGCCAGCAGTGGTCGTGTCTTGGATTCAAACTAAATAAATGATATGTTGAGAAAAGACAAGTGTTTATTTGGCTTAATGAAATCTGACATTTTGATTCTTTGGTATTGTTTGAGATGAGTATGCGATGAAAAGATGTTGGATGAGGTTGAGATAAAGTTAGACCATTTTCATATGAATAATGATCATATTTTATGATTTTGAGAAAAAAAAGATGAGCGCAAAAAAAAGTTTTTGCTTTTTTCTAAATTATTTATTAATTGCTATAAAATGTTTGAGACTATTTTTCGAAAATATGTGTAATAAGTCAATTGTTTTTTTCAATATTTTTCATATATTATTAGAATTTTATGTGACTGGAAACTGAACAGATGTCAGACTTATTAATAAGTATATTATAAAAAATTTTCCTGCACGTTTAAAATTTTCAATCATTTAGATTTTTACGCTGTTTCGGACCTAAAAAATCTGCGCCCAACGTGGGCTTCATGTGGTACATATTATATTTTAGTTTCATTGATTTATTATGCTTACATTCCATTTGTATTTAACTTCCACCAACAAAAAATACAGAAAGATTAGATTTAACTGACACAAACCATCAAACGGCACTAAAAAGAATAAATTTCAGAGCACGATTTAATGATAAATAAAGATACAATTCAGTTAACATGCTAATGCCATTGACTAGCAAGAACAAATTTATTAATCTTCATACTTTGATTGAACGCAGTCTGCAGTTTAATTGAGTAAAATTTGGAAAAAGCTTGAAGCTAGTTGATTTAGGACGTTTACGAACATCAATAGCTTTTCAAACTTATTATCGAGGGAAATATTACACAGCAAACACTAAAGGCTACTTAAGGCTATATAAACTCTGGTTCAAGTTTGAAGTTCTGCGTTTTCAGATACACGAAAGCATTTTTCAAATGCGGATTCTACATATATTTATTGATTTTCGAAGAAATTTAGTATTAAACTCATTATGCCGAAAATTCATCATGCATATATATAAATAAATATATATATATATATATATATATATATATATATATATATATATATATATATATATATATATATACATATATATATATATATGTATATATATATATATATATATATATATATATATATATATATATATATATATATATATATATAAATATATCCGCTCCGATTGATATGAAACTTTCGGAGAATATAGATGTATATCAAATGTAGGTCCATGATTTGTCAGAATTAAGATGATAAAGAAATGGAAATTTTGAGCCTTGTGTGGGCGCTGAGTGCCTAAAAGGAAGCAAGGATTTTTTTTTCAAATTTCAATTTGTCAGAACTTCCAAAGAAAACCATGGATCATCGTGAAATTTGCAGAGCATATTGATGTGGCTTAAAAGTTAACACACATGGACTTTAAGACTGTGCAGGCAACACTGTAGCTACAGCAGGCTCCGGAAAAAATCCTTCAAATCATCGACCCCCCTGAAATTTTTTTATATATATGCTCGTAGTCTGGAGGATAGCAAGAAAGTAGCTAAGTCAAAATGGACGCACGTAAACAGCTGACATACTGTTCAAACGTCACTTAGGATTAGAAATAAAAATGAAAAGCAGTTTTTACGCATTGGTGGTAAAGGAGATGAACGATAGACTTGAGTATAGTGCTATTATAAACTAAATACGGGCTTTTGAACACCTCAACTCAACTTGAGTTTCAAGTAGGCTTTTACACAGCGCAACTCATCCTGGGTTTTTAGAAGGCGGGTGTGAGGTGCAATAGGCCGGGTACGCTGATTCGTGCACCATGAAATTTTCAATTTTTCTCTTTCGCTCTTTTTCATATATATGGCGTCAAAAGACGAGAATAAGTGAAACGTTTTGAATATGTTAGGAAAATTTTAATGATTTCTGCAGCTGTATGCTGAAAACTCCGAAATTTAATACAATTTCCAAAGTTTAATGCAAGTATTAAGCTGATGTAAGTAAATACTTAGATTATAATTTTAAAAAAATTAAAAAAAAAAAGTATCGAGCTGTGATGAATTTATGATGAATTTCGTAATTTACTGACTTTTTTTATCGAGCGATGTCATTAAATTTCCAAATGGGAATGATCCTGTAGTGACAATTAACAACAAATATTCAGGTTTCGAAAATTTGAAAAGTTTTGAGGGTGGTTACCATAAAATTCTATTCACTCCTATAACCTCCAGCGCAGTCATTCACTTGAAACGAAATTCACAGAGTGGGTTTAACACAACGTGAAGGAGCTGTGGTGCAAGCACATGATTGCCAGTATCAGACAATTTCGTAGATGCTGCCATTTTCTATTCATAAGCAAAGCATCTACAGTAAAATAAGCAACCGATATTTAAATGTTCCGAGTTTTGGAAATTTTTCGGATGCCAACCCCAGGTATAGTTTAATCGCTGAAACTTTCGACATCATTGTTTGAAAACGAAATTCAAAGGATAGGTTGATTACGCACGAGCATGTTATGGTAGACTTATTCCTGCTGTGTTGGACAAATTTTGCCACCACTGAGCATTTTCAATATTTGTGTTACAGGAGATGCTGTCAGAAAATGATATTTGTTCTTTTGAGTAAGAAATGGTTGATATGATACTACAAAGAAGTGTATTATAATCTTCACACATTTTTAAGTCACTCAAAAATAATTTCTTCGAAAATCAGTTTTCTAGCGATTCTGATGCGCTAGACCTCTTTACCTTTAAGCTGCTTGACTGAATCATCATGCTCGAATATAGGCAAACATTTGGGAAAGCCGCCATGATCAGCATGTAATTAAATCAAATGGGTTGACGCGGGCTCCTTCTTAATCAGGAAGGAAATAATGTCTCCATTTTTCTTTTTTCTTTTTTTTTTTTTTGAAGAAAACCAGCGACCCTATCATTTGGTGATTGAGATTTATCACTCGTCTATCTTGATGGTGGTTCTTTGGATAAGAATGCAGAACAAACAATAGCATATATACTTTATTTCGCTGCTATTAACGGGTATCACTCTTACCAGACCACTATAGGCATGTCTGGGCATACATTAATAGAAAGCTCATATTACAAAGGCATTGCTCATATTATGAGAAAGCTCCTACAATTAAATCTTTTTTTTTTATTCTTTAATAAAACAGTACCAAATGTTGAAATTTCACCGGAGTAACTATGAAAAATATCATGTTTGGCATGATGTCGACAAGTTGTTAAATTGCTTGAGGTTTGTGTACACCTTTTTTCAAATAACAAATCAAAAAGAAGGGAGCGCCGTTAAATTTCGAAAACGTGGCTGCCAATCAATCTTAGACCTACTCAAAAGTATACATTTCCCGAGGATTCATCTTAGAAATTCCAGTGTAAGCTTCAGCAGAGTGGCAAGTGGCTTCATCTTGCTTAAGCCACATTTAAATTCTGCCTGGTGTATAGCCCTTGGATTTTTGGTGCAGCGAATTCTGTGATTTTGCATATTTACAAAATCGTAAAAGTGGAACCGTAGGATGGAGCCAATTTCTTCGCTTACCAATGGATGTAGACTTGGATTAAGAGGTCATGGTTTCAACCAAGACGTAAAGAGAACTTCCAAAATCCCTTGGACTGAGTAAAAGTACTGAGCACCAGAAATAAAACTGGCCCAAGCCAAGCAAACAATGGTATTGCACTGGTGCAATACCAAATCACGATGCACATTGTTGACAGACTTGGCGGTATACCATCGCACTCCAAGGAGGAGAGCTGAAGAACTGTAGATTCCATAATAATGCAGGATAAAGCTTGGCCAGGAGCTAGTAGTAAAAAATTCAGAGACTCGCTGAACGTGAAAAACCAGCGACTTAGAGACCGAAAAATGACAGCAGTTGGCTAGAGATCCCACAACCCTCCACTTCTGAATTGAGAATGGTCATTAAGGCTATCGATGAGGCTAAATAGCACCAAACATTTACACTGTTCAATCCGATGACTGATTGGATCGGAAGCAATTTTAAATCGATATGATTCCGCGAACTCTTGGCTTGCCCCTCAATAGTTTGCTCCGGAACTGGCAAAATCGTGGTTTTTAGCATCAATTCCGATAAAACCGATCTTATATTCTTAAAATAATACTTAAAATTAATCAAATTAAATAAAATCAATGCTTCCAAAAAGAATCTATGAAATACTCGTCTGATCTAACTGAGCGCACATTCCAGGTTAGATGCAAAAACCATTCTATCGCTTAATATCATGCGCATGCTAATATACCTCAAGAGAGCGATTTAGGGCCGGTACTTTATGAAACTTCCATATCATAATCAAAGCAAAGATATGTGGGTCGAGACTATTGTGGAAGAAATCAAAAACTGCAGTCGAAAATATAATGCAACTCTTGCTCATCAGCCCAACAAGCTGGCCAGAAGAGTACTAATTCATCGCGAAGTCCAGCGACTGAAAAGAACTGATCCATTAAGCCTTACGTCTCTCACGTAGAACAAGCAACTTGTGTGGTCACTTTTTGTGGCTTTCAACCTTCTTAAAAATTACAAACAGTGTGACTCTAGAACACTGATCTCAAATTTTCTCTCTGATTTTGAATCAAAATTTACACGTTCTCAGCTTTAAAAGGTGCGCATTATTTGTTTTAGTATGTAAGATTATAAAACTAACCAAGGCTCTTGTACAAAGGCTAAAACAGCTAAGAAAGTTACTTCAAAACAAATTCTTTACTAGGAAATACAAGATTCACGAAATATATGTATCTTATCAGGTCTCATGTAGCACAATAAGTACTTGGTCTGATTTTGGACAGCGATATATGCCAGCAAGAAGATGCTGAGTAAAGAATGTGCTGCACGTACTGGGTTATTGTCGATCCTTACGTATGGCTGCCCCAACAGGTAGCCAGTAATGGAATAAGTCAGCTATGCTGACCGATCAGCAATTGGTGGCTTTCTATGTTACAGGTGTCTTGAACACGACTCCTTCGTTTGCGTTAAACGTATTGCGTCATCTTTCCTCGCTCAAAGAATCGGTAAATTAAAAGTCAAGATCATTTGGTCGCAGCAGTATTTGGCAAGGACTCGTAAGGTCTACTAAGGACTACTTGGATCTCATTTTTTACTTCAAACGAAGATATCTAGCAACCGTAGGGGATGGACAATAATGAAATTAACAAACGGGCACAACAGCTTTTAGTGTTTACAATGAGGGAATTCAAACGGCCACCACGTATGGATCAAGGACTAAACCTATATCCGTTTCTTCAAGCACAATTTTTCAGCTTCTGATTGTAAGTAGTTTTGTTATTGATTCTAATCCTTAGACTATCAGCGATTTATTTGCAGCCTTTTTGTCCTCTTCCTTTGTGGAAAGTTCACTAAATACCTCTATAAATTCTTTTTTCTAATGTTTCTCCCCTTTCTTTTCTGTGCTTAGAACCAATCCTTTGGAAGCTAAGTTTCTTATGCATACCTTAGATTCTAATGGTAGTTCTGATCATGAAGGCATTCCCAATATGGTTTCAATTCCCTCTAACACTATCTCTGTGTTATTTTAGCTATCCTTTTCGACATTAGCCTTTCAGCTGGTGTACTCCCTTCTTTATGGAAATCCAGCTATTTTTTCTCAATATTCAAATCTGATGACACATCTGCCATTTCCAATTATAGTCTTATATTCCCCCTTTACTATTTTCGTAAATTTCTTGAACGTCTTGTCAATAATAGAGTTTATATGTCTCTACAACCTTTCCTTGCTCCTGTGCAACATGGTTTCATCAAAGGCAGGCTACTACGGCCAATCTTACGGCGTTCACTAATTTTTCGCATCTGCCTTCGATTTTCAAGGTCTAGTTGATGTAATTTATGTGGAATTTTCGAAGGGCTTTTGGTTCTGTAAACCATGCCCTGCTGCTCAATAAACTGAATGGGTTTTGTATTTTCGGTCCCGTCGTTTCTTAGTTTTCCTTTTATCTTCATAGTCGTCCTTGCAGAAACACTCTAGACGGTTCCATCTCTTCTCCTATATATCCATTGATAACGGATGACTTAAAATTATACTGCGGACTATTATCACCAATTGCAAGCTGATTTGTTTAAACGTCAAGGATACGACATATACTATGATTAACATTTTTACTAACAGTAAAGCTGCGATTAAAGCTCTTACATATATCTCACACGTATGAATCAATGTACATATTCGACTCTATGTAGGCCTTGAACCAGCTAGGCAACAATAAAAGTTGCCAGCTATTAGGGAATCAATAAAAACTAAGAAACGAATGCATTAGCTAAACATGAGACTAGTTTTCCTCTATTTGAATCAACACACATCCCAATTCCTATCCAAACAGTTCAGCGCTTGATCGACTCTTATAAGATGCAAGCTGCAGTGCGCAACTAAAATCTGCAGAATAACAAAAGCTATGCGTAGGTCGTACCATCTCGCACATACTAAATACCTACTTAGATGAACCTGGACTCTCTGCAACCAGCAAGGAAACACTGTTTTGTAGCCAGTGACCACTGTAAGAAGCATCACGAGCAAGAAGTCTTCTTATTTGGTATCGCCTTCCTACGGACTAATTGGCCTGTGCGTAGCCTTGTGGGTGCGTGAACTTCTGTAAACAAAACCTAACCTAAAATTCAACAGAAATTCAAAAATTCTCAATTATCACAACAAACTATCCATTTAAATACCTACCTAATCGCAAACATCGTTACCGCTATCAAATATGTGCATATCTCCCATAGGTAGTTTGTCAATTATACTTTATCCTGTCAATGGAAAGTTCACTGCTAAAACTGTTTGGCTCCTGAATTGCAAATTGAGCATACCCAATGGTGTCGAAAATAAAACACTTCCAATCGACTACAGCAAGAGTAGTAGTAATGAAACTCTAGGAATTTTTTGCACAAAATTGTCCACGTTGCCAACCGAAAGCGATATACCCTACCTACTCATTCGATGAGAATCCATCATCTTTACCAGCAGAGTTCCATCCGGACCGAGAGGTAATGGGAGCGGGGATAGCTGATTTGAAGTGCACTAATCAAAAGTATGTATTTTAAATGGGAGTCTATCAGATTAGGCCTATAAAACATCGCGGCCCACTTTATAGCTACATGGCAATCGCAATTAGTGTGACATGTCAATAAACAAAAGAAGTGAATTGGTGGCAAGTGAATAAACGCGAACGATGATTCAAACAATAACAGGTCAATGCAAATGTCTATACAACAAATAAACAAACAAACTAGCTAGTTTGTACATTGTACATTGTGTCATAGGCATGTACACTGTGCCGGGACATAGGTACAATAAACAAATATTTGGTAGCGGCGTGCATTTTGTTGAATAACATTCGCTTAGTTGACATACTCATGACATTGTGTACTAGAGGTTCGGTAGGATACTCCTCTGGGGGAATTTATGTTAGTGTTGTTTGTTTTTATTAGGTTTGTTAATGCTGCGTCATGTTTCGAACTGGTGCACTTTTAGTTTGAGTTCAACCCATTTGCCTGCACAAGCTTAATATTTAATTAAGCTTGTGCAGGCAAATGGGCATAATCACACAAATACATATATATTTGTCGGTTTATATTTTAGACATCAAATCAACAAAAACTGAAGAGAAAAAATATTTAGACATCAAATCAACAAAAACTGAAGAGAACAACTTTTTTCCACATCTTCCTGCAACCATTAAATGCATAACTTCCTTCCGCCATCAAACCATTTACATTTTCTAATTAAAAACAAACAAGAAACTGTAAGCACTGCCACTTCTGCTCATGACGTTACTACAAGCATCCAGCCATAGTTGAATTGCTAGATGACTAAATGAATGAATGACTTCGGGATACCAGGAACGGGTTTTGGTCCCACGCCAGCATCATCATCGCCGCCGTCATCATAAGCAATTTGAGCTCCATATACGTCTACGGGAAAACTCCTCGAAAAAAGAAGAGATTTCCCATGGGATAAACACTTTTGTACTTTTGCTGACTTTAAAAAGCTAACAAGGTAATGGTAGAGAAATTCGTTGGGATAAGGGCTTTATGTATGTTTACCAGTTTAATCGTTGCGTTCCCAAAATGAAAGAAAGGAGGTTCACCAAGCTTCTCGATCTAGAGTCGTTAAATTGAATATCTGGGAAAATTTTACTTGATGCCATGAGAAGCCCGTCCGCTACCTTTACAAGCCCATATGCTACTAAACCTTGCCCTTGCGCTAGGATAATAGTCCAACAAACGTCCGAGTATCAAATTTACGTTGAGTGGTTGTGAAAAGTTAAGGTACATTCGTTGAATAGGATTCTAATAGGGATTTGAATTTTCGTCTAGCTATGATCGAATGCAACGAACTTAAAGAAAATGTGTGGAGTAATCCTATTTTCTTAAGCACTCAGTTTCCAAAAGGTGAGTTTCAATTTGATTTTCTTCGCCGAAGTCAAATGCGACGGCATTTAGATTTCGATGGCTATATGTCAATAAGATGGAAATGTGCAGACGTTGATGATTTGCATAATTGAAGTGAACTGATATCAGCAAGTTTTGTTGATGTTTGCGGTGGAGATACAGAGTGAATACAGTTATGGCTGCGTAAGATTCATTAGGAAGACAAGAGATTTAACTGACTGAATTATTTGCTGTTTTATCCAATTAAATGGTAATTGATTTATCGCAGGTGAGATGAGTAAGTACGTTGGATGATTTGTATAAAAAATAATCTATCGAAGAATTTTTCTTGCACCAGTAGAGTATTCTGTAGGCAAATCTAAAAAAAAATCCGACACTTTTTATAAACTTTTGGTAATTTAAAAACTTGTAATCAAAATTAAAAATAAAAATGTACGAATCAAAATAAAAGTAGTAAATTAGGTGAGAAAATTGTTGGAGTCACTTAACAGTAGTTTCAATGCAATGCGAGCATTATTAACTACAGAGGAAGCAGCGATAAATGCATTGGTGAACTTCACCATGAATAAAATGCAGTGAGCGCAAGCAACGTTATTGGAATATCTAAGCAGGCGTTTGAAAACATTACATCTACGTTAGTGAAATTTTTTTCCCTCAGTTTAAATGTTCTTTCGTTTGTTTGTGGTTCCAAACAGTTGAATAATATAAGTCGGCTACAAAACAAATAGTTCAGAAAAGATTAAGATTTGTCAAAACAGTTTAGAAAAAAAAATTTTTTTAAAAAAGATTGAAGTGAAACATTATTTTTATTTTATTAGTCTGATTTTATCAGTTATCAATCCGAAACTAGGCATCTAGTGAACGAATTATAAAATGTATGGCATGACCTGGCTTAGATCATTGGTTCAAGGCACGACCGACGATTAGGAAATACGAATCCGTGCTGGTGGGTGTGGCATTCTGGACCTAGTCGCTTTACGCGCCGCACCGCCGGAGTGAAATCTGAGCGCAAACGGCTCCAGATAATGTCATGCTGCCTCCGTCCCGTTAAAACCTGGCAAGTCTCAGAGTACGTTCGAAGCCCGCATCGTTTAGTTGGTGGTGCAGGTTCGATAGACATTGTTCCCGATTAGCACTGACCTGGCCCTGAGATCCAGCTCCATGATGGCTGCTCATCAACCCTCGCGTCGGGCTCCCTGCTTTGCAAAGATTACCACGAGGTCATTAAGGCGACTACACATCCGGGTGGAGATAGCAGCTTTGAGTTGGGACCCATAAACATTGATGACGCAAACAACAACAAAATTGACAGAGAAGACACAAGATAAAACAGACGGACAACAAAACGTGGAGCTGAACAATGCAGTGTCCAGGATGAAGAACCCTGATGGGGTACCGGTCGAGGCGCTTAAAGTCGTGGCGAAGAGCCAACCGCGTCAATTATAGGATTTTTATAATCCATGTTTAGTCGTGGGGGTCTTCCCGCCGCGGTGGAAAGTAGCTCAACTGTTACTTGTAGACAAGCGAAGGAGTATCCTGGGCAATCCATTAGCATATCGCCCACTGTGCATGCTAGACACTGCGGGGAAGCTTCTCGAGGGGCTGCTGTCAGCAGTTAGATGTGCTGATGATCTTTTTTGCAGGCAACATGGCTTCCGAAAAGGGCATTCAACAATCGATGCCATCTCAGAAGTTGTTGGAGCTGGACAAGAGCGGAAAGGTATGCCATCAAGCCATATCGGTCGTTCTGCTGGTAATGCTGGACATACAAAACGCTTTCAACTCGGCGAGGTTGACCGACATCCTTCGGGCCTTTGAGCAGACGTTCCGTAACGATAGCTACTTGCTAGCCATGATGTTGGACTACCTCAAGGGCCGCTGGTCGATCTACGTCTAAAGGAGGCCTGTCACCTCAGGTGCGGAGCAGGGGTCGATCTTAGGACCTGGCGTCTGGAACATCATGAACGATGATCTGCTGTGCCTGGAAACGCCTGCGAATGTGTTTCTGGTAGGTTACGCTGATTACGTCACAGCGGTAATCACTTCCAGATCTGCCGAATTTGCTCAGCTCAGACTTAACTAAGTCATGAGGAGGGTGGATCGGTGGAGGACCGAACACGGTCTCCAGCTGGCAATCTCTAAAACATAGATATTAATGCTGACGAAGCGGAGGATACCAACTATTATACCCATGACAGCTGGCTCCATCGAGGTCCAGACCAGCAAGTCGGTCAGGTATCTGGGAGGGACCCTGGACACTAAGCTGACGTATTGGGATCATATCCGCAGGGCATGTGACACGGCTCTAGAAGTCGTCACTTCGCTGAGTAGGCTAATGGCCAACAACGGTGGACCCAGTGAGACGCGACTAAAGCTGCTGATGGTAACGACCGATTCCATCTTGCTATATGGGATGTGCTATGAACTGAGAAGTTCCGGAAGCGCATTGCCAGAGTCAAGCACAGGGGTGCCCTGCAAATCGCCTATAGCTACCACATGGTCTCAGAAGAGGCTGTGATGGTGGTATCGGGAGTAATCGCGATCGATCTACTAGCGCGAGAATGCAAAGAAGGGTACCTCTTTCGCTCAGAGCTGGGCCGAACTGAGGCTCTGACGCACGTGCGTACGCCTACCTTCCAACTTTGGCAGCAACGTTGAAGTGAAAGTGCTAAAGGACGCTGGATGGCTAAGCTAATTGGTCTCATTGAGCCTTGGCTTAACCGAAGCCACGGAGAGGTAAACTTTTACCTTTGTCAATTCTTGACAGGGTACGGTTACTTCAGGAAATACCTGAACAGAATAGGTAAGGTGGTCACACCGTACTGCCAGTAATGCTCAGCACACATTCTTTATATGCAGTCGCTTCGTAAGTTTGAGGTGCACCATTGAGTCCACGATTAGCATGGTAACGCCTGAGACCATCTTGGATGCAATGCTGCGAAACGAGGAGAACTGGCGCGCAGTCTCAGCATATGTTGAGAAAGTGCTGCGCATAAAGCGGGAGGAAACATGCCTTACCGACCTTTGAACTGTGGTAGTTTGTGAAGTCCGTGGTTACCGAGAGGTGAGTCAGCACGACCGGGTTGACGCAGTGCTTAAGCGAGTTCCGACTCGGAATTTCGTGGGCTTGTAGATGGTCCTTTTTTAGTGAGTCAAACCAAACTAGTTTTGAATTTGAAAATTCTTACTCTCAAATGTCATAAACAAACTTTTTCTGATGTTTTGTTTTGAAAGTTACAAGTAAATAAACTTCATAAAGCTAAGATTTCATGAAAACTGACTATTCAAAAGTCTCAACACTAATTATCGGTTAGTTGCACTAAGCATTGACCTTCGTTCTTTCTTATATGACTTAGAAGATTTCAATGTCAAAAATTCTGTATGTAAAAACAGAAGCTGCTGCCAACATTCATTTGAAACAGCATATCCCACAGCTACAGAGCATCACTTTTGAGACCTGATAAGAGTACACTACTAAAAATACGAATAATGGCGAACTATACTTCTGACGAATCGTTTGACGAAGCCCAAAAATATTTCAGCCTATCATTATGGCAGGAAGATTCTGATTCTGGAGTAGACCAACACTTTAACGAAGAACCGGTAACGAAGGAAACTTACTTGGATAACGATGAACACAAATTGTCTTTTGAAGCTTTGGATGAAGAAATCGCCCGGTTTATATTCACAAATGGAATTAAACTGACATCGACACTGCAAAAGCAGCATTCCCATCAGTGGCGGCTCGTGGCTTAATCTTATGGGGGTCACAAATCGAAAGCACCTGTATTGGGTACATGAATATTTACCGTGCTCTTTTCTTAAGAGTTGAATTTATTTTAGTTAATTTGCCAAAACATAGCAAAACTGCTATTGAAAGAGTTAAAAAAATATTATAAGAAAACAAAGCAGCTTACAAAATTCTTTAAAGGGCGGTTTAAAAGTCCTTAAACAGTGGTATTTTGACGAAACATTTAAGAGATTTGAAAAGACATCAGAAACCCTCATGTGAATCTTGACCGTAATAAGCTTAGCATGGTTTATTACAGCAAAATGGATGCACCGATATCAATAAATATTATTAAAATTTACAAACAGTCCTAGGTACACCTAATCCAAGAATTCATAAAAAACGGTAAAACCCTTTTTTGCAGAAAACTTTTCATATGTCCAAACTAGAAAACCTAGTTTTATAGGCAGTAGATCGCTGCTCTGGACTGGCACCGTAGCGAGCAGAGCTGCTGACCTCTTGTCTGCCATTAAGAAAGCGGCTCGCAAAAATTTAAAAGAAACTCGATTTGCAGTTTCCAAAGGTTTATCATACGTTGAAGCTCGTATGTTAGTTAGCCCCTGCCTCGTACCTCTCTACCTCCGCTCCTTCTTCCTCCAACATTCTTTTTGCCATACTTACTATGCAATTTTCATGACATTTCGTGAAAGATGATGTTTTGTTGCACATATATCTTAGGAATGGTAGGCAAATTATTCAAGATTTTCTTTCCTGCGATGTGGACTACAATTCTAGAGTTGCGTTTAACGAAATATTAAGCAGTAGCATAATTGGGTTGGCACAAAGCTAAAAACGAAATAGCAAAAATTACAATATTCATAAATAGTTTAAACATTTTTGAATTTTAATTCTAAGCGGTATTATTGCAGTTGACTAGCTTTGAACCCCCATAAAAATAAAATGCTGAGCTGAAGCTGTGAAGAAAGTTCATAAACAAAGAAAGTTTTGTATGTCAGCCGTCTCTTAAGCTTACTAGGCAAAGGCTATCAAATACTTAAACAGTAAGTAATGGAGATAACATTTTAAAAAAATGGTAAAATGAAGTCACTTGCTAGATTTTTTCCCTTAATGGTTTCCGTAGCACAAGATTAAACTATCAAGTACTTTACTGTTGTTGGAAAATGTACATTCTCAAGCTATTTATGTTTTGACAGATCTTCAAATGTATTTCATTTGCATGAATACTTTTGGAAACCCCAAATCGATATTCCAGGTATCCGCATATGTCGCTGGAGCGAGAGGCTCAATAAAAACCAGGTAGAGTGAAAATTTCAAGAACTACTCTTTGTTCATTATAAGTCGTTAAGTTTCATTTAAACATCTCCGTGAAGTTTGAGCATAAATATTTTTAAGCAGTACTTCTTGTTAAAATTATTTTAGAGAAAATACTAAAACACTATAGATATAAGTGAATCAAAGTTCTACTGGCACTCAGTTCAAGCAACGAAGCTGTCAGGTGTGAGTTAATACTAAAGGCGGAGAGCAATTAAAAGATTGAGAAAAATGGCTGATTATACTTTAGAGGGTCCTATTGGCTTGTCAAAGAAATATTTGCATAGCTCCTCGGGTCCAATTGATTTATCACTGAAAAGAAAACGTGTTTCGGAATATTTTGAGATACCAGCAAAGACAACTAAGTTTTTCGATCAGCGCCTGAAAGACATTTCTCCGACTAAGAAATTCAATTTCGAAAGTCCTATTGATTTATCTACAAGAAACCGTTGGACTAAAGATATCCTGAATGAAACATATTCTCATTTTGCGTTCACAAATGGAGTCAGAGTATCATCTACACCGCGGTATGACGATCGAGCAGCACAAATAACTTTTGACGATATTGGCGCAAATCTTTTGGACGAAGCCATATAGGTTAATCACAATACAGCGTTTTCCATTGCGGCAAACGCAGTGGGCTGCGGCAAAGTGCTGTCAAAATATTAGAATGCACTGTTTTGTATGGTAACGCGCACAATGGCTGCGGCCGAATTTGCGGCTGCGGCAGAATTTGCCAAATTTCTAATTTTGCCGCACCGCTTGCGGTGATACCTACGATAGGTTGGCTGAATTCATTGTATCACTTATGTACACTTATTTTAAATTTTTCAAAATTATTGTTTTTCAAGCATAAAAGCACGCTCACAAGGTTGTTCTTTCACAGCCCAAATCATACGATTGCAGAGTTCCTTCTTAACAAG
Source organism: Nemotelus pantherinus (assembly GCA_963978885.1). Taxonomy (NCBI): domain Eukaryota; kingdom Metazoa; phylum Arthropoda; class Insecta; order Diptera; family Stratiomyidae; genus Nemotelus; species Nemotelus pantherinus. Next base: position 81,198,898 of record OZ022263.1, on the reverse strand, counting down.
AGAAGGCAGATTTGCAAAGCTATGACAGTCATACTTACTGGACGCTTCTGTGAATGCCCGCTTTAGTGCTTATAGGGTATAGTGTCGATACGATCACATCTAAAACTAAAATAATAACAGCATCCCTGTAGCTTCAGTAAGTCATTCAGCATACGATTCGTAACTACTTCTAGGTAATGGTAACTAATTACCAAGGTAAGCACTTCCAATATAATTTCTGCATTACATTTAACTCATTATGTCATAGAAGGTAATGTGTTGTGTTTGTATTCTGTACTAGTTACGGAAACAGTTACATTGGAGTGCTTTCAGAAGTGATGATAGAAAATCAGTTCAGTAAGAGATATGCTGTAATACATTACAGAAGTGGTGATATGGTACGTTGATATATGGTCAAAACTACCAAAAATTGTAAATAATAATCTCGAAAACGTACGAGTATGCGTGATGGAAATCAAAGTCTAATTCGGAGTGAAGGACACCAATGACGCTGATTCGTTTAGTTGAAAAATAAATAAGTACAAAATATATAGACACAGATTTCATGGATGAAAAAAGACAAGTAAAACAGCAAATACCACTATAAAGTTAATAAATTGTATGTATCAAAACAAGGATATAAAATCAAAATATTCCAGCATTATTCAAAATACACTATTTTAAACCTATATTCCAATAGAAAAATCGAACACGCGTTTACATCACTTGTACAATAACTCGCACTGTTGAAACATACAAATTTTCTGGAACTGCGTGCATAACAATTGCGCAGTATTTTAATAAAAATTGTGGCCCCGCAGCCTCACGTGCTTGTAGAGATAAGCAACAAGTTACCTACTGCATTACTTTTTAAGAAAGGTAATGCAGTGGGTAAGTTGTTACTTGATCGCTTACTCGACAAACTCGATTACATTGTTAGTAATGGAGCTTCGTGAATAATGTAGTACTTCCAGAATCAATTCTCATGCAACGCCTTGCCATTTTTCCTGCAGAATTATTTCACGTACTGCGAAACCCCACGTTGTAAATTTATCCGGACACTTGGGTCTCCATAATTATGCTGAAGACACTAGACGCTCGTGTTCATATTCTATTTCCGCGGGAGTTGAGGCACGGATAAATTGCCTAGATAAATTGTCACCAGAACGTGGGAAGATTAAGTATTTGATTATAACATTTGATTATAACAAATTAAGGTGAAGTAATCTTGTCTTTCATTATTGTGTAATGATAATCGAATATTGTTCGCGAGTTGTATACCTTTCGTCTAATGCTTGGCGAACAAGTCGCCGCTTTGCAATAGATTCCCAGTATTACTACGAAGGAATGAAATAAAACACTTGGTTTCAATTCTCCTTGGTCTGCAGTGCCTATCTGGTATGGCTCCTGATATCAGACTGCTTTATTAACACTCGTCTCCTACTTATATAGCTAAAATATTTACAGTTATACTTATCCTATATGGATCGGGTGTTTTTAATACTTAATGGTTACGTTTAATGCTTTTGTCGTATTAATGCTGTTGTCGCTATACAGCTGTTACTAGTTGCGCTACTCGCCGCGCCGCGTCGCTAGCGTCATTCATGTTTTGACGTTTTAGTTTCCGCGATCAATCACAATTGTCATGAGTTTTTTTTCTAAAGCGGAGTTCGACTAGAAAACTCTTAGACCTCCCAGATGTCACACTCTCCACATACACTCACACAAACAAATTCGTTCCCAGGAAAACGTGGTGATAATTCGGCGATCTTTGAAAATAAGCGAGCTTCAGGCTATGATAATTTTTGTCTCTTAATTTTTGAAAATTCGCTCACAAAATAAAAATTGTTTGCTCTATAAATTCCTGTGCAGTAGTGAAATCAAAATGAAATGCATATGGGGGATTTCACGTGAAGCGGACCATGAAAAAAAGTTGAGGCTCTATGAGGTTTGGTTGCCGAACGATGGGCTTCTGAATAATTGAAAAAACATTAAAAATACTGATTGGCATAGAAAATTAACTGTTCTTTTTAATTTTGAAATTAGATTTGAAAATCAATTGTAAAACCGGAAGTAAGCTCTTTTTTGAATAATTTGGACCAGGTTAAATTTATTTATTTTTATATTAAAGCAAAGCTTAAAGTATACTTATTTTATGATACAAGTTTCAGAACAGATTGGCCAGTAGTTTAGGAGGTAGGTGAATTTCAACGCGTATAAGTCGTATGAAGCGTAGTCGTATGAAGTTGAAGTGTTTACTTCCGGTTTTACACAAAAAAAAAATTGATTTTCAAATCTAATTTCAAAATTAAAAAAAAAAACAGTTAATTTTCTATATAAATCAGTATGTATTTTTTAGATTTTTTTTTGAATCTCAGAATCCAGTTTCAAAAAACCCTTTCGTCAATTATTCAGAAGCCCATGGCTCAGCAACTAAACTTTATTGAAAAAAAATTGCGTATCCACATTTATATCCTCTAGAAGCACCATTATGCACAATATGAACGAAACCCAGAGCCTCGACTTTTTTTCGTTGCCCTTCACGTGAAATGCCCCATATAGTAAATAGACCTTATGATAAGTCAGCTTTGGTAAAAAATTTATTGAAAAGTTGTGGGCTGCCTGCTATGGTAATTTATTCAATTTGTTTTCATAGTTTTTTTTTATTTCAAATGGTAACTACAACTGGTAGCGACAACAATCAAACAATATTTGAATTTCGAAAGTTTAAAAGATTTTGCGGATGGTTGCCTTAAATTTCCTTCCTTTTGAGTTTGATGCTAACAGAGTCATGCAGCACGAGATATTTACGTTACAATGAAAATAAGTAATCAATTTTCCAGGGTTTGAAAATTTAGCGGATGGCAGCCCCAAACACGTTTCTATCCCTGTAAACTTCAATGAAGTCATGAGATGAAAACGAAATGCACAGAATACGTTGATTTATTTAGTTGTGTTACTTTTGGTTGCTATGAAATTAGAGCTGTTCTTTTCACAATTATATAAGCTAAGCATCCAATATTGATCATAATACATTATATAACTCAAATATATTATCGCCGAGTGTATATTAAGTCGATGCCAGAAATTTTAGCTAACAGCTAAGCACTTTGACTAGTAAAAAAGCAACGGAATTTTGGTTTGTTCTAGAATATATTATTGCCGGGAGTTTAATAGACGATGCCGGAATATTTTCCGTAGTTTTTTCACACTGCGAGGTTTCTGCACAAGTCAATCAGTTTGATAAGCCACTGAAAATTTAATAAGCATTAGTAAAATCGAGTCTTTTTCTAAAAGCAAAAAGCGAAAAAGGGATGAAAGCAGAATTAAATATATCCTTGAAAAACATCGTGGATCATAAAATCATACTACACTTATGCAGATGTAAGCTGTTATGAAATTTATATTTCTAAGATGTACGGATTTTGTCATCAAAAACAACGCACAATAATTGCATAAAAAGCGCATAAAAATATAAGGTTTTTAATAAGCAGGTTATGACAATGACCATCCGAACCTTACAATGTTCATACACAATAGTAAAACATACTTTGTTAAGTCGTAATATAAGAACCACATTAAAGTTTTCCCTACAATTTCTCCCGGGCGAAATGGAAAGATTTAAAATGCATTGGAATTAAAACTTTTATTTATGAAAAAATACACTTTAGAGAAACAAAGTAAATGCACAATATAAAAGAAAGCAATACATTGAATATAATTAAAAATTAAAAAGAATTAAATAAAGTATAGGTATGATTTATAAACCGCCAAAGTCAATTTGGCGACGAATCCTTTCCTTTTCTTCGATCCCTTCGAAGTTCAATCTTCTTTGTGCGCCAAATCGCCTTTGACTATAGTGATGTACCGGCAGCGAAACACATGGTGCAATAGGATGCTGAAATCGGAATTTTCTTCGCGTAGCTTGCACTGAAATTGCTGAAAGTTTAGGAACCAATTGAAGTCGTGGTGTCGGCGGTTTCATTCCCAAAGCATTTACACGTTCCTCTGTTTCCTTACCGCTAGCATCAGGTAGACCGTATAAAAGATCAAGATATACGATATCGTCGACCTCCGGTGTTTTCATTTCAACGCCTAGCCCAAAATGAGGTTCATCCTCTTCGTCCGATGGTAAACCATGAATCAGTGAAACGTAAACGATATCATCCTTTTCCTTATCGCTATCGTCAGGTAGACCATACAAAAGATCAAGATACACGATATCGTCAATCTTTGATGCCGGCATTTCAACGTCTTCCTTAAAATGGGCTGCATCTTCTTCGGCCGATGGCAAACGATGAATCAGCGAAATGCAAACGTTATTATCTTTCCGATCACAATGGGCTTTTGGGGCCTGAGTTAAGTCTATGGCTTCGTCAATTCGCCTTTTGAAGTCCAAAAGTTTTGCGTCAATATCGTCAAAAGTTATTTGCTTTGTTCGATCATCATACCGCGGTGTGGATGATACTCTGACTCCATTTGTGAAAGCAAAATGAGAATATGTTTCATTCAGGATATCTTTAGTCCAACGGTTTCTTGTTGATAAATCAATAGGACTTTCGAAATTGAATTTCTTAATCGGAGAAATGTCTTTCAGTCGCTGCTCGAACAACTTAGTTCTCTTTGCTGGTATCTCAAAATATTCCGAATCACGTTTTCGTTTCAGTGATAAATCAATTGGACCCGAGGAGCTATGCAAATAAATCTTTGACAAGTCAATAGGACCCTCCAAAGTATATTCAGCCATTTTTCTCAATCTTTTAATTGCTTTCCGCCTTTAGTATTTCTCACACCTGACAGCTTTGTTGCTTGAACTGAGTGCCAGTAGAACTTTGCTTCACTTATATATACAGTGCTTTTAGTATTTTTCTAAAATAATTTAAACTGCTTAAAATAATTTTTTTCCTAAACTTCACAGAGCAATAAAACTTAATGACCATAATGAACAAAGAGTAGTTCTTGAAATTTTCACTCTACCTGCTTTTTATTGAGCCTCTCCCTACAGCGACATATGCTGGTACCTGGAATATCGATTTGGTTTTTCCAAAAGTATTCATTCTAATTAATAACATTTGGAGATCTGTTGAAACATAAATAGATTGAGAATGTGTGTGCGTTTTCCAACAAGAGTAAAGCACAAGATGGTTTAATGTTGTGCTACGGAAACCGCGAAGGGAAAAAATCTGGCAAATGACTTATTTTCACCATTTTTTTTGAAAATGTTATTGCACGATTACGTATAATTACTATTATAATTATAAAAATTCCCTGCCACCAAACAGTTTTCGCAAAGTTTATTTGCCTTCATAGTGTTCATTCTCTGTTGACTAATCACTTTTGCAAACTTTTCGCATCGATATATTTCGTGTGGTTGTTGACATACCGGACACTTCGGCTGCATCATACTGTAGCACGCTTTTACACTTTTGATTTGTCTTATATCAGACGTTTTCACCTTGACCTCTAGTGCTTCCAATGATTGAAATCTGCTTTCAAGAAACGTAGAAATCCAGAAAATAATCAGTTCCGAAAGTTGGTTTCATGTACGCTCCGAAATCAATCCCGCGGGTGTTACCCCGAAGATTTACCGGACCACAAAGTTTGGTTGAATGGTCCCAAGTGGATGCTATCACAAAATTTTAGATTTCTTGAAGTACTGGCTATACACACTGAACTTGAAATACATTCAAAAATGAAGATGAACTCCACGAGAATAGCAAAGGTGGAATCAACCATCCTGGAACAATTACTGGCGAGATATTCTTGTTTTACAAAACTTTTTTGAGTTACAGCATTCTGCTATCGTTTCATACATAATACAAGATGTGATCCTTTCAGTCATAGAAAAGGTCCCTTGACAGTAAGTGAGATGAACCATGCATTAGTACCATTACTGAGGATCACGCAGTATCAACATTTCCAGATATACAACGATTGTCTGAAAAGAAACTTCTTATTAAAGAGAGCCGATTATTAACGCTAAATCCATACTTGGATAACAATAGGGTTATACGCATAAACGGGGGAATAGAGCAATCTTGTTTAATGTTTGACTAAAAGTATCCCATAATTCTGCCTCCTAAGAGCGAGTTGACAACACTCGTGATTGATAAGGCATATTTGACATTTAAAACATTAGAATTCGTTCAACAAAAATATAGAAACTTAAACCAATTGAAAGCAATGAAGCATCGTTGTGTCATTTGCCATCGATTTAATGCCAGGTGTGAAACACAGCTCATGTGTGATCTACCAAAGCCGCGAGTTACTGTCGCACGCCCTTTTACAAACTCTTGCGTGGATTATTACGCTTAGACCTGCTATAGGACTAACCACTTAAACTTGCAAAGGCTATATAGCACTTTTTGTATGCTTAAGCACTAAAGCAGTGCATCTTGAAGTTGTTAGTGATTTGAATGCAAAAGCATTTATTGCAGCAGTCAATAGATTCGTTAGTAGAAGAGGAGACATTGCAAACATATATAGTGATAATGCGAAGAATTTTATTATTTAATTTAAACCAGACCAAAAGACACTGAAGAAGAGGGCAGATTACCCTCGAAATATCGATATATGTCAAAATCAAAATAAATCTAGCTTCTAAAGGAAAAATTGGTTTAAATTAAATAATATTTTTACAAGCTAGGAAAAAATTGGTACACAATAAAAACAATTCGAAGAATTTTGTTGAGGCCAGTAAGTTGTTAGTCTTCGCATTTTAGAGGCTTGTGGGAGGTTGGCATAAAGTCAACGAAGAATCATATGAAACGGATAGTAGGCGAAACTACGTTGACATTTGAGAAGCTAACTACACTAACAGCTATGATTGTAGCCTGTCTAAACAATCGTCCTCTTTGTCCACTAACAAATGATCCTGAAAGTCTGGAAGTATTGACACCTGGGCATTTTTTGATCGGTTCTCCGTTACTTAGCCTGCCGTAGCAAGAACATCTAGATACAAGTCCTAATTTAATTAAAAGATGGGAACTGATTGACCGAATGCACCAGCAATTTTGAAAGCAATGGTCATTAGAGTATCTATCCAGACTCCAGCAGAGACCGAAATGTATGAAGGAGCAACCAAATCTCCGGACAGGTTGCTTAGTCCTTATAAGAGAAGACAACTTGCCTGCAAAAAAATGGCTGTTTGGCCTCATAATTGAGGACCACCCTGATACCGATGGTCCTCTACGAGTAGTCACCGTAATAAGTAAACATATGAAATGCTGCAACCGATTAGGAAGCTATCACTTCTACCGATTTTGGATAACGGCAACTTGATAGCATAGGATTCTAGTGAAGCTGCGACTTCAGGCAATGGCGCATTAGGAGCAAAATAAAGAAAGGAAATTATATATCCACCACATAAAAAAAAAATATATCATAAGGAAAGAAATGATTCACCAAAAAATTGACACTATCAGGCAAACTTGAGCCAAAGTTGATGCTATAGCCCAGCCTTTTTGTTGATGTTCAGGTTTTTACTAGTATTAGTTGGCGGAGGTTCCTCACAAAAAGCCTATAAGATATACCATATGATACCCATACCTATTAGTTACGATACCATTTTTCTTCAGCCATCGAGTTCCTATCTTCTCGTAAATAATCACCGGGACCGGTATAGTCCAATGAATGAAGGAGATCTCATCATCGTGCAAAAAGTGGGGTCAGAGACGTTTCCTGTATAAAAGTAACTTGCCATTATACAACCTGCGAAGTAATGTAAGCAAATGCAAAAATGAGCTTCTGACGTCAGGCGGAATATTATCAAGTGCCTGCAACTTCAAAAAGGCTATAAAGGAACAACGCTGGATAAAAATGCATACTACAAATTCTTGGATTTTTATATTAGCTAGAAACGCCAGCTTGGACATAGTCGGCGGAACTAACTTCCAGCAAATAACAATCAGTGGTCAGAAATATTGCAACTGCAATCAGGCTGCCTAATTAAACATCCTACAATGTTTCACCCAGCAAGTAGTAAGACTACAGGGAATATTGAGGCGTCGTTCATTAGTGAAGCCCATATTCCTTATTCGGCCAGATTTAACGGTGCCTGTGCCGCAATCACCCATAGAAACTGAAGATAAGGTCAGCCTAGAATTGAAGTCACTACAGTCGACCATCAATGAGCAAAGGAAGGAACTTAGTAGTAATCCGAATTTTAATTCCCATGACTTACATCACTACGTGGCGATATACACTCCTTATCACTTGAATAGCCCACTTGGAAAATCCGTAATAACTCTTCCATTGTTTTTCCGTCAGTATTGGCATAAAAATCGTGAACACATTGTAGACCGTAATGAACATCTACCTGGTATTGGGATTTATTTATCGAAAACTGTGGCAATAAAAAATTAGTAACAAAAAAAAGGCATTTTTCGTCGATAGAATAGCCCACTTAGTATTTGTCTATACTGTGTGTCGAGTGTATCGATCTCCGGTTAGTATTTATTTGAGTCTCCGGTTAGTATTTATTTGATCTAATTCGAAGGACTCTGTGAGCAAAATCCGTGCAAAAGTTGGAGTTACTGCAAGTGTTTCACCGATTCGTCGAATTGTTAAAGGATCTCCAAACATGAGACGCAGGAAACTGAAGCACAAACCGGTGCTACAGGAGCGTCATAAGGTAGCGCGCCTGGTATTCGCGAAGAAGCATATGATTTGTACCAGAAAATGGCAAAAAGTCATATTTAGCGACGAAAAAAGTTTAATTTAGACGGACCCGATGGCTTTTCATATTATTTTCACGATTTACGGAAGGAAGAATTGGTATTGTCTCGACGTAACGCAGCGGTTGGATCAGTCATGGTGTGGGGAGGAATGGGGTCGTGGATTTGGTTGTTTTGTCTGATCGTCACAATGCTGCAAATTACCTAGAATTAATGAAAAACGAAGCAATAAGATGTCGCGAGGTTTCGGAAATCCAGGATGTCATTCTTCAGCAGGATAATGCCCCAATTCACACCGCGCGTATAGTGAAAAATTGGTTCAAGTCGGTAAATTTAGTGTTTTAGACTGGCCTGCGATGTCACCCGACTTGAATATTATTGAAACGTATGGGGATACTTAAGTCGAAAAGTTTACGAAGGTGGAAGACAATTTGACCACCGGGAAGAACTAATAGCCGCCATACAAGAGGAGTGGAAAACAATTCCAATAAAGTACCTGCAAACTCTATACAAAGGTTGAAAAATATAATTTTTGAAGTAATAAAAGCGAAAGGGGGACACATCCGATATTAAGAGAAGCAAATTCCAAGTTTTTAATTTATTATTTTCGGCTGTTTTTGCTACCTGGGCTATTCTATTGACGCGCTGAAAAATGCCTTTTTTCGTTACTCATTTTTTATTGCCACAGTTTTCGAAAATTAAACCCCAATACCAGGTAGATGTTCATTACGGTCTACAATGTGTTCACGATTTTTATGCCAATATTCTCGGAAAAACAATGGAATAGTTATTACGGATTTTCCAAGTGGGCTATTCAAGTGATAAGGAGTGTATGTGATTCTACTGGCAGCTGTCATTGCCCTAATCGTTTACTGTATAAGCAAGTGCAAACTAAGTACCATCAACATAGAAGAACGATTAGCCCCGAAAACAAAACCAAACAATACACAGATGACAAATACTTCGCATAACACCAATAACAGCCCCACGGCAGCATGTATTTGGATGTTGATCTTGGTGTCCGGCAGCATGTACGATTACGTACAATTATTATTGAAATTATGTTGTACATGCATATGCACACTCGTATCCTGCTTATAGTAATTCAATTACATTGCAAAATAATGTATGGGCAGCAAAAATCAGCGTAGTTCACCGCGAGTCAATTATTTGACCCAAATTAGGTTTCGATCACGTGTGTTTGCTGTCTTATGTAAGATAATTGCTGATCTGCGTGTGCATATGCATTTTTGTGACATCGATAATTGTATCTATTTAAATGAATGCTAATTAGTAAGTAAATTCAGTTCGAGAATATACTTGTTCGGTTGAAGAATAAAATGTTTTTTCATACAGCTACTTAAATTACTTACTGTTTAAGTATCTTTGATAGCCTTTGCCTAGTGAACTTAAGAAACGGCTGACATACAAAACTGTCTTAGTTTATGTACTTTCTTTACTTCTCCAGCTAAGCATTTTATTTTATTTTTAAGGGGGCTCAAAGCTAGTCAACTACATACCGTTTAGAATTAAAAAAAAAAACAAAAATGTTTAAACTATTTATGAAGATTCTAATTTTTGCAATTTCGTTTTTAACTTTGAACTAACCGAATCATGCCACTCCTCAATTTTTCTTAAAATGCAAGGCTACAATTGTAGTCAACTTGTTTAAGATCGCAAGAAAAAAAATTCATGAATAATTTTTTTTCCATTCCTGAGATTTATGTGCAAAAAACACGATTTTTCAAGAAACTTCATGAAAGATGGAAAAGTTTTTTGATGCCGTTTTTGAGGATTTGCCATTTAAAACGAAATATTGTATTGTAAAAAACTTTTTTTTCAAATAGTTCATAGTAAGTAAGGCAAAAAAAAGCTGGAGAAAGAAGGAGCCGAGGCAGAGATTTAGATAGATATTAAAATGGAATTGTTTTCGTGGGATGGTTAAATTGAATTTTTTTGCTAACTAAGTGGTTTCGAAAGTGTGCACTGATCAGTTGATAAGCTTTAGGATTATATACGTTGTCTATACTGATTCATAGACAACCAGGGAACCATGATCATAAATTAATAACCTTTATAAGTTAGATATTGTTCAATGTGCATTGTGCAATATGTATACCTATATAACGATATATTAGTTTTGAATTATTGATTTCTTTGAGGAAGCTCACGTGCGAATGTGCACATTAGGACGAGCCGCCACTGATTCCCATTGCGCACCAATAAAAGTGCATTCAGTACTGCAAGATAGTGTTGACTACTTGGATCGAGTTCTTGGTTCACCATCTGATGACAACAAAAACGCAGCTGATAAAAGTTCGGTTTGCGAGTTGAACCAGCAACCATTTGTAAACACCAAAGCTTTCGCTTTTGCTGCACAAACTATGCGTAACCGATTGAGATTTATGCAGCTCGTAGCGCGGTATGTTTCACCTTCTGCGGATCGCTACAATAATCCGACGAGTTTTCTTGAAAGTGTATACGAGCTAAGGCAACAGCTGGATGTATACCCGGCTCTTTTGTCTCCGAAAGGAGAATATCAAGTGAAGATAGCCAAAGCTGTATCGTTTTCAATTTTTCAGATAAAAAATTATAAGTGCGCATATAAGTAAGTAATGCATGTAGTTTTTTTTTATGTTAGCATAATTGAGAGATAAAATAATTGATTATTATGACGTCTGAAATGTCATGCGAATGCATTTAGCTGCCTAAATTACAATTTCGAAGTTTGGACAAACTGGCTCTGCTGAATGAATTTTAGTGGGTGAAAAATATCTTATATGCTTGCTTTTGCGCAAATATCATGAGAAGCTTTTAAGACAGTGTAGGGTGAGATCTGAGTGTAGCTTTAAGTAATTATTCATAAAAAAAACTAAAGTAATTAATTGTTTAATTGTTTAACTTAAAATTTCACATTTTACAAAATTCACATTCGATTCACATTCATTCAAACAGCATAAATTCTATATTCAAATGACAAAGCAAATTCAAATCCACATTTTATATTGTAATACAATAACTATTCATGCGCAATAATCTTCCCAAAGGAACGTTGCAAATCCGCTGACATTATGTCAGCAAATTTTTCAGATTCTTTTCCCATATGTGAGAAACGAATCAACGACGAATAAAATTTATTTTCGCACGTGGAAAAATTATTGTGCATGTTACGTGGCGTCAGCATTTTCCTAAAATAAGAATTAGTATAAGTAAATTTTATTATGAATAAGGTGATGTTATCAAAATAAAGCGGAGCTAGTAAGCAAACGTATTAACCTGCTCTTTAATTGTTCAAGCCGAAACAGGTACTTCAAACACTCCACTTTTCTGTTTATAGTGTGTTCTTTGAATAATTCCATCCCAATCAATTTTATGTTATTCTTTCGTGTCATCTTTTTTTCAGTATCTGAGTTTTTCTACAATAACCCAACGAGAATCACTGTAATGCATTCCGGACAGAAAATATGCAGCAAACATTTTTGGTAATGAAAATGTAATCTGCTGGCAAGGGGTTTTCCAAAAGTCCATGACTGGCCAATGAACATCACTCGCAGAGATAAGGGGAAAAGAACTTGCGAGCATTCATCGGCTATGGGAAGTGTGCTCTATAAAGCGGAAAGATGACAATTTCGGAGCATTTCAAATCATCACGGGTAAGTAAAATGTATGAAAAACAAGAGTATCAATTCTTCCTAGTAGCAAAGAGAATGTGCTATTGGAATTTCCAATGAGCGTCACAATGACTCAGCATGCAATAATTACACATTTCGGGTCATGCAGAGGTACGATCGACCGCTGGCCAAAACTTCAATTCGTATTCACCATAGAGGTATACAAAGGAGACGGCAAGCATTCGTTTCCCATATTAACGTTTGAAGTCCCTTCACACAGATAAATATTCCCCTCACATCGTGTGTACATAAACAACAATTTTCGAAAGCTTTTTACGCTGAGCTTTTAACTTTACATGAGCTTACTTTAGGGCTGCAAAAAACAAATTTTACTTCGAAATCAAAATATATTTCATTAAAAACTCCTTTTTCGCATCAAAGTCGAAAGAACAAATATTAAACATATGGTAAAATACAATCACTACCAAAATCTTTGCATCCAAATATAAAATAAACCATGTCCAACAGTTTTGCGCCATCATTTAAAAATTTCGGGACGATAAATATCTTCATTTTCATATCGCACAGCCCTAGTTTCGAAAATTCCCCTGCTCAGCTGTAGGCGAACTGTCATCTTTCATTTGAGACTGAATGTAAACAAACATTCAGTCTTTTTTGCAAATTTAGTAATTATTTAAAGAGTGGTCCGCGTTTTAAAAAAACAATAATTGTAAAGTGAAACCAAGTGTACTGTGTGGGGCGCAGAGTGAAAACCGGGTGCGGAAAGTGCCGAATTGTCGGTATTCAGGTAAGTTTTCATAAATTTGTTGCAGTTATTTCTGTTTGGGCGGCATTCAACAAAACTGACCAATAGTTACGACAAAAAGTAGAAATTGGTGCAAATCGGTAATGCATTTGGTGCAATATTAGTGAAAATCTCGGTCAAATTCGGATTATTCAATGTGTTCCGCGGGTGAAACCTATTCGCAGTCATTTTTCAACGATCGCGTAGGTGCAATTCAAATTCGTTAAAATTACCTTGATTTCTAGTCAAATCATGCGAATATGTATCTGCATGTATTATAATTCGAATATTTCACGCGTTTTCATTAGTATATTTGTGAATAGTGTAAGATATAGTTCAAAAGTGTTCAGCAGAAACTGATAGTTTCTACCAGGCAAGTCATCGTCGGTATGTATTCGGGCTGATTATGCCAAACGACCGCGTTCTGATAGTTATATTTCGATTTGAAAACACGAACCATATCCTCAGTGAACTATCCACAATGATCGGTGCGTGAACTCGCAAAATTTCATTGAAATATTCAATGAAATATGAGGTGATGCACATGCGACAGCCATTACAGTGTGGTGCTCAATTGGGGGCCATTTTGCCAATTTCGAAAAATAGTGAAAACCAAATTTTCTTCACATTATAAAAAAGGTACGTTAATTTAAAATTAATCAAAATATATTTAATAACTTCGCATATTTTGCAGAATCTTCAAGCATTCGAAAGCGAGGACAGCAACGTGGAAGAGGAGGAAATGCTGCTTTTGGGTCAAGTGAAGCACGTAACAACACAAGAAAGCGTGCAAATTCAATTATGTAACACAATATTACGTACTTATAACTTTATGCATATCAATATATTCTTGATAGATAAAACATAAACATAAATATAATATAATATACAAATCGGCTAATATACATATGTCTAAATAAATATATATGTATATATATATATATATATATATATATATATATATATATATAAATATTGTATATATATTATATATATATATATATTTATATGTATATATATATTTATATATATATATATATATATAAATATTGTATATTGTTGACGTCTGGAAGAAAAAAAAAACAAGGCGGGCAATTTTACTTTCTATCACACAAACTTTATTGTTACAAATTCAGTGGTTGACTAACTACAAAGTACATTCCAAATGAAAATAATTCTGGCTATTCATACACATACATACAATGTATGTGAGACAATACAAAGCGTGCTGGTGTTTATTTGCGTTCCACTCGTACGTTGATTTTGACCATACCTAACACGCCTTCTTCAAATTCGACGTACGCTCACGCTCAGCAACTCATTCCCATAGTGAACATATGTTTAAAATGCGCTGGCCCCGGTAATGCCTTTGTAAGAGCATCGGCAGGCATTTCATCTGTTGGTATGTGTACTAATTCGAGTTTCTTTTCACGAAGCGCTTGACGTACAAAATGATATCGCGTTGAAATGTGTTTTGTTCTGGAGTGATATACTGCGTTCTCAGCCAACGCTTTTGCTCCGCGATTATCAGTCCCGATCACTATATTTGACAGCTCAAGCAATTTCATATCAAGCATTAAATTTCTTAAATACATAGCTTCTCTAGTTGCCTCCGACAATGCTATATACTCGGCTTCGGTCGACGAAATCGCAACAGTCCTTTGTTTACAAGATCGCCAGGTGATCGCCGCGCCGCTTAGTGTAAACAAGTACCCCGTATATGATATTCTGTCTTTTACATCTGCTGCGTGGTCTGCGTCAGAAAAACCAACAATTCCCAGGTTATTTTTCCTAAACACAAGTCCGTAATTTTGTGTTCCCCTCAGGTATCGTAACACACGCTTAGCAGCGGCCCAATGCTCTCCGCCGTATTTCTCATTCAATTGTGCCAATCTATTTACAGTGAACGCAATGTCGGGCCTCGTGGCGACGGCCAAGTACATCAGCGAACCGATTAACTGTCTATATGGTATTTGTTTTGATTTTACATTCTCTGGCGGTAATCCAATCGTCAGATTTGCTCGCGGCTCGCTTGGTGTATTCACAGGCTTTGCTTCGTTCATACCAAACTTTTTCAATATGTCTCTTACATTTCGCGCTTGACTTAATTTTATTTCATCGGCCTTTTGGTTAATTTCAATACCAAGACAACAATTTGCAAGACCTAAGTCTCTGATATCGAAAGCTTTACTTAGTACCGTTCGAATTTCTTGCAATCTTTTCTCACTGTTTGACGCATATAAAATGTCATCAACATATACAACTACAAACGTACGTTCGCTCCCATCCGTATTGTAATACAAGCACGTATCATTTGCCGTCGATTTCAAGGTCAGGTTTCTAAGTACTGCATCCAATTTTTCGTTCCATTGTCGACCAGCTTGACGTAAACCGTACAACGCTTTGTTTAGTCGGCATACTTTTTCACCTTCTTGTAGTTCACTAATCATTTTACGAGCTTTCACACCAACATCACTTTTACCATCTTTTCGCACAATTTCACGTAGCGCTTCTTCGATGTATTCTGGTGTCTCCATAAATATTTCCTCGTTCAGCTCTCCGTTCAAGTACGCAGCAACTACATCTAGTTGAAACACTTGGAGATTTTCTCTCGCTGCCAGAGCCATCAATAGTCTCACTGAATCAAGGCAGGCTACAGGCGCGAACGTCTCAACAAAATCGATTCCTTCAGTTTGAGTGAATCCGCGTGCGACAACTCTTGCTTTTCTGTGCTCTAAGCTTCCATCTGGCTTCACCTTGTTTCGCAACACAATTCGACATGTAATGACCTTTCTATTCTTTGGTCGATTTACTAATGCCCATGTATCATGTTTTATGAGCGCTTTTATTTCTTCAGCTATAGCCCCTAACCACTCTTGCGCTTCGTGGCTATTCATTACGCTTTTCAACGATAGATCAGCAAGGTTTGCCATCTCTATCACTTGAATTTCATCATCTGCGGCATCTGTGAACACTTTGTCTTCAACCTCGAACTCGTTTTCATTTTCCGCGTCGTTATCTTCATCATCAGATTCTTCGCTGCGCGCTGTGAATTTGCTTGGTGCTGATCTTAACGCATAGACTTTTCTCGGCCTTCCTCGGCTGCCTGAACGTACAATTTTCGGTCTGCCGACTCTTCGCTTTACAGTTGACCTACATGTCGGTCGTGCTGACGAATCTATACACATTTTCGGCACTGACGGTCTGTCATTCATCACATTTTCGCTGGAAATGATTGGAATTTTAATCCTATTGACTTCGTCATCGTCGAAACTCTCTGATGGTTCATTGAAGCTCTTCTCGTTTTCAGTCATCTCTTCTGTCATTTCGGTCTCGACGAATCTCACGTCTCTTGTTATCACAACCTTTCTATCTTCAGGAACGTACACTCGATACCCTTTAGTTTCGTCAGAGTATCCCACCAGGACGCCTTCTTTGGCTTTGGGCTCAAATTTTCCTCTAATAGGTTCCTTCTGTAAGACGTACGTTTTTGCTCCGTATGCTCTTAGATTGCTTAGGTCAGGTATACTTTTGAACCAATATTCAAATGGAGTGTGACCTTTCAAGCTTGCTGTTGGTCATCTGTTTCTAAGATAATTTGATGCGGCAAGTGCCTCAGCCCAAAATGCACATTTCAGTCCGGTTTGCATTAGTAAACACCGCGCCATGTCAACGAGGGTTCTATTCATGCGCTCAGCAACACCGTTTTGCTGAGGTGTGTGTGGCACTGTCAATCGCCGCGAAATGCCGTTCTGCTTTAAAAATTTATCAACCTCACTGTTGTAATACTCGCGTCTATTGTCCGTCATCAGACATTTTATTCGTTTTCCAGTCTGATTTTCAACGCGCGCTTTGTATTCTTTAAATGCCTGCAACACATCACTTTTATTTCTGAGAAATATCACCTCACACCATCGACTGTGGTCATCTATAAATGTGACGAAATACTTTGAACGTTTAAACGACTCTGTTCTTGCAGGTCCCCATACATCGGAATGCACTATACTCAGCACATCCGAACTTCTCTGGGATTGCTTTGGAAACGGTAAAGCGGTCAGTTTCCCACGCATACAAACGTCACACGGCTGTGTTAGTTTCTCATTCTCTATGATTATTCCTGTTGCTAAGCCGCACTTTGATAACTTCAGCACATCACGCACATTTAAATGACCAAGCCTTCGATGCCATACATCTACACTTGCGGCACTATCACTCACAAGATTTGCTTGTTCTACTTTTGCACACAAGAAATATAAGTCCCCTTCACGCTTAGCGACAAGTATTGTTTTTCTGTCCTTTTTGCGCACTGTGGCTCTGTCTTTCTCGAACAGAACACTGTATCCATGGTCTGTGATTTTTGCCACCGACAGTAGATTTGTGCGTAATTCTTTCGCTAGCAACACATTGTTAAGCTTTACAGACTCGCTTCGTGTTCCATCGGCTGTCACAATATTTGCCGTCCCCCGCGCGTTTTCGTCAATTTTGGCGTTACTGGCTAGCAACAGCTTTTCCTTCCAAGCACTGGTACTTTCTTGAAGAATGTTTTCATCGTTACACATGTGCGATGTACAGCCACAATCTAAACACCAGCGTCTCACACGAGCGTTTTCTCTTGCACCGAACAACTGTTCAGTTGCTGCACTTTGGAATGCTACTTCGACCACTTCGGCTTTTGACGATGATTCGCATTTTGCATTGTCTTGCAGACATTTTTCGGGACACTAAGCCGCTTTGTGACCAAACATGTGACACTTAAAACACTTGATTCGGGAGTTTTTACTTTCTCTCGCTCTCTTCTCTGGCGTTTGGCGGAAACTTGCGATCTTCCTACCACGTCGGCTATTTTGATGCGCCCCCCTTTCTTTTCGTATCCACATGGCTTCTGCCGCTTCGTCGTTCTGCTGTTGCTTCCTCGAATCGAATTCTTCTAGAACTTTCTGCCGAATAATTTCTGAACTCGGCACAGCATCTCGCGACTCCATTGAGCACTTCAGCACGTTAAAGCTCGGTGGTAAACTATTTAGCAGCATATATGACAATAGCTCCGGGTTTATGGGAATATCCATCGACTCTAATTGCGCTGTGACGTCGAAAAACTCCATTAGCTGTGCTCTGAGATCATCGCCTTCGGCCATCTTGAACGTTGATATACGCTTCAGCAGGCTCGCTTTCTTCACTGGCCCCGTGGACGCAAATTCGGATTTTAATCTGCCCCACACCTGAGCTGCCGTAGTCAACCCCTTTACCAATCGCAATAAGCTCGGATCGATCGAGATTATCAAGTCAGCCTTTGCCTTGGCGTCTTCATAATCCCATTTTTCTTGCGCTATTTTCGACGCATCTTCTTCCGCTCCAGATTTTAGCACTGGTCTCAGTACCTTGCCGCACACATGCTTCCACGTACCATTTTTCACTGCCACTGCTTCCATTTGCACTGACCAGCTCATGGAAACACTCTTGGGCCTTTTTCACTATACACTTTTTCCACAATTTGGATTATTGCGTAATTTTCTCGGTGCGCATCTGGGCCCATAACCTGTTGACGTCTGGAAGAAAAAAAAAACAAGGCGGGCAATTTTACTTTCTATCACACAAACTTTATTGTTACAAATTCAGTGGTTGACTAACTACAAAGTACATTCCAAATGAAAATAATTCTGGCTATTCATACACAAACATACAATGTATGTGAGACAATACAAAGCGTGCTGGTGTTTATTTGCGTTCCACTCGTACGTTGATTTTGACCATACCTAACACGCCTTCTTCAAATTCGACGTACGCTCACGCTCAGCAACTCATTCCCATAGTGAACATATGTTTAAAATGCGCTGGCCCCGGTAATGCCTTTGTAAGAGCATCGGCAGGCATTTCATCTGTTGGTATGTGTACTAATTCGAGTTTCTTTTCACGAAGCGCTTGACGTACAAAATGATATCGCGTTGAAATGTGTTTTGTTCTGGAGTGATATACTGCGTTCTCAGCCAACGCTTTTGCTCCGCGATTATCAGTCCCGATCACTATATTTGACAGCTCAAGCAATTTCATATCAAGCATTAAATTTCTTAAATACATAGCTTCTCTAGTTGCCTCCGACAATGCTATATACTCGGCTTCGGTCGACGAAATCGCAACAGTCCTTTGTTTACAAGATCGCCAGGTGATCGCCGCGCCGCTTAGTGTAAACAAGTACCCCGTATATGATATTCTGTCTTTTACATCTGCTGCGTGGTCTGCGTCAGAAAAACCAACAATTCCCAGGTTATTTTTCCTAAACACAAGTCCGTAATTTTGTGTTCCCCTTAGGTATCGTAACACACGCTTAGCAGCGGCCCAATGCTCTTCGCCGTATTTCTCATTCAATTGTGCCAATCTATTTACAGTGAACGCAATGTCGGGCCTCGTGGCGACGGCCAAGTACATCAGCGAACCGATTAACTGTCTATATGGTATTTGTTTTGATTTTACATTCTCTGGCGGTAATCCAATCGTCAGATTTGCTCGCGGCTCGCTTGGTGTATTCACAGGCTTTGCTTCGTTCATACCAAACTTTTTCAATATGTCTCTTACATTTCGCGCTTGACTTAATTTTATTTCATCGGCCTTTTGGTTAATTTCAATACCAAGACAACAATTTGCAAGACCTAAGTCTCTGATATCGAAAGCTTTACTTAGTACCGTTCGAATTTCTTGCAATCTTTTCTCACTGTTTGACGCATATAAAATGTCATCAACATATACAACTACAAACGTACGTTCGCTCCCATCCGTATTGTAATACAAGCACGTATCATTTGCCGTCGATTTCAAGGTCAGGTTTCTAAGTACTGCATCCAATTTTTCGTTCCATTGTCGACCAGCTTGACGTAAACCGTACAACGCTTTGTTTAGTCGGCATACTTTTTCACCTTCTTGTAGTTCACTAATCATTTTACGAGCTTTCACACCAACATCACTTTTACCATCTTTTCGCACAATTTCACGTAGCGCTTCTTCGATGTATTCTGGTGTCTCCATAAATATTTCCTCGTTCAGCTCTCCGTTCAAGTACGCAGCAACTACATCTAGTTGAAACACTTGGAGATTTTCTCTCGCTGCCAGAGCCATCAATAGTCTCACTGAATCAAGGCAGGCTACAGGCGCGAACGTCTCAACAAAATCGATTCCTTCAGTTTGAGTGAATCCGCGTGCGACAACTCTTGCTTTTCTGTGCTCTAAGCTTCCATCTGGCTTCACCTTGTTTCGCAACACAATTCGACATGTAATGACCTTTCTATTCTTTGGTCGATTTACTAATGCCCATGTATCATGTTTTATGAGCGCTTTTATTTCTTCAGCTATAGCCCCTAACCACTCTTGCGCTTCGTGGCTATTCATTACGCTTTTCAACGATAGATCAGCAAGGTTTGCCATCTCTATCACTTGAATTTCATCATCTGCGGCATCTGTGAACACTTTGTCTTCAACCTCGAACTCGTTTTCATTTTCCGCGTCGTTATCTTCATCATCAGATTCTTCGCTGCGCGCTGTGAATTTGCTTGGTGCTGATCTTAACGCATAGACTTTTCTCGGCCTTCCTCGGCTGCCTGAACGTACAATTTTCGGTCTGCCGACTCTTCGCTTTACAGTTGACCTACATGTCGGTCGTGCTGACGAATCTATACACATTTTCGGCACTGACGGTCTGTCATTCATCACATTTTCGCTGGAAATGATTGGAATTTTAATCCTATTGACTTCGTCATCGTCGAAACTCTCTGATGGTTCATTGAAGCTCTTCTCGTTTTCAGTCATCTCTTCTGTCATTTCGGTCTCGACGAATCTCACGTCTCTTGTTATCACAACCTTTCTATCTTCAGGAACGTACACTCGATACCCTTTAGTTTCGTCAGAGTATCCCACCAGGACGCCTTCTTTGGCTTTGGGCTCAAATTTTCCTCTAATAGGTTCCTTCTGTAAGACGTACGTTTTTGCTCCGTATGCTCTTAGATTGCTTAGGTCAGGTATACTTTTGAACCAATATTCAAATGGAGTGTGACCTTTCAAGCTTGCTGTTGGTCATCTGTTTCTAAGATAATTTGATGCGGCAAGTGCCTCAGCCCAAAATGCACATTTCAGTCCGGTTTGCATTAGTAAACACCGCGCCATGTCAACGAGGGTTCTATTCATGCGCTCAGCAACACCGTTTTGCTGAGGTGTGTGTGGCACTGTCAATCGCCGCGAAATGCCGTTCTGCTTTAAAAATTTATCAACCTCACTGTTGTAATACTCGCGTCTATTGTCCGTCATCAGACATTTTATTCGTTTTCCAGTCTGATTTTCAACGCGCGCTTTGTATTCTTTAAATGCCTGCAACACATCACTTTTATTTCTGAGAAATATCACCTCACACCATCGACTGTGGTCATCTATAAATGTGACGAAATACTTTGAACGTTTAAACGACTCTGTTCTTGCAGGTCCCCATACATCGGAATGCACTATACTCAGCACATCCGAACTTCTCTGGGATTGCTTTGGAAACGGTAAAGCGGTCAGTTTCCCACGCATACAAACGTCACACGGCTGTGTTAGTTTCTCATTCTCTATGATTATTCCTGTTGCTAAGCCGCACTTTGATAACTTCAGCACATCACGCACATTTAAATGACCAAGCCTTCGATGCCATACATCTACACTTGCGGCACTATCACTCACAAGATTTGCTTGTTCTACTTTTGCACACAAGAAATATAAGTCCCCTTCACGCTTAGCGACAAGTATTGTTTTTCTGTCCTTTTTGCGCACTGTGGCTCTGTCTTTCTCGAACAGAACACTGTATCCATGGTCTGTGATTTTTGCCACCGACAGTAGATTTGTGCGTAATTCTTTCGCTAGCAACACATTGTTAAGCTTTACAGACTCGCTTCGTGTTCCATCGGCTGTCACAATATTTGCCGTCCCCCGCGCGTTTTCGTCAATTTTGGCGTTACTGGCTAGCAACAGCTTTTCCTTCCAAGCACTGGTACTTTCTTGAAGAATGTTTTCATCGTTACACATGTGCGATGTACAGCCACAATCTAAACACCAGCGTCTCACACGAGCGTTTTCTCTTGCACCGAACAACTGTTCAGTTGCTGCACTTTGGAATGCTACTTCGACCACTTCGGCTTTTGACGATGATTCGCATTTTGCATTGTCTTGCAGACATTTTTCGGGACACTAAGCCGCTTTGTGACCAAACATGTGACACTTAAAACACTTGATTCGGGAGTTTTTACTTTCTCTCGCTCTCTTCTCTGGCGTTTGGCGGAAACTTGCGATCCTCCTACCACGTCGGCTATTTTGATGCGCCCCCCTTTCTTTTCGTATCCACATGGCTTCTGCCGCTTCGTCGTTCTGCTGTTGCTTCCTCGAATCGAATTCTTCTAGAACTTTCTGCCGAATAATTTCTGAACTCGGCACAGCATCTCGCGACTCCATTGAGCACTTCAGCACGTTAAAGCTCGGTGGTAAACTATTTAGCAGCATATATGACAATAGCTCCGGGTTTATGGGAATATCCATCGACTCTAATTGCGCTGTGACGTCGAAAAACTCCATTAGCTGTGCTCTGAGATCATCGCCTTCGGCCATCTTGAACGTTGATATACGCTTCAGCAGGCTCGCTTTCTTCACTGGCCCCGTGGACGCAAATTCGGATTTTAATCTGCCCCACACCTGAGCTGCCGTAGTCAACCCCTTTACCAATCGCAATAAGCTCGGATCGATCGAGATTATCAAGTCAGCCGTTGCCTTGGCGTCTTCATAATCCCATTTTTCTTGCGCTATTTTCGACGCATCTTCTTCCGCTCCAGATTTTAGCACTGGTCTCAGTACCTTGCCGCACACATGCTTCCACGTACCATTTTTCACTGCCACTGCTTCCATTTGCACTGACCAGCTCATGGAAACACTCTTGGGCCTTTTTCACTATACACTTTTTCCACAATTTGGATTATTGTAATTTTCTCGGTGCGCATCTGGGCCCATAACCTGTTGACGTCTGGAAGAAAAAAAAAACAAGGCGGGCAATTTTACTTTCTATCACACAAACTTTATTGTTACAAATTCAGTGGTTGACTAACTACAAAGTACATTCCAAATGAAAATAATTCTGGCTATTCATACACAAACATACAATGTATGTGAGACAATACAAAGCGTGCTGGTGTTTATTTGCGTAGATAAGTAATTGTAGTTCACGAATGATATACAACACCAATTAATAATTTTTATTCGCTATATTGAGTACTGACTTTTACAATCGTTTAGCTCGAACTAACTTACTTGAAACCAATCCAAATCTAAAAAGCTACCATCGGGTAGGAGACGCTATTATTTTGTTTATCTGCAAAGGTAGAAAGTGCTGACTGATATCCGATATGTATATGCCGATCTGATTTGATTAATTTAAGTATCGTTCGACAGGAAGTTATTATTAAAAAATGATGATGAATGATTTTAGTTTAGACGATGGGATTTTCGAGGTTGTAATACTTTGTTGAATAAAGATTTAATATGTAATACTTTGTTGAATAAAGATTTAATACTTATGCTTAAGTCGTTACCCCTTTAAGAAGATGTTGTCCCAACATCTTCAATCTCTATGTTTTCAGGTGTTGGAATATGTTGAGGTTTTCTTTCTGCAATTTGGTTTAGAAACTCTAAGTCGGGTAAGTATTTTGAAATTGGGACGAAAGTGGTTTCGAATGATTTGAATTTAGAACGATAATGGAAGCACAAGATGACGACGAGTATTATAATTATTATTATGATACTTGAAGCGCTAATGAATGTATAATTTTGTATGGATTTGTTCCGATCAAATTTCTCTAGGTCCTGAATATCTAGGATTTTGCTGGTTTTACTGTGGAGTTCCTCCAGTGTATATTGATTTTTTAAAGTGTAATTAATTAGTTTGGGGCTTTCAGGGAGAATTAAATGAGAGCTAAATGAGTGTTTGAAATTAGTGAATAGATTCTTTCCGATTAATACTTTGCAATTTTCAAATCTAATAATAGCGTTTCCTTTGACATTAATTTTCACAAATTTTCTTTGTCTGTTACAGCTGTGTTTGAGTTGAGTGATATTGTTGCCTTTAATTATGATCAATCCATCTATTATTTCTTTGGATATTTGGTTTGAAATTGTAATGCTGGTGCAATTAAGTACAGTATTGCTAAATAGTGCGTTAATACATATATCACTAATAGGCAGCAAATTTTTTACATTTTCAGTTTTATGATAATATATGTTGTTACATTCTAATACTGTTTCTTGGTTAGTTAATAATTGTTGATTATTATAATTAGGTATAGGTTCAATTTGAAGTAGTTTACAAGTATTGTTGCTATAGGTAGGGATAGTTAATACGATAATGATTTGGTAATCTTTGATTAATATATCGCATTTAATACTACTTAGTTTGTTCAATGTTATATTATATGTATCGACTTCGAAATCTTCTAGTATATATCTATTCATATACCCAGTGTGTGACATTAAAATTATTTCTTTAATTCTCTCGATTTTTTCATTAATTAGATGTATATGATTTTCGATATTTTTAATAAATTCCCTTTCTTTAAAGTCCCTATCAACATTTGAAATTTTGTTGTTCAAATCATTAAAATATTCAATTGTTCTATTATTATTGATATTTATTTGTTTTACCATTTGTTTCAACTCTGTGTCGAATGCATTAGTTTGTTTTATAATTTGTTTAACTGATGAATGTATGGTATTTTGATTTTTTTCTAAGTTATCCAAATGGTTTTCAATTAATAATCTGTCCTCCTCATCCATTGTCCCCTCTAGCCATTTTCTCATGGTTCCAATAAAGTTAAATAGACCTCGTTTTTTTCTGTCGTGAATCGATTCTCTACACTCTTGATCAATGAATGGTGGGCAATAGCCATCTAGATACCTGTATCCTGACTGAATTTCTTTATTTCTTTTATCTAATATTCTGTTTGTTTTGTTTAGTATATCAGTTATTGCGGACGAAAGATTTGTTCCACTGTGATTTAATGTATTTGTTGTTATTTCGTGATAAATGTTTTCAAGCTGTTTATCGAATTTATACTTAGGGTTAAGATTTAGGTTCTCTATTGTTTTCTTTATATCGGTTAGCAATAGTTCATTTGGATTACTTTTATTTGTATGTACTTTAGACGCAAATGTATTGTTATTTACATGATCTATGATTAAGTAATAGAGTTGGTGAGGAGTTATTTCGTTTTCTAATATAATATGGTTAGGATGTAAAGTGTTTATTTCATGTCTTAAATGTTCAAAATTATTGATAAGGTTCAGGATATTTAGATTTTTAAAATTTTTGATTATATACTTAATTTTATCTTTAATGTTGTAATAGGCGTCGTCGTACAATGTAAGATTAATTGTGTGCAACAAAAATATATTGTGATCGACTAATTTGAAATCATTATCTATTTCGATGATTATAAATCCGTTACCTTCGTTAATTTGTTGGATTTCGATCTTTTGAGTATTGATAATACCAATAAAGGTGAACAGAACTGCGAGTAATAGCAGGCTTCTTTTCCTACAAAGCTGTCCTATTTCCTGAAATGGATGTTAATTCGTTATATCTCTTGATGTCGATGGTTTATTACGGTTAGTTTGATTTTGTATAAATTCACTTCTAATGGATTCGTATTCGTCTTGTAACTGTAAGTGTTTCTTGACCTTATTAATTTCGAAAGATAACCTAAACATTTTGTCCCTATCTGATTCGAATAAATCTAAGTTATTGGTTATCCAAATTCTTAATTTTTCTTTTTCTGCTTGTGGGAGTTTCTTCATCCAATATCTAATTTTTCTATTTATCCGTTTGTTATATTTGTAAATTGTCGGTTTCTTAATTCCTAATAGTTCATTGTCATTTTCAATTTCGTTCATGTATTTTCGTGGTGGTAATAGTTGTTCAGGATGAACTTTAGTATTAGTATTTTTAATGAATAATTGGTTATCTTTAATTTCTATATCCGCAATTTTAAATTGAGGTTGATATTTGTATTTTTTCCTCATGTCTTTTCTATTTTGTTTTAGAAAGTATTTCTCCCTATCATATTTGGGAATATTTTCTCTATATTTGTTGTGTTGATACATGTCTTGCTTTTGTTTGTAGATAAGCCTATTGTAGATTATGTTTTTGTCAATTTTGTTGTGGAATACTTCTAATGGTCGTTCTCTATGTGCTCGATGAATAGTATTATTATACAAAAGTGATGCTTTCATAATTAACTGAGATTCATTTAGTTCGGGTTGCAAAATTTTGATGAGTCTTATATTTTCATTAAGTGTTCGATGGCAGGAATTAATGTTAGATGTGCCAGTTTTATAATTTGGAGTAGTAAAGTGCATTTCAATGGAGTTTTTGTTGCAAAATTCTTTAATTATGAGGCTATTAAACTCGTTTTCCATTACTAGTTTTTTGGGTTTGCCAATTTGGGCGATCATTGTTTCTAGTGTTCCTTTGATCGTTATAGCGTTTCTATCTGGTATCGGATTAGTGTACAAGTATTTCGAGAATCTATCTATTGCTGTAAAATACCAATTGTTATTCCCAGTAGTGTACATATCGACGGTCATGATTTCGAAGTTATCTTTTGGAACATCATTTTCATGGTATTTATATTTTGGCGGATTTCTATTATATTTCGCTGCATTGCATACATTGCAATTGTTAATATATCTTTGTATTAATGTATATATATTATTGAAATAATATAATTGTTTAAATTCCTCATAGTTTTCCCAGATTCCTTTGTGAATTGATTTATTATGTATGTCTTTAATTTTTCCCAGTGCCATCTCTTCGTCTAGTAAGTCTATTAAATGATGGGTACATTTTAAGAAGTTTAGTTTTGTGTTATTTGAGAATAGTTCTATAATTATTAACTGCAACTTGTTATATTCGCGATCATTCCTTGTTTCACTGTAAATTCCTACGGTTCCATAATCGGGTATATACTTTAGTAATATTTCTTTGATTAACTGTTGGCTGTCTAATAATTCTTCTGGGATATATATTTTGTTTTTCCCATTAATGCTTTTAAATTCCCTTCGGGGTTTGTTTTTTGTGATAATGAATTGTGTTTTGTAAATATTACATGCTCCTTCTTTTATTGGTATGTAACTGCTATAGTTTTCTCTGCTAGTGTGGATAGTTCCCTTTGTAGATATTGCAACTTCTTCTATATTATTGATATTTTCATCATAAGGTTTCAACCTGCTTAGAAAATCGGCAACTTTATTATCTTTTCCTTTAATGTAGTTGATTTTGTAATTGAATTCGTTGAGAGATATTTTCCATCTCGTTAGTCGCGAATTGGAATCTTTATGGTTATCTAGCCAAATCAAAGGTCGGTGATCGCAATTGATATTAAATTCCTGTCCGTATAGATACGGTCGGAAATATTTACATGCCCAATATATAGCCAATAGCTCTTTTTCGATGGTGCTGTAATTGATTTCGCTTTTGTTTAATGTTCGACTTGCGAATGCGATGGGGTGTCCTCTTTGGCTTAAGACCGCACCTATTGCATAATTTGACGCGTCTGTGGTCAATTCGAACTTTTGTTTAAAATCGGGTTGTTTTAGCACCGGGTAGTTGGTTAGTATCTCCTTCAATTTCTCGAACGCTTTTTTGTAATTAAATTCGTCTGCGTTAATTTTTCCATCTTTTTTAAGACATCTAGTCAAAGGTAAAGCGATTTTAGCATAATCCTTGATGAATTTTCTATAAAATCCTGTGGCACCTAGAAAGGACTGGATTTCCTTAATGGTTTGTGGTATTGGTGTATTTTTAATGGGTTCAACATTTGTATGGTTTGGTTTTATTCCTTCGGGTGTTATTACATGCCCTAAATAAGTTGTTGTTTTTGACATAAAATCGCACTTGGATGACTGTATTTTCAGATTGTACTGTTTTAGTCGATCAAATACTAAACGGATGTTTGTATTCATCTCTTGTAAAGATGTAGCAAATATCAGTATATCGTCGAGATATACTATACAAATATTGTTAATAAGTCCTTCTAGGACTTCATTAATCATGCGTTGGAAAGTACTTGGAGCATTATTTAAGCCAAATGGCATTCTTTTAAATTCGAAATGACCTTGCGGAGAGGAGAAAGCTGTTTTATGCCTATCTTTCTCATCTATTAGGATCTGGTGAAACCCTTTGGCCAGATCTAGGGTGGTGAAATAATTTGAATTCCCCAGCTTACTAAGAATATTTTGTATGTTAGGTATTGGAAATCTATCGGCCACTGTTACTTTGTTCAATTTGCGGTAATCTACTACTACTCTAAATTTTGGTATGTTGTCATTATCTAATTTTTTATTTACTACCCAAATGGGAAAATTGTATGGTGACTTTGATTTTTGAATTATATCTTGTTCTAACATCTCTTTTATCTGGTTTTCGACTTCTATCTCATGTATAACTGGGAATGTATAAATTCTAGCGTGAATAGGTTTGTCATCTGTGAGCTTGATTTCGTGTTTTGTTTGTGTAGTGGCTGTTAATTTATCTCCTTTTTTATAAATGATATCTGGATAATCTTTTAAAATTTTCCTTAAAGTTTGTGTTTCTTCAAGGTTCAGGTCTTTATAAAATCTACCTAAGTCGTTTAAACTTTCTAAATGTTGAATAAAGTTAGTGTCTTCAAAATTCGGATTAGCGTAATCGAAATATAGTTTCCTACCATTTATTTTGCAATAGCCCGCAGCAGGACTGATTTTTGCATCTAGTGCTTTTAAAACATCCATACCTAGAATGGCTTTGAAATTTTTTCCTTCTAGATTCATAAACATCCATTTGATGTTTTTATCGATAGGTCCGAATTCTACAGGTAGTGGTGTCGCTGCGAAACTTTCTACCATTTGGTATCCACCTAAGCCCAAGAATTTAATAGGGGTTTCTAATTGAAATATTTGGTTTTTAGGAATTGGGACATTATTGTCGATAATGGAAGTACTTGCCCCGGTGTCGATTAGAGTGGGTATTTTAGTATTATTCAAGGTTAGTGGCACGATCGGTTGATAAAATTTAAGTCTGCATCCTGCACATGAGGCGTTATTTGTATCTCCGAGGCAGCTATGCAAAAATCCTGATTCGTGTTAGTGATATCTTCGGTGGTTTGAGGATTTTCGGAATTATCGTAAATATTGTTACCATCGTATGTATCCATTCTGGAAACTTGGGTTTGTTGTGGAGGTAAATGGTTTTGATTGAAAGGTTGTTGGTGTGAACGATAATTGTTGTCCCTATATGTATATCGGGTATTATTTTGGTTTCCCATGTTTTTAGTGTATCCATGGGCTTGAAAAGGGTTTTGATACTGATTATGTCTGTTATCGTTGTTAGTTCTAAAGTCTTGTCTATATTCTCTCTGGTTATTGAACTTTTGATGTGGTACGAAGTTTTGATTCTGGTGGTTTTGATTATTTCGAATTTTATTGTTAGATTGAATTCCTCGCGTACTATTATACTTTTTATTAGTGTTATGGTCGTCAGGTTTATGGTATTCGGAGAGGATACAGTATGCGTCATATAGCGTTTGAGGATTCCTAGATATCAGACAATGTGACTTATATTCCGGAAGACAATTTATGAATCGATTTAAGATAAATGTTTCGTTTTTTTGTGGATTAAATTCTTCGTTTTTTTCAAATTGATATTTAGTGTTTAAATCATTTAATAAACAATTAAAATTATTAAATAAGTTGTCTAGGTTACTTACATATCTAATATTGAAAGAATCGCTTACGATACTATCAAAAGATCGTCGAATTCCAAATCGTTTCGCTAAGATCTGCTTCAGCATCTTCCAGTCTAGTGTTGTTTTGGAAAATTTGTTGAGCTCGTTCCTCGCTTCACCCTGGAGCTTCGACGATATAACTTTTAACAAATATTGTTGCTCGTTTCCATTTAGGCTCTCTTGAAAAAAGAAAAATTCAAAGTCATCAATCCATGACAAGAGGTGGACTTCGTTATTGTCGCCATTATATGTCGGTAAATTACGGACTTCCCTAATGACGTCTGCGAACTGCATTTTTTCCTCTGTGTTAAGTCGTGGGTTGTCGCTGATCTCCAGGTTTTCGATTTCTGAGCTTGTGGATTCAATTGTCGGTTTGAGTGAAGCTATTTGTTGTAGTTGTGGCCTTCTCAATTCCGCAATGGCGTTTATTTTAATTATGCGTTCTTCGTCACTGTCGACTTGATATTTTTCACTATGGAGTAAGGCCTCGTAGTTTTCGCGTAGTTTTTCTAATTCAATATTCAATTTTTCGTCGGTTGACTTTGTGGACATATTTTCATCACATGCACTTTTTTGAATGAATTCACTCAACCGTTTGTTTATATCTACCGATTTATTATTTTTGTATACTCGCGTTGTAATAAACCATCAAGGTTTCACAAATTTCACTTATTCGAAATGTCCCTGTATATTTCGTATTTATTGGGACCGTGACTTTTTGGTTTTTTCGATAGTTTACCCTCAATGGGATTATCAATTAAAAACACGTTTTGGTTCGTAATAGGTCCTGAAAGGCTTTTTTCCCCCCAAGACTCGCGACTGCGCCAGATAAGTAATTGTAGTTCACGAATGATATACAACACCAATTAATAATTTTTATTCGCTATATTGAGTACTGACTTTTACAATCGTTTAGCTCGAACTAACTTACTTGAAACCAATCCAAATCTAAAAAGCTACCATCGGGTAGGAGACGCTATTATTTTGTTTATCTGCAAAGGTAGAAAGTGCTGACTGATATCCGATATGTATATGCCGATCTGATTTGATTAATTTAAGTATCGTTCGACAGGAAGTTATTATTAAAAAATGATGATGAATGATTTTAGTTTAGACGATGGGATTTTCGAGGTTGTAATACTTTGTTGAATAAAGATTTAATATGTAATACTTTGTTGAATAAAGATTTAATACTTATGCTTAAGTGCGTGCAGGCGGGAGCAAAGAATGGTATTGCTCGCTATATTGCATAACTACTTTTGAAATTTTGAAGTTGCATTTTACCACGCCCTACACCTTCCTTGAACATCCGTAGCTCTTTATTGAAAATTCAGGAAAAATCGTGCCGAATTTGGGTGTTTGCTCCCTCTATTTCGTAGTTTTGAGCACGTCTATGCTTCCAGCTATGGATCCTGGTGAGAACCACATTTACGATAGAAAGAGGCAGATATAAATGCCAGTTTTGTAGCCTCAGAGCATTAATATATGAATTGAAATAATCAGTTGGGGCGAATTTACGCAGTACATGTAAAATGTATGGAAAAGAGTGAAATGAAACTACTTCAAGTAATTTTTTTCACTCACTTGTAGAAAATAGTAAGCAGCTCATAGCAGAACGATGCAGAAATTGTGATTTTGCAGCAATCTTATAACATATGTGCAAGCTGAATCGAACGCTTAAACATTGTAAGGAGATGTTTTAAAGACCGTTGTAAATAAACCTGCTCGTAGCAGAATTCCAGTAAAAGACTCAAACTTTACTAGAAACTCAACTGTGAAAAACTGATGGGGTAAGAAGTTACGTTGGACAACACCATTCTGTAACTATGAACAAAGAATTCATCTGACAGCTGAGAATCAAAGTGAACG